>JBCAUF010000036.1:21829269-21844688 GCA_038406115.1 Haemulon aurolineatum
TCCCAGCCACAGTGGAGGAAGAAACACCCAATCTAGTCGGTGATGAAAGGTCACTGATTTTGCCTCCAATATGTTGATGTTGGCTCGTGACCAAACCAACAATCTGCCTCCCTGTCTGCTCCGAGCGGCCTGCTCCCCTCCGCCTGCCTGTAGGCTCGATGTTAATGTTCTCACCTGCCACCCGGCGAGAAATGTATCCTGTCAGCAAGATGTTTGAGCTTTAACAAACTTTGCATTCTAATTACTGTTATTGTCACACAACCTCCCCCTTACTCCTCTGTCTCCCCGTCTGACCTGGCAGTCCCACAGGTGGCATCAGGCAGTCTAATAAGCAGCCTATTAACAGGGCAAACACAGTTAATCAATTAAGGCACCAGAGGAAGAGCAGGTGGGGTAGAGGGCGATGATAATATGCAGCACTAGGGGGCTGTTGACTGCGATTATATATGTCAGTAATTGTTCATTTAAAAGGATCAGAGAGGTTAGATAAGCTGGCTTTTCCTCGGAGGCCTCACTGGCAGACTTTGGATGCGACGATGGGTGCTGTTGCTAGGTAGAGTCCCCGCTTCCCGTGGTCCGGACTCAGAGACCCCAGTCCTGCCCTTCGTGGCTACTCAGCTTTTATTTACTCTGTGAGGGATGCACTTTGTCTGCTCCGGCCCCTCCTCCGGACTCCTTCCTCAAATGAAGGAGAGCAGCCCGGGAGACAGGAGGTCCAACGATGTCATGAGATCACTCGACTTTTCGTTTATGCCAGTATTGGCAGCCTGGTGTTGGCATTTTGCAGTGGTGAGCAGCGCAGTGGGGCTCGGTTGCTAACTTGACCTTTGGATAATTGGATTTCTGAAGATATGATGTGATGCATGCGCACGCACATGCACAAACACACACACACACACACACACACACACATACACATGGTGGCCTGTGATGGGAAGTGATACTTGGCATGCATGGAAATGAGAGCGGAGATGTGGTGGAGAGTGACACGCAAAAAAAAAAAAAAAAAACCCAGATTCAAATGATCTGTCATTGTTTATTTAGAAAGTCCAAGAATCTGAAGCTACTCTTAACTCCTACAACATACTCGGAGCTGTCCCTGGTGCTGAACGTCTCTATCAGCCCAGCACCACACGGCTGTGTACAGTACGGTTTCTCTCATCCGTCCTCGGTGAAAAAAATATGAGAAATGACTCTATTTTGTCAGTTGCTGATTGATAAAAGCTGACAGTGAAAACCCCATAAAGGTTAAAGCGGCATTTAGAAAGATCAGCACATGTGATTCATGTCCAGTCTCATTCCTCATAGCTCCCATCACAGAGTATCACTTCTCCCTCAGCTGCACTCAGTAACAAGTGACCCATTTCTCATCCCTTCATAGTAGACTTGCCTACATGTCTTCCTAACAGTGTTGTAATTTCTAGAGATTTAGACCCTGCAAAGATTATAATGGTTTTAAATGCAGCCAAAGCACCAACAAGCAGTGGTCTCCTGAAGTCAGCCAGGTGATAGATGATTGGCCTAAGTGACTGTCCAGTGACTCAGGATGATTGATGTGTGAGACGACATAGACTATCAGTTGTTGAAGATCATGATGGTCCCTGTCCATCACCCTGTGTGTTTGAACGTGTGTATGTGTACGTGTTGGCACGCCTGTCTGTGTTGTTAGTGTATCGGTGCACCCGCGGGCATGCGTGAGTGTTTTGTTGTGCGTGTTTGAGCCTCTGATTGATGTCATGTATCTCCGTGTAACAAATGTCTTGCCTGCTCCCGCTGTGTTTGATTTGGGACTGATGGGAACCTGTCTCCCCTACTCATTAATCAAACTTGGTATAATCCAGAGGAGACCGCGGAGCCAAGTGGGAAGCCGGTCCTGCCACTGAGATATGAATTCAGAGTATTTGGTATTTGACAAACTTACGGAAGCTGTTTTCACTGTGCTCATATTCCAAATCTAAATCTTCACATGTCCCAGCCCAGTTTAAACCCCCCTCCCTGTCCTCTTGTCTCGCTCCAGATCTTCCATATGACCTACGACCTGGCCAGTGCGGTGATGCGGATCTTTAACCTGATTGGTATGATGCTGCTGCTGTGTCACTGGGACGGCTGCCTACAGTTCCTGGTTCCCATGCTGCAGGACTTCCCCTCAGACTGCTGGGTGTCCCTCAACAAGATGGAGGTAAGTGTCAGGGACTCATGTCTGCGCATAGCAAGTGACACATAGCATGCATCACCCCGGAACTGGATTAGCATCTTTTACTCTGAGCTGATTGGGGAAGAGCTATTGCCGGTCACAGAATATTGATTGAAGTTCCTGACCATCGTCAGAAAATATTGGCTGAATGTCGATCAATATTTTGTGACCATGATAAACTCTTTCTTGTCTTTACTAAAACAGGAAACCCAGTGTTCTCGTGAAGATGTTGTCATCATCATCAGCAGACTCAAAGACTAGTCTTTGCTGGTGCAGCATTAAAGTGTTTGATATTTCAGTCTGGTAGTCTTTAGGAACAAGGGTCATTCATTCTACAAAGATGGAAATATGTTAAAGGTTGAGTCCTTTATGAGGGTAAGCAATAACAAATGTGTCCCAAAATGTGGCAAAAACAGTTTGCCTCATGGTAATCTACACAACATATGATACTCTTGATTGTCAGACACTTGATGCAGATTAGGAAAGACTCTTCAACGCCTCTTAAATTGGGAAAAAATGACAGCCATGCGCTTGATCATCTGCAATACTACCAATAAGCTCACAATGATACTGTTAACACGCTGATGTGTAGCAGTTGCACGATGTTTGCCATGTTCACTATCTTAGATTGGTGCGTTAGCATGATAATATTAATCATACTGCAGAAAATGCAAAGTACAGCTGAGGCTGATGGGAATGTCATTACAGTAGTTTAATATAAAAAGAACACAACATTGTACAAATTAAACAGTGGCCTGAGTGATGGTGCTACGTGAAATGTCCGAGGAACACCAGTCAGGAGAATTCATCCTCCGTGCACCACGAAGGCCTGCATAAAATTTAAACTGCTGTTCAGATATTACAGTCTGGACTGACATTTCCATCCCCAGAGTCTGCAGCTAGTGTGGATAAAAATGAACGGTGCTCCAGGTTAGTGGTGATAGTTACATATACTGTAATTTGGATCAATATGCTCCCCTTTGAAAACGTTGCACTGCGCTTTTCAAGGAGCCATTATTATTATCCTAAGTGATGTCGGTTGCAATTATGTTATTACGGATTCAGGAGGAAAAGTCAGTATTTCGTTCCAACAAATCAAGAAAATTGCTCATATCACTGCCCTCTGCGGTAGCATTCAGCTGGTGTGCCAGACATAGAAAACAAGCGTAGGATACCAATGAAGAAGCTGTGAAAAAGAAAGATTTAAGCGCACCTCTAGATCCCTCCGTGCCTCCTCTTCAGCGTGGTGGGGTGATGACAGGAAAGATAAAAGGGGAAAACAGGGGGAGGGGTGGGGGTGTAGGGGTGGGGGTATGGCCAGGCAGCTGGGCTCTTTGTTGCCATGTCTCGCTCAGAGAGATAAAAGCTGGTTGTTTATAGGTCTGTCTGTCAGCCCAGCCTTTTACTGAGTGAAGGGAGACCACACTAACCCAGACATGAGGCACAGGTCCAAATGGGGTTTTAAACAGATTGGGTCCCGCTCGCAGACATCGCCTGGGCCTGCCATGACTACTTGTAAATTTCAGATTTGAAGTATTTCCTGGATGACGGCACTGACACTCGTTTTTTATCGGTGTACCAAAGTAATTTCGGCTAAAACAAGTCGATGTGTTGCCGACGATGAATGTCCTGTCTTTCACGTTGGTGAGGCGGAAGGATTTCGTCTTTGTTCAATGTGTCAGACGGAGACATATTGCAGTTTAACTGGCACTGGTTTATAGAGCTGGACAACATCGACAAAACCATATATTACAATATTGACTCAGGCTCTCAGTATTTATAATGACGGGATATTTGGGGTCTGATGAATGGCGCTTTCATGTAACATTCAATCAAAATTAGCTAATGGTTATGTGATGTCAGAAGATTAACCACTAATTTGGACTACGGTGGTGAGGCGGGCAGAGGCATTTGATATTCATGTCACTCCGCTGAAAAAATCGTTTTAAATTCAGGAAGTAGGAGCACTCGGTGGCATAGTGGTTAGAACAGGTGCCCCATAAGCAGAGGCTGCTGGGACCCCAGTTCAAATCCCGCATCGGACGGTCATTTCCTGCATGTCAGCCCCCCCCCCCCTCTCTTCCCCCCATTTCCTGTCAATCTTCAGCTGTCCTATCAAATAAAGGTGCAAAAAGCCCCCCAAAAATATACTTTAAATTCAGGAAGTATGTGCACATGACTGAGTGTGGCTAGTAAATTAATAAAAGTTAATAAAAAAAAATATCTGAGCTTCATGTGTGTAAGAAAACACACAACTACTTTGAAAAGGTAACAGAAACAAAATCGCGAGACAGAGAGATGTGTTAATGTAATTAGATCATAGTTGATTGAAAAAAGCTTTTAAGAAGCTTTTTTATAATCAATTAGTCGTTTCAATGATTTTTCAAATTTTTCTGCTTTTTATATACTGCATATCTTTGTATGTTTGACAAAACAGGCAATCTGAAGACGCCATTTTGGCTCTGAGAAACTGTAATTTTCACACAAACATTTTCGACAGTTTGTACATTAGAATATCAGAATTAGTGCAGGTAAATATAATTTGGATATTAATTGATTGTGAAAATAATCATTCATTGCAGCACTAAATAGTGATATCAATACACGAATATGCAGCTATACACAATCTATGGATATGGGCTTTCTTTTATTTGACGTGTGTATAATGTAAAAGTTATATAAACGGTGCTGACCTTGACTTTAAAAAGCTTGGAAAAAACTTGAATATATCTGCTTTTATAAACTTTCATGACAGTGAGGAGAACAACCTTGTGCTGTGTACAGTGCAGAGTTTGAAGTCTAGGTTGATGAAGTTTGGGGTTGACAGGCCACTGACTCCTCCATTGCTCTCTAACTCTGTATAATCAAAAGACAGCCAGTCTCCGGAGAGCCGTCACTCTCAAACTATAAGGGCTGCTCTGGCACGGTACAGGCTGCCTACAGCCACCTGAGACCGCCCCCCTATTGAGTGGCTGACAACTTGTAACATTAGCCATTGTGTTGCAGCCAGGCTATCCATCAAGCCTCGCACCCTACAGTGGCTCTGGTGGTGTGGGGCCCACAGGCAGGACCCATGGAGGGCATCGAGAACACTCTGTAACTCTGGATGACATCCACCAACCATTAATTGGATTCAGTCGAACTTGTGATACCTCAGGGAACATAGGTTGTTTCTGCAGCACACCTCAGCTTCCATGCATTGATATAATTTAGTTTTATATTTATTCATATATATATTTCTATTTATATCTATACATATATTTATATTTCACATTAGCTTTACACAGCCTTGTCAGCCACATAGTTAATTTTCATGGTAGAGTGCAGTTTGGTGGCAGAGCCTCGCTGTGTCAGTGGAGTACAGAGGCGACTGGGTAATAATAGTGACAGCAGCGCTAACTGACACACACAGGGTGTATGGTTTCAACTCCGTAATTACAACTGCGTGTGTACCCATCCCTTACTGTACTCACATCACAGAGACGTCTCTTTGCTATGATCTCCCACTGCCATCAGCAGGAGGGGGCTTTGCAGCACAGAGGTCCGCTCTCTTGGAGAAGATAAGCCGGCGTTAAAGCATTTTATTTGCTCACCGCTCCTAGTTTGACCAAACAGTATTACAGGTCTGCTGCTGGACGTTGCAAATTTGATTTAAACTACTCACTAAGCCAGTAAGAGCATATAAACATGAAAAGTGAAAGCAGCTGTCTAACCTCTGTAAATGGACTAGAAATTAGGTGGTGTTTGCTTCCTGGGCGAAGAGAGAGAAAGATGTGATTATCTGAGTCCCAGAGAAACTCTGGTGGTTTTGTTGTGAAGGATCTCATTGTGCAGTTCTGCAATATACTACTCAAGCAAGAAAAACTGCACTTAAACCATTAACTCTTTACTATACTTTACGCATAGCCTAAATGGCTGATGTAGCATCCTGATCCCATACCTCTCCATCAGTTGCACTATAGAAGAGAAGATGAAAGGAAGACATTTTCTGGCTCATAGTAAAAAAAAGTTGTCCAAAGGAAACTCAATGACAGTCACATAACAGCAGAACTGGAGACTATTCTAGTTATTTCAAGCTTATCAAAAAATAATAAAAGACTTCACACACTAAGGAAATGCAGTATGTAATGACACACAAAAAAACAGGGGAACTTCACGGATGTTATAGATGAAGGTCAGTTTATGAGCATTACTACCCTGCTTGTGAAAACAATAGTGTTCTGTGGAGGAGATTTGTCAAGTCTAAAAAAATAACCCTGATAATGTCATTGGGCTTATCTCTGCTTGGGCTTGGAGAGGAGCCAAACTGAGGTCACAGAGTTTGAAAGACTCTGGCATTTACCAAGCATTTAAGCTTTTAAGTTGCATTGTGGGAAATGTAGGGTCCTGCACTAAAGTCGGCCTCTGCTGTGATTGATTTTGTTCCCTTTTTTATAAGATCTTTTCATTTTTATGAATTTTATAATAGTGCAGTACAAAATTTCTGGAGTAGCCGGTTAGAAGAAGAATTATTATGAATTCATTCTCAATAATCAGAAAAGAAAAACCCACAAAAGTGGACATACCGCACACTCAAACTGCTGGTTGAGAGTCCATTTATTGAGCAACGCGTTTCGATAGTGACTTCTTCAGGCTCAAATGAGCAGCAGTTTCTGTTGATTTCTGCGCCACACTGCCAGCACCTCTACTGCCCGCTGTGCACGGGTACCTTCCTATTTTTTGTCATTCTCAATAATGTTATGAGAAATCCATCTATCATAGTGAGGATACTAGTTTTATGTAATTTGCGATGCTGGATGTGAGTTTTATCTCCATGAAGATGCTGCCATTGCCAAGTGCTTGCTCATGGTGGAATATTTTGACCTCTGTGAATTGAAGAGTATAGCCTTGACCTGACTCTTTATGACAAAGTGTCATGATTAGATAACTATGATAAATTCGCTTATGCATTTTCTTGCAGAAGATCAACAGCACTTTCATACCTGTGCTTTAAGTCTGGAGGATGATTAGCTTGACTTAAAGAGTCGTACCAGTTAGCCTGGCTCCAACCAAAAAACAAAACAAAAAAAACCAGATCTGGATTTAATCCCTATATAAGTAGAAATGTATAAATAACCAGATTAGGCTAGCTTTGCCCAGTTTTTCTCATATCTTTGTGATAACAACTGTATCTTCTCATGCGTGCAGGAAAACTAAACTAAATTTCCCATAATGTTGACCTATAAACAGGTTAACATAAATTAAACCAAACCTGCACTCGTCTAGACAGCCATCCGTGGATTGAATACCGTTTACCGCTTTTCCTCTGGCCTTAAAATGAGCTGTCTGGGGAAAGAGGATGCCTTGACTTCCACCTTCAGAAACAACATATTTCACTGCCCACCAAACAGATTACAAAGAGACCACGCACACCCGCCAAGGCAGATGCGAAGAAAGAAAGAAGGAGACAGTGAGAGAGAGAGAGAGGAAGCAGGAGACAGAGCTGACTGTACAATAAACTCAGATAAGCCATTGTAAACTAAACCGGTGGGTGTGTGTCAAGGCCTGGCCAGACACTTTGCTACATGTGTGTCGATTATCTTTTGATATTTGTCCAGCTTATCTAGTGCCGGACACACATAGCGATCGGTCATACAGTGTGATATAATTTCATTTTCCATTATCTGTTTCACCCTGTCTCGGCCATTTCTTCCGTTCCTGCACCTATCAGTCCGACACAGAGCCTCAGTCCTTCACCCCTTGGTGCAGGAAGGTGTGAACTGATGGGAGTGACAACAGGCCAAAAGGTCATCTTTTGTGAAGTTCTTTGAGTGCACTTTTCGGTTCGTTGGTTTTAAGCCTTGCCGGTGGCGTGGCTCTAGGGATGACGATGTTGGTCAGCGCGTCAGCCACTTTGATCCAGACTGAAATAGCACAACGACCATTGGATGTATTGCCATAAAAGTTTGTACAGATGTTCGTGTTCCCACAGAGAACGCATCCAAATGGTTTTGGTGCTCCAGTGACTTTTTTTCTCTCCGGTGCCACCATGAGTTGACATTTGTGGTTCAGAGTGAAATATCTTGACAACTATGGGATGGATTACCTGACAATCTGGAGCAGATGCTCCGCTCTAAATTAATGACTCTCTCATCAGCCTCAGCTCTACCTTGTTCTACTTAGCAAGTGTTAACACGCACTAGAAAACAGTGGAAAATATTGACGCAAGCACTGATGATTTTAAACACACTTTATGCATAAATCTACTGGAAAAATGATGACTGTATTTCTTTGATCTCCTCATCTCACTCAACACAAGCTGATATTATAAAATCTCAAAGTGACTTATCATGGTGATATTTTTCCCCCTCATGCAAGTAAACTTTGTAATACAGCCAAATATATATCTCAGCACTGTAATATTCCCTAAGACATTTTTTCTGCTAAAGAAAATTTTTTTTTGCTTCAATAAAATGTATTTTTTATCCCAATGAGCATTATAGCCCTACAGCGCAGCTAGTGTGGCGACAGACTCATTGTCTTTTTTTTTTCCCTTGGAATTAGCAGCCTCCCTGAGCCGATTACACTAAGAAGGCACATAACTAACAGGTGAAATTTGCGTTCGCCGTGTGAGACGTCTGAGGCCTGCCGCACAGCAAGGTCGCAGCCGCGTGCACAAACAGGCATTTTTAGGACACTGGAAGACAAATTTAAAGCCTTGTGCGTTATCAGCCAACTTCAAACAGTCTATCTGCAGCTAATGGAGATGGTGATTACCAACAAAAGCAACGGATAGTTCCCAAACTGAAATCTCCGGGGAGGGCTGTTGAGACTTGTGAGGATATGGAGTCTCTCTCTCGGTCTCTCTTGCCTGTGCTATTTCCGAATCAAAGTGCTCATCGTTCATCTATTATTCAATCTGTTTCACTCCAGTGTTTCTCTTTCTGTTTTCACATACACCATTTAGCCTCAGCCCACTTGGTGGAGCTGTATTTATTTTTGGAGTCTTCATTTTCCTCCGCTCATGACAGAGAAGTCCTGCTATCTCTGTGTGGCCCATCGGCACAGAAGACACGTGCTGCTGTGTTGTGCATGTGTTTTGTTCATTTGCTCTATATTTCACGTCCACAGGGTTGCACACAATTATTGAATGATTGAATTGACATATTGATCAATCAATCTTTTGAACAGTTTTATTGATTTGTTCATCTTTTAACCAACAAAACATACAAAAAATAGGGAAGAATGCCAGTTACAGTATTCAAAAGCCAAAGCAAATAACTACATTAAAATCAGTTATTTGCTTTGAAAAAAAGCATTGAATTGCCTGAGAAGTGTATTACCTCAGAGCTGAAATCAGAGTTGTTTTTCTCAGCTCATGAAAAAGTTGACCTTTTGGAGATACATGGATTTAACAGGACGGCAACAGGGCTAATTTAGTTATTCAAAATGAGCCTGGGAAAGGAAAGTGTGTTTTATAATGTAGTGGCAAATGCACTAATATCCTGCTAATGCACTTCTAGAAGCTATAAGAGAGGATATAGCTGATTGCCTTTGCTATGTAAGTGCAGACTGTAACCTCTGTGTAGCCCCTGTACAGATTTAGAAAGAGAAAGAAGTGTGTGTGTGTCAGGAGTTGTGATAGGACTGAGGCTATAATAAAACTACAGTTTCATCACACAGGATAGTTCATTCTTTATCCTGTAGAATAATTTGATTCCCATAAAAAAACTCCCAACCAAACAAAAAAACAAAACAAAACAACAACACCAATCCTGGTTTCATTGCCAGCTTTTGGCTTTAACTTGAATGAATTGGCAGCAGCAGTCTGTTCAGGCCGAGGTCACCACAGTCGCCACTCAGTGCTAATGAAAGAAAGAAGAGAAACAAAGGAAGCTCATTGCACAAAAGTATCAGATGAATTGAGCAAGTTTGAACAGCTCAGTCACCCCCATCTCTTTTGGGATGTGAGGGAGCTGCAGTTGAATAACACAGAGCCATGCACTATTTACATGCAGGAACGTGTTGTTCAGATGTTCTCCAAGTGATCCAGCAACATAACTAATGCCCCCTGATGCCTCTGTAAGTTACGACCTGAGGTCTGCCCCGTTCATGGATCTCAGCACCAGCAGCCTGGTGACCGCTGCCTGGCTGTCATCGCCTGTAGTAGATTCCTATTCACACGGCTCTGAAAGGGCATATTTAATGACCTCTCATTATCATTCCTCTCTGAGGAAATCATTTCCAAACCGTCTCTACTTTACTGATTAGGCCTCGAAGGATTCCCCTGATGTCGTTTCCTCTTCCTCCCGCTTTCTTTCTAATGCAACTCTGTCCCCGGAGTTCTCATTTGTATAAGTGCTATTCTATGACCCCGCTGTCCCCAAAGCTTTTCTCCTAGTTCCACAATCTCTGCCACCACTCTCTCTCAAAACTTGCCTTTTTATGTAACATCGATGTCTTAACCTGTTTGTTTACCTCACTTTTACTCTCTCTCTCTGTTTCTCTCTCTCTCTCTGCAGAATGATACCTGGTCAGAGCTGTACTCCTTTGCCGTGTTCAAGGCAATGAGCCACATGCTGTGCATCGGTTATGGCCGGCAGGCTCCGGAGAGTCTATCAGATATCTGGCTCACCATGCTGAGTATGATTGTAGGAGCTACTTGCTATGCTGTTTTTATTGGCCATGCAACAGCTCTTATCCAGTCCCTGGACTCCTCCAGACGGCAGTATCAGGAAAAGGTGAGGAGCTTCATTAAACCTTCTCTGTCCCATGTTCCCAACATTTATCTGTTTCCTATTCACCGGTTAACATCTGGTTACTCTGCAGTTGGACATTTTTGGAAACACGCTCATTCATTTTCTTGCAGACTTAGATGAAATAATTGTCTGTGGAAAAAATATGAAGCTGAATATTTACAAATATTTAAAAGACTGGAAACAGGGAGAAACAGCTTGCCTGGTTATCTCCAAAGGCAACAAAATCTGTTTACCAGCATCTCTGCAACTCTTTAATTAACATATCAAATCTCATGTGCTTAATCTGTACAAAGCCTGAATTGTAAATATTGCAGTTTTATGGGTGGTAATGTGCTGAACTACAGGACCCACTGCCAGGACCCCACTGGCTCATATTACAACAACTCTTGGCACAATATGAAAGCAAATAAGTGTATTTCCCAAAATGTCAAACTTTAAGGTTGTTAAAATCACCTCACTCCACCACAACACTGTCTGACAATATCACAGATATTCTGTATCAGCTTGTCCCAGGGCTTGGTTGAAACTATTTAGCATGTGAAAAATTTAAACCCACGACTGGGTTTGAATTGTTTTTAATGCAAAGAAAGAATATTCTAAATGTGCACTTTGTGATGCACTTTCACACAAAAAATCAGCCTAACAGATCTCTGCCAGCAGTCTAAAAAACAGCTTTTATGGTTTCGAGGCGACTTTGTATCTGCAGATTTTATTAGTGTGGGCGATCTACATTAAACGTTATAGGTAGAGTTTTCCATTCTATACCAGTTAGTTGCTGGTAGTGGTAGGTGTTACCCATAAAACTGGAGGTGCAGCAGTGACATGCATAGTGAACGAATGTTTCCAAAGATTAACTACATATCGTTTTAGAATAAGGCCTTTTTGAAAGTTTGCATGGATCAAATGGATGTCACTACATGTTTAACTCGACAAAGGAGAGAGGCTCAATGAGCTGACATTGCATGTTGTTTATGATGTTGGTGCATTAACGTCTCTAATAGTTAAGGAATGATATGTAGTTACAGCTTCATGTCACCTAATGTGGAATAATTTCACAGAAAAAGAAAATATGTCTGGTATCAGAGGGTGTTCTCGCTCAATGTCTGCTGATATGTTAAGTTTGGGGACCAGAATTTGTATCACAAGGAGGAAAAAGTTGGATCAGTTTCAACTCAGTGTGGCTGCACAGTGTGAGTTTTTCACTGGTGGGTCAGTGAGGATTAAAAGCGATCAGCGAGTGAATTTTTAAGATTCTCTCAGCGCAGTACTGCATGCAACTTATTAAAACATGCATCTTCTCTTCTGTTCGTTAGTCAGTGGCTGCAGCTGATTTTACATGACTGAGTATTTGCCGCTGATTGAATCGAAAGGCATCACGCAGCCTCGTCTATTCATGTATTCATCCTGCGGGATTTGAACTGAGAAGTGTACGATTCTTTGTGTAACGAGGTGTATCGTGGTGCAAAGGCACAGTGTAGCGTGAGGTCACACTCTCCTTTGGGTTGTGACCTTAATCGCATCTTATCAGCTCCTGCTTAACCACTCATACATATTGTCATTAGACGGTGTTTTTTTCTTTGCCTGTCAGACGTCTTCTGACATGAGGACGGGGATCAGGGCGGCGCTGAACGGCGCTGCAGCAGTGGCCTGTGGTGGTAACAGCGAAGCCTCTCTGTTTCCAAGCAGAGTCTCGCTGGCTGGGGAGCAGGGGGAGTGTTGCTGGCGTTCAGCAGCCAATCAGAGGCCGCGGGTGTGTTCGGCCAGGTAGAGCCACGTCGCCAGGGGCTGGGCGTGTGTGTGTTTGTGTGTGTGTGTGTGCTGATGTGGGTGAGAGAGAGAGAAAGACATAGAGATAGAGATAGAGTGTATGTGTGTGTGTGTGTGATATGATGTCCCCTTGGGCAGCAGTAGAATTGATGAGGCAGCAGACCTGTGTGTCCTGCCAATGTCATCCTGAAGGTGACGTAAGCAACCATGGCTGCCTCTAGCTCTCCCTCTTCCTGATCACTCACTCACTGGCTCTCACTCTACCTGCGCTCTGTATCATCTGTTCTGCACTTTTTAACCATTCCCTCTTTTCTCTTTTCTCCCCCTGCACCTCCCCGATTTTCTGCTTTGTCTCCCATCTTCATCCCTCCCTCTCTCTCTCTCTCTCTCTCTCTTTTTGTCCTCTCCCCTCGATCTGAATTCCTCTCCCTTTCATCCCCTCTTCCTCTCTCTCTCTCTCTCTCTCTCTCTCTCTCTATCCTCTCCGGTGGTGGTGTCCTTGAGAGGTGCAGTGCTACTGCTAACTGTCTGCTACAGGGAGCAAAGAGAGGGGGGAGGGGAAACCTGTGGGAGACGGGAGGGCCTCGCTGTCGACACAAGTCCTGGTGCACTGCGAGATATTTGAACACGGTCTCTTTCACCTCATTCAGAGCAGGGTGTTTGTTGGCTTTTTGTCAGGCAAGCGCTACACACAACTCCCCCGTAGGGTTTTTCTTTTTGTCTTTTTTTCACCAGCCGTGTGGCCAGAGTCTTGGGTATAAATCATGTCCGATAAATGGTTCAGAAGACAACGATTCAGCAAGTTAAGTGCTTACTGGTGCTCTTGACTCCACTGTGAGTCCTGGATGATGGGAGTTAAAAGGCTCGGGAGAGACCCATTGTGTTTCGTCTTTCTTCCACAGTGGGTGTGTGGGTGTCACCGAAAGAGACCATCAATCCCCCCCCACCTTTTGTTGTTGTTGCTGAAGGTTGAAAGTTTTCTCCTCAGTTTTAAATATCCAGTTAAATTTGTTCTACAAGCAGCCTGAACAGTCTTGTGTATTTAATAGCCGTGATAAGTTGAATAAGTGTGTGTATAATCCTCAAATTGTCTTGTTTATTCAGTTTAAATGAAGAAACGTGCACGCTTTTACTCTCAGACTGTGTCCACAATGCTGTGTATTTACGCATTTTTTCTAATGCATGCCAGAACATATACATATTTTCTGCTGAGGGCAGAAAAGTGAACCCTTTTTCTGACCAGTTGTCAGATTTCCTTTTTTCTTGCTGCAAAGTTTTTTTTCCCCCTGCAGCTCTGTGAGGATTAGTATTTGAGCCGAAGACATGTTTATTAAGAAAAAAAAAAGAAGAAGAAGAAGCACGTAGAGCAGAAAAGTGCCAGCCATGCCAGCGAGGCTGATGCTGATGCTGCTGGGTGAATTCGCCACGCCTCCAGATAGGACTGTGAGTGACATTTTTATCATTCGGAGAGTGTTAGCAAAAACACGTCTGCTGGCAGTCTGTTACAGCCCCAGCGAGGCTCAAGCTAGCATTGTGTGGAGGTTTCCATCACAGCCCAGCAGTAATGTCAGGCTCACAATCCTTCCTGGGTTAATTTAGGGAGAATTCGGCTTGGTGGCTTTGGCGCAGAGACCTATGAGTTATTTATACTTAGTAACAGTGCACACCGACACGCAGCAGCGGGGTATATAGACCTGCACAGGACGGAGCAGTCTCACTTGTGCACCCTTAATGCATAATGCAAACCAAACAACATATTCTGGTATGTACAGTATGTCTGCCGATCACGATTCAGAATTTATGTTTGTCGGTATTTGACCTGCAAACCTGCCTGGTCGGTCACTTCTCTTTTTGGTGCATTATATTCCGTGATTTTGACTTTGTGATCACCCCGTTTTATGTAATGTGGAGCGACGTCACTAGAAAGTGCTGCATTAAAGGCCCTTCACACCCAACGGGCCACCCACACAGGTGTTTTCACTTATTTTGCCTGATTAGACCTTCTCTCGCTGCATTCACACATCGCCGGCAGAACAAGACAAACAGGAAAACGTCTCGTTATTTCGACCCGAGTGTTCACACAATATTTCAAGATGTTTACTCCTTCCTCTACTTTTATGGTGTTTTGTATTTGGGAAGTGAAACCAGATACAAACAAGCTTCTTTTAAATTTGCTGCATCTGTTGTACTGGTGTTGATGCTGGATTTTATTTAGGTGTAACACCCAGGGAGGTTAGCTTTGCAGCCATTTTGCTAACAGTCTGTTGACACATTTTCTTCACTTAATGGGAGATATCGCCACTGTCGGAAACGCCTTGTATCTTAGACCTCGAATTACAACTTAGAGGTGTTTTTTTCTGAGTCATCATCTCATAATCATGACCAAACAATGTGTCATTAATGCAACATGAACACTGTGTGTGCAAGTACGATTGCGCCTCACCGACATCTGTCTGACCCTCATAGCTTCACTCAGCTGCATCTGTTTGGATGATGCCCCTTGTAAATCTAATTTAAGTTAATTGGTTCAAGTTTGGTCTAATAAGCATAGGTGTGCAGGGCCTTTGACGGTCACCTTTTACAGTCAGACCAGATTTCTCATTAATTTGTTCAGTCTGATAGATCAGTCTTGTTAATATTTATTGTAAGAGCAGATTCATAGTAAATTGTTGTGTGTATGTGTGTGAGTGTGTGTGTGTCATAACTGATGGGTCAGCCTA
>JBCAUF010000036.1:21869098-21887529 GCA_038406115.1 Haemulon aurolineatum
ATTATTATTATTATTATTTATGTATTCTGTACATGTTATGTCATTGACAGAGGTTACTACTTGTTGACGTATAAGTGAGAACAGGTCACAAAAAACAAATATGTTATATGATTATGGCTACTTTTTCATCAATATTACATTATACACTGGTGTACACTTAAACAGTACATCTTTTGATGCAAAACTCTACAGTCAAATTGGCCACCAAAGTCAAGGATTCAACATGATTTCTCATCAAGTACAGCATATCTCCTTGCAACATCAAATTATGTTATGGGCAGTGAGTCGCTTGGGGGTAGAGGAGTTGGAGGAGGAGGAGGAGGAAGAGGAGGAGGAGGAGGACAACAGCACGAACAAGGTCACAGCCTGCATGCACTATACGCAGCTCATATATACAATATTCTTACATAAATTATGAACTATTTGAATGTTGCTTCCTGAGAAAGTCTCTGAAGACTGTTTTCAAACTAAAATGAGATATCAGCAACTTTTTCCTCTGAACTTATTTTTTCATGGCTTTTGTCATTAAATTTTCCTTCTCTTGAATGAGAAAAAAAAAGACGAAGATGAGAAACTAGGCAGAGGAGAAAGGAGGAGCTGAAAGGGTGGCTGCCGGGCTCTCTGAGCAGCTGGCCTGAGCAGCACTCCATGCATCTGCTCTGCTAAACACTTCCCATTACAGACGACCCAGAAACGTCCATGAACCCTCTGGCCAAAGGAGCGGGAGAGAAATAGAGAGGATGAAGTGAAAAGCAAAGCAGTGATATGCTCGCAATGCGGAGAATGAGAAATATGATTCATAAAATAAAAATCTCCAGGCAGATGACCTTTTTTTTCTCTCTCTCTCTCACGGCACTCTGATTCGTTAGCAAAACATTTAATCTCCCTGGGTCTTTCGGCTCTTTCGGCTGTGATTGTTTTGCGACAGGAAACAAAGGCCCCCCGCTCGATGATTTCACTCCATCATCCACTTCCACCGATAATATTTGCTCTGGGCCGCCAACTGAAGTGATGAGAGCCAGGACAATGCTTTGGCCTCTGAATCATCTCATCTGTTCTGCTCTGTCAAGGTCTGTACTCAGTGACACTGTGGCTATTCATCAGAGCAGACACGCTCACACGTTCACACACTATCACACACACACACACACACACACACACACAGTGAAAGACAAAAATATTCTCCATCTTAGCGTGCCCCTGATTGCAAAGCTTTTATTAACTCATCAGACGCTCAAAGTGCAACAGCGATCACTAAAATTACCGCACGATCTCGCCACTGCAGACTGTAGCTACTCACGTTAAAGGTACCCCGTGGAGCTTTTGACCACTTGTAGCGCTTTGGAACAATGACTGTGCGAGCAGACCCCTGATTTGTTTGTACAAAGATGAAGGTGACACGATACACGTTCCTGCCAAACACTCCACATTAATCCACTGATCTACAGGTGGCAGCACCGTGCCAAGAACTGTAGCAATGCCCCCCCCCACCAAAAAAAACAGTGAAGAGGAAGACTGGAAGCAAGTACACGTAGATATAAATTATGCAAGATTTTAAAAGGTTAAAAAAAGAAAAAAAAACGGAGGAAGGAAATAATACATGTAACACATTAGTCAGGCTGTAAGGCGACACACAGTGTATTTTAGTAAGACATGCTGCATGTTAACAACGAAGGGATGTAAATGTTTCTACAAGACAGATGCTCCTTTAAATAAGAAGATATATATAAGCCAGAATTTTATTCTCTTGTTATTCCCATGATGAGTCCATTTTGAATACGGGCCATGCTAACTTACCACCTCCATGTAAAGATTCAGGAAATGTGACTTCTGAAAAACAAAAAAGGTACAGGCAAGCAGCGCAAATAACCTTGAATGAATCATTTCAAACACCTGCCTTTAAGTCTATTTGAAAGCAAACACAGAAAACAAGCTCTCCGCCAATGATATCAATATCTACTCGCCTGGTTTTCCTTTATATCTACAATAGAGCTCCTGCAGTAAAGCTCCTATCTGTTGCTTTGAACTCAAATAGTGTTTATGTTATAATTATCATCTGCCAAGGGACTGCGGATGAAAAAGAGCCTTAAGCTAATTCATTAAAATGGTAACGCCTGTGTTTAGTATTGTGCACGGTCCCCAAATAGAATATATGAATGAGAAGAAAGTACATCAGAGCAGACAGCATGAGCCTCCTGACGCCTGACACTATTTACGTAAATCATTTCAAATTACGTCAGAATCTTTGAGTCTGATGAAGTTAAACACTGAAGTTAACTATTGCAACCAACTGTGGTAAGTAAAATTCAAGCTCATTTGAAAACAGTGTGGGAAACATGTTGGATATTTGAGGTGAAATTGCTCGTACACTTTTCAGAGCCATTCAGACTCAAACATGAGCAGCAAATTTCTTGACGCATGTGCTGCATAGGGAAATGAGCACCAACTTTGCACAAATCACAGGGTCATTCTTTCTGTTTCTGAGCGTGTGCTGATTCAGTGTGTGTGTGTGTGTGTGAAAGCCATTAACTAACAGCCCAGAAGGATGGGGGTGAGGCGAGGCAGAGGGGAGGCAAAGTGACAGAAAACAGAGAAAAACCATAAACAAGATAAACTGTTTGTTGCTGTGACCCTTTAACAGAGCTGTTTAATTCGGGCTGTGTAGGGCTTTTTTGGTTGGTTGCATTAGCCCAGGGGCCAGTTCGTTCTGCTCTGTCATTGTGTTTGGCTATGTGACCATAATCACTAATATACAGCTGAGGGGTCTTGCATTTTCTAGTGGAATCCAGCACTCTGTGCAGAAACATAATCTCTAGTAGTGATTTTAAGTGGCCTTAGAAGAGATTGATGACTGTGTGCTGAGGCATCTCAAGCAGGCCATTGTTTCTGGGTGTGAGGGGGGGGAGAACAGCAGTGACAGTCTAATTGTCAGGGGGATAAAGAAGCCCCACAGCATCCATCACCTTCACACACGGAGCACCCCTGGGTCTTAAATGCACCCTTGACGCTCTCGCTCACCTGGGAACAAACAGACCTCGGGTAAGTCCTGCTAAGACAAATAAAAATGCAGTAAAATAGCAGAGAGAGGCTGTGCGCTCAGCTTAGTGTCTAATGAGCCTGCACTGTATGACATATTCTCAATGTGTTTGTTTCTCAACATGACGCGACACATTTATCTTTATTTGTTTCAAGGAGGCGTTTTTTTTTTTTGTTTTTTTCTTCCTTCGTGTGACTTAAAGAGACACATAGTTTAGATGTAGGAGCTCCTTAAGTCTAGAGGAATAGGAGTTAGTTAAGTCACGTGTGAACTTACATGTGAGGTCATCAGTGGGGGACTTTAATTACAGTTAAACTACAGATGTTGTGATTTTACAATAGGCTGGACAAAGTTAATGTAACAACTTGTGATTAAAAGTTAATATAACTGCACGTTATGTTACAAAAAATGTTAATGGTAATGATAATACAGGTAAAACTGAATCTTGAGTCAAATTTGTATGTAATCAATTGTTGTCAACTTTTGTAACTTGACTCCTTTTTTGGATGGTTGTTGCAGTCAGAGGTATATATTGTATTGTTATGCGTGATATGCTGTTGTTCATACTGTGAGTTTAACGTTTAATGAAGGTCTATAAAAGTTTCCTTTCAAGGGAACTGACCGAGAGTGTTCAGGCGTTCACTACCTTAATTTTTTGTTTTGCATTGACCTACTACAACACACCTTTCTACCAGGTGCTCATTAGATGATATCCTCTTGTTTACAGGTAAAACCAAACATGTTCTCAATAATCATTTGCTCGGAATTAATGTGCGAGTTTTCACATCTTGTGTTGATCCGGAGATTCTCCTGCACACTAAATTTGTAATTATGATAATAACAGTGTTCATGTTTATCTGAAGACCCGTGACCTGTATCAACAGAAAGGTGAGCAGAGTCACTTGCAACTGAAAAAAAGTAATGGCCCTAACTAATTACCTTCAAAGTATTGTTGTGAAACAGAGGGGGAACCAAGAGAGTGGGCTAATATATTAAAGCGATTTGGTCTTTTCACCCTTTGAATGCCCTCACTGATCAGAATAATTGGTTCAAAACTGTGGGACAAAGTTGACTGAAGAAAGTATTTCAGTATGAAAACTTTAGACTACTCAGCCATTGACAGGGCCTGTCAAACTATCAATCATCATTAGCAGTACACTGCAAACAAATGACAATGTCAAAGATGTTACTAAGGGGAAAAACTAAATTTATTTTAAAAAGAGGACATACAGACAGAAATTAAAGGCAGTTTAATCACGTTAACACGTAAAATTGTTCTGCTGCCCTTCAAAAGCTTTAAAACCTGCCTTCATAAGATAAAAAAAACATGTAAATTACTTAATTTAATCAATCTACAGAATATTTGCTTTACTAATTAGGTTCTGTAACCCATTTCATCTAAACACAGTCAAATGTGGCATGCACAGTCTTCTACAAGATATCATGTCAAACCAGTGTAAACAAGGGGTGAGTAATGGGTGAGAGTGGGAGTGAGCTCTGGGCACAGTGAGCTTTGAGGAAAAGTCAAACCAGTCACTATGACCCTTTGCTCAATCTGACGTGGCTAATGTGAGGCCCTCACTGACTCTGGACTGAAATGGCGACATCACTTCCAATCTGAGGACGCTGGGTGGACATTTGAATACTGGTGTAGTCAGGACAGGTCAGATGACAGATTAGCCGGGTTTCAGATCCACCAGTTTGGGTTCGCACTGAAACATCTCAGTGACAAGTGGATGGATTTCCATGAAAGTAAAAAAAAAAAAAAAAGATGTAGTTTCCAGAGGATGACTTGTAATAACTTTTGAGATCCACTAATGTTTCCTCGTAAGGTTAGATGCCATCATTAGAGTAAAATTTTGTTCAAATCCCTGAAAAATTAATTCGTATTTACATCCACCTCAGCCGAGTGCCAGCCTGCTTACACGCTGGCAAACATCGTAAAAACATGAGCGAGTTAGCATTTGGATACAAGCACTACAATGTCTATAAATACAGCCTCACACAGCCACTAGTATGGGTAGTAAATGACTTATGTCTTATTGGACTTTGTCAATTTAGAGAAATAAGTGATGTTAAATTGAACATTTTCTTCATCTGATGAGAAAACTGTTGCGCTAAATGTCCCAGAAAACTACATCTGTGACTAGTGAAGAGTCTCTGCACTTCTAAACAGGAATCGGCTGATGTCTGATGAATAATGATGTATAACTAAACACTTTTTCAGTTTATCAGGCCAGCATCAAGTCAGCCTCCAAACTAAAATGTGCAGATAATGACACAAATTAGGCAAATTGAAGGAAACGACCAATAGCTTCTGTTGCACTTTACACCCACGACACACCATGTGCTCTCTTGCATCGAAGATGTTCTCCAGTGTCCCCGTGACGCTTGCGGACTCTCCTCCTATAATCTAATAGGCTTGACATGGAAGCTCATTTCCTTTCCCCCTTCCTCTCTCTGTCTTTCATCAGACCACCATCGCCGCCACCGCCACCAGAAACACACACACACACACAGGCACGCACAAGTTCAGTGCATGACCCAGTGCACGCTCATGCTCCTCATTGTTTCTGCTGGCACTAATTCTCCGCCCCACCATGCTGGAGAGCCGGTGTTATCTAGGATGGCAGAATACCCAGGGCCTCTCCCCTCTCCTCCTCTCCTCAGATATCCCAGTATGGTCTATTTCTGTCCCTGCGTCTCTCTGCTTTCAGCAAAGTGCCACTGACGTCTCTCTCTCTGCACTAAACAGATGAGGACTGTCAGTGATGGGTATTCAGCTGAAGATCTGAGTTTAAATAATGCCTTTTCTCTTTTTTTTTTTTTTAACTTCACCAGATTATGCTTCCCACCTCAATCGCTTTTCTAGAAAACGAGCGGTAATAAGACAATGGATGTGTGATGATGAGTTTTCAAATTTGCTGTCCCTCTTTTCTCTAATTGAGAGTCATTACAATGATGAGATGTTATTTTTATATACAAAAGCAATTAAGTAATGAGACATAAATGATTATTTGAGCAAGGAGGGAAGAGGCAGTGATGGAGTGCAAAACGGCAAAGGGGATAAGGAGTGAAGGGAACAGAAATGAGAAGAGGGGATTATTTACAAAAATTCCTCTCTGAAAATTGCTGAGTCACTTGGAAGGGTAAAGCCGCAGACCAGCTCTCTCCCTCCTTCTGTCTCCTCCTCACCCACGAGCCCCACACCAAGACACACAGCCTGTCCCCACCCCGCCGCCACCGTCACCGCCGAACACACACTCACGCACTCGCACGAACCCAAGAGAGCGGTGGATGGGGCGCAGAAAGGAGGATGAGGCATATTGTTGCTCCACAGCGATCCCGTGGTATCGTTATCCGATGTGCTTTCGTCATAAGGACTCATAAAAAATAAACAAGGGGAGATCAGTTTATTTAAGCCTACTGCAGCAGGATGGAGGCCTCGCACTCAAGATGACGTGTATCTGACATCACATCCCAATGTGGTTTTAATGAGCATCGCATCACAAATGGGCCTCACATTGCAGGTGCAAAAAAAAAAAAAAAGCAGGTTGAAGATTTAATGTGGTTTTAATAGTCACAGCCTCCGGTTACAGATGGCATTTTGTGGCTCTGGCCACTCTGCTCTTGCGCGTTTCTTCATTTTGTTTCTGCAATTTGCGCAGGATGTGATGGAATTGGCCCTCCCCAACATATCTCTCCCATATGTTGTGCTATAAATCCTCTGACTTGGTATAAAAATCAGACTCACACACTCCACTTACTGGAAAGCCGCAGCCCTCCCGAGCAGAAATTAGTGTGTGCAAATCGGTGATTGGCAAAGCTTGATAATCCTATCTATTACACTGCTCAGTGGGCAGAAAGCATTTATTTGATTGGTCAGGACGAATTATATTTATAGTTGTATGTGCCAACAGCGACGACGTAACAACAGCAGCATGTTGGGAGGAGAGAATACTGTATACTTTAGGGTGGGATGAAGTTCAAATGGCCTCCAACAAACTATGACTTATACTCTCATGAAAACCAGAGCCATGATGACAAAACTTGGTTCTCATTTGATGCAACTACTGTGTACAACACTTTTCATACTTGAGTATTTACATGTGATGCTACTTTATACTTCTACTTCACTGCAGTTAAGAGGTGAATATTGCACCTTTTACTCCACTGCTCTTATTTGGCAGCTGTAGTTACTTCAGGCTTTACATTCAAAACATAGGAATAAGACCTGTGATGCATTGCATTGAAGATTAAACTACCAAACTGAATAGAAAGTATCTTATAGTGGTTTGCAGCTACAACATTAAAATGCTGCTGACACAGTAATTTATCAGTAATAATAATCCAATAAAAAAGATAATAATATAACACTGAGAGGGATCTTTCTTCTCCATAATGGATTACTTTATGCACGTTTTGTTCAGTACTTGAGCAACTTTGTCTTTGAATGCAGGACTTTTACTTGTAGCTTAGCATTTAAACATTTCTGCTTTTTATCAAGAAAAAGATCAGAATGCTTCTTTCACTCCTGCAGCTTTAATGTGCTCACACGCACAAACCCACTGTATATGCTGCACACACACAGCCCCAAAAAACACAAAGCACGACCATCAGATTCAGCGAGCATCGGCGAATCAGTTGACAGAGCAGCACCCCCTGCTGTTTGCGTAACGGCGACAGGAAGAACACACGCGTTGTGAAACACAGTGACAACACAAAAATACTCCGTGAGAGACTGGAGGTAGGGAGCAAGAGGAGAGGGGAGGAGAGGAGAGTCTGATGTGATACAGTATGACTCAGGGCTATGAAGTCAGAGTGGGTTTATGCAGAGATTAAAGGATTGAAGAACAAGGGAGCGAGAGCGTGGGCAGACAGATAGAGAGTCCACTAAGTCCGGGAGGCAGCTGGAGAGACTGACTGCAGAGAGTAACACATTACTGTTACTCATCACAATAAACAGTAATCAGCATTAGACTCAATAACACCTCTGGAGGGTCATGAGATCAATATATTCAGCGGTGTTTATTATCTCGGCAGGGGGTTATGGAGCTCTAATCATTTCTTAGCGTGAGGAGCAAAAGGAGAGATGTCTTTGCCCTCTGAGGTGGACAAGGCTGTCCCGTAAGGAGACAGTGTCACATTACACAGCCACTCCGTCCATCAATAACACGCAGTCCTGTCGAAGTGTCCTTGAGCAAGACGCTACATCACTTGGGATTGGACATTCAAATCTATCCATTTTGACCAGCTGATGAATTTCACTTTACTGTTTTAGTTCAGTGAAAAACAGCACCAAACAGCAGACAGACAAAATTGGCAACTAGCTGGTGAACATAGTGGAGTATTTAACAGCCACAGAGGGAGATATTTCCCTCACAAGTTGGACAGAACTAAAAGAGAGAGAATATTGGACTTGCACTCATCTGGTGGCCAAAAGCACAACTCCAAATGAATTATAATGTTGCTGCTGCATGTGCAAACAGGCGACTGTTTGCTAACTTATCAGCTTGAGAGGTGATAAAATGCCAGGGTTGTGTTTATGGAGCGTTTCCAAGCAGCCAAAAAAAAAAAAAAATCACTTTATCGCAGGTTTTCGGCTGACTGCACAGGACAGGCCCCAGTTTCCCGCCGACCTGATTCAGCTATGACACTTTTACGCCAAATGATGAAACTGAGAGTTCTTAAAAACCAGTCAGCAAGTGAGCAGAAAAGTCGCAGGTAAGTGTGAGTGTAATCTTCGGACGTGAGCACCATCATCATATAGAATGAAATAGAAAAAGAGTTCAATTGTAAATCTCCATATGGCCACGTACGGTTGATTGGGGTCAAGAGATCCCATGTCACACACACTCTCAGATGTGTGCACACACAAGCACTTCTTCAGTTCTGGTTCTGCTGTGTTGGTGTTAATTAGAGTTGTGCACAAACGAAGGCAGACGTACTCCACCTTTTTCTTGGGGTCAATTAGCTGTGACAGAAAGAGCTACACAATCCTGAGACCCAATTAATGAGAGGATTTACTTATTATCACACCGACTGGATATAATTACGGTGAAACATTTAGTGTTGGTTAAGTGCTAGATGGCAGATGCTGCGACTTCCTGCAATGCGGCTCTCAGGAAGGACTGCTACTCATCGTGATGTGATGTATTTTATGTGGCATTTTATTCATTCTTTGTGGCATGAGACACTATCATTTAGGACGCTGTAATGATATTTGTGTCTCTGAAATACTCCATACTAAATAGATAGACAGATATACTCTTGCTTCAGTCTTTTACAGATATCGACTCGCTGGCAGGAAATCCAAAACTGCTGACAAGGACTTCAGCACCAGCTGGCGATTAGACCCGATAAATCACCTGTATGTGTAATCAAAGGGAAGGGCAGAATGGAAACGGCAACCATCGCACTGTCCACGAGGAGGAGCGGCGCTCAATAAATCTTGAAGGCTCGCAAGTTCACATGTTAGCTGTGGCAGGGATGAAGAATAGATGAGAGAAACACCTCAGGGAGACCCAAACTGTCAACCATGACGACACAGCACTTCATCATCACACGTACCGAGAGATCCGACTATGCACACGCAACCCAGGGGTGATTCATTCTCTCACTAGAAACGGTGAATTTGGTCTCTGGGGATTTGAATTCATTAGGCTCAACATGCGAAGATGTGCTCTCTGTGAAAAAGTCTAGAAAATATATTTCCACTCTTCTGTAAGGATGACATTACTCCAGGGAGAGATATGGCCAAAAATTCTGTTTGAAAAATGATTTCAAAAATCAAACACGTGAAACAGTTTGAGCGCCGAGGGGGGAATTAGCTTTCATCTGAACATGAAAGAAAACACAGGAATAGCCGGCAGCCAGCCGAATACACATGCTCATGTGTTGTCCTGTATCTCGTGACCCCAGTCTCCCTTTAAACTCTATAGAGGCCAAAATCATGATACTGATGATGCTGTTTCTTCATGTTTGGTCTTGAACATGTTCGTATCTGCCATTTTGTCCTCAGAGAGGAAAGGTGAGCTGGGATCCAGACAGAAAGCG
Organism: Haemulon aurolineatum; assembly: GCA_038406115.1. Taxonomy (NCBI): domain Eukaryota; kingdom Metazoa; phylum Chordata; class Actinopteri; order Lutjaniformes; family Haemulidae; genus Haemulon; species Haemulon aurolineatum. The sequence goes on from JBCAUF010000036.1 coordinate 21,879,192, forward strand.
AACCCTGCTAATTAAAGCTGAAAACAGTCATCAGCAGTGGCACACTTCTCTTAGAGCCCTGACACCCTGCTTCACACACACACACACACACACACACACACACACACACACACACACACACACACACACCACAGCCAAATTCGATTCAGTTGCAGACATGCATGATACAGCCATGATACTCCACCCTTTTAAAGCTGCCACAGTTCAGGTTGCATTGGGATGTTGCTAATAATAAAGATGTCTAATCAATGGAGACACACACTCACATGCTTAACCTTGGGTTGACTTTACGGGTCTGCCACGCAATCACCCTGCAATCCTGCAATACTTGACAAAAAAAAAAAAACCCAAAAACACATCAACCACGTTCCTCTGTGCAGGAGTGTGCGGATGATCTGTGAGCACGCTTTCCATCCAGTAATGCAAATGGGAGCGACAGATACCTGGAAGAGTGGAAGAGTTGGAAGGAGAGGAGGAGACCTCTATTTTTGGAAGACGGTATTCTCATGGTGTCCCAGGGGAGAGAGCCGCTCTGGGCTCCCCTCCTCAGATGGCAGTGCAGGAGAAAAACCTGCAAGAGACGAGCAGCGGAGGATGTCAGTCACAGACGAGTAAACATAAAGATTCACATTTTGAGGCCTCGCAGCTGCACTACTTTCGGTATGAATCGACAAATTAAAGTGGCAAATAGATAGCAACTGGTTTGGTGAACGTGTCTCACTACAAACGGCCTTTTGTCATGAAAACTCGGTGACCTCCGATGATTTGCCAAACGCCTACTGTAGAGCATCATGGGACTAAACATAACAACAACAAAAAAGAAGAAGTCAGCCCCATTTCTCCAACATCCAGGCCTTTTCTGTTGCTGTGACAACAACAAGGACAAGAGGAGGCAACCTTGGACGCCGGACAGCTTTGTGTCAATACAACACTGGCTTCCTCACGGAGGCTGTCGGCTTTACAGCACTGACTCACACCTCGCGGCAATTCCGTCTGTGGTGGACAGATCTGAAATAACTGTGGTCAAAGTGTTTAAATCCAGAGTCAGAATTTGGTTATTAGACAGAGTGAAGTCAGGCTGCAACCACACAGACCGACATAGACGCTAATGGCAGGCGGCAAATTTCTTATTAATAGATCTAGTTGAGTGTTAACAGCTTCTGAAAATGCCACAGTGGGGTGTAGAGTGGCTGATTTAAGTTAAGTTGAAGATGTGTTGGTGAGGTTAAACCTTACAGAAATACATTTATCTGCCTGTTGTGGCAGAGAAAGTTCACCCAGTGTACAGACAATACATCATGATCAGGGCTGGGATCAAAATTTTAAATACTGACATCATAACAAGCGCCTATAAAATTTGGACCTGACATTAATAAGGTCTTCATGAACACACAGTATGTAACTGCTGCCTGTCTCAATCAAAACAATGAAAATAAATGATGTGCACAAGTCAACAAAATATGTAACATAATGTATGTTGTGTGGTCTAGTCATTTGATACATTATAATAATTAATAATAAGGTTACATGCGTAATTACAATTAGAAAGCTTTCACAAAGTCAGCAATAGGATTTTTGATACTGAACCATTTCTCTTTTTTTCTTTCCAAATGTTTTCCGATTTAAATACAACAAGTTTAAAAATACTGGAATCAGCCTTTAAAATACCCGCCACTATAGCCATGTGTATGTTTTTAATTGTAAAATGTAAACTCTCAATTTACCATGCACATGAGGACATGACCTCAGTGTGCTCAGTGGTACATGTCAACAGAGGTCATGTGTGTCTGGCTTGCCTTCCATATTCATGTTGTAATTTATTTGCTTTTTTCTTTTTTACTGTTCTGTTTGGTCATAAAATTTGTATTGTATCATAAATAGGCATTTATGTGTAAAAGTACAGGCATTTTACATTAGAATTAGAGAATTATAAACATGTGAGTAAATGATCGAATACAAGGTTTTTACATGCAACTGAAAATTAGAGGGGGTTTTTTTCCTTCAGAAATGGGACCTCAGTCATTAATTTATGTGTACGATTGCTGCTGTTTTGTTTTTGGTTACCATGAACAGGAGGTTAAGGTTTACGCACTGTTTTTCCTCACCTCCACATCACAGGTGAGTCATACACATACAGGTGGTTTGGCACAAGATAAAACCAAAAGCTTTCACCCTGAAAAAGCTGTCAGACGGGCGCCCAAGGGTACTGCATCGATCACTCTCCACACTGCTCAGTCCATCATCTGAATGCCGGTTAGAGAAGCCAGGGGCAGAGATTTTGTGTTTAGTATGACATCTTGTGGTGGAAATTAGTGTTTCACCTCCAATAAACTCCACCTTTCTGTCACTGTTTGACAAAGCACTTTTTGTGGTGTAGTTCATAATGTGAGAAATGGTTGGACATGTTTAACCATGCTTTTGTATGGATTTTAGGACTTTAGGCTTGATTTGGAGGCAATTAACACATGCTGTTTTTGTTTTTGTTGTTGTTATTGTTACTAAGGGTTTTCAAAATCTCAAGCATCTCTTTTGTATTGTAGATTGCTGAAACACATATACACATGTAACATGCCAAAACAAGCAAACAATAAATGCATAGGCCTAAATATTGTATTTCTGTGTGCCTTTCTTTACTCTTTTGTTTTCTAAATCTCACTCATAATCTCTAACAAGTCAACTATTTTGACCATATATACTGTAGGATATATGTATACACACACACACACGCAGACACACAGGAGACCACAAAGTCAAAGCCAACCGTATGTTTTTAAGCTGAAATTACTCAAAATAGGCCTATATTTATTTTTCTTTCTTTCGATTTTTCCAACAACAATAGGCTCTCAAATTCATGCTTTGGGACTATCAAGTTAAATTACAAATAAAGAATGAATTGCATGAAAAAATTCAGTTCAAACCCAAAATGAAGGCTACTAATGTAACAAACTGTCTCTGTGTTTAATGGCCCTCTTCAATTTCCATTCTGTACTCATTTGCTATTAGGGAGGTGCTAAGGACAGATAGGCCTGTCTTGGAGATGTGTAGCAGTCAGTGACTGAGGGAAAAATGTGAACTTAATGTACGGTGGATGATGGGAAATGTAGTTTTGAGACTTATTTTCAAGCCAAAGTGTTTCTGGACCATCTAAAAGCTGAACAAAATGTTAATAATATTAAAATACAACCGATTAACATTCATACAACACCAAACTGCGTAAAGCTGGTGGCACGCAGCTCTGGAGTTATTCGCGGTTGCACGAATTCAAAACGAAGCGCCTGCAAGTAACTATAAGTCCCAGGGTGCTTTGCGAGCCGCGCGTGCCTCCTGGAACTTGTAGTCCGCGAGGGGTCGTTTCCGTGTATCTAGCCTACGTTAGGTGGTGGAATCTTGCTCTGCAAAGACAAACACATGTGAGATATTGATCAGGTAGGGCGAACAGTTCATCCTGTCGGCTCCCGCCTATTGAACTTATTGATCGCATTAAAATTGTCAATTGATTTCTGACGGTCAGTGTTTAGTTTTTATTTTTTTACGTGAACGTAGAGGCTACATACCAGTGTGCAAAAAAAAATCAGCGCTTACATGGCGATGCATTTCCTTTTGTTCAGCTAGCTTATGTGCAGAAATACACAGACGCCAAATTCTCAAATGATTATTAATAAACAAACAGTGACTGATAGGTTATGTAGACGCTGGCCACCTCGCTGTTTCCAATTTTAGACTTACTGTAGCGACTCATTTCCGACGACACTCGACACGTCGGCATTTATTCAGCTAGTCTCGGTGAAGTTACACATTTATCAGCCATAGGGTTTTCTGTTTACACAGTGTATAGATAATCTGTCGGCTTTATTCGCTTTTTAGCTGCGTTGGAAGCGTTGGCGTCAGGCTTGTCGCAGTTATGGTTGTTTACATCCGGCAATGCAGGTCTGTTGGCTAATTTGCATGGCTGTGGTTGAGTGAGTTTCGGGTAGCGGACATAGACACCTCACAAGAGTCTGTCTGCCACACATTAACTACTAAAATGTGTTTTGATACTGAATTGTGAGTTGTTAGGGCACAGCTGGTCCTGACATATTCACTAACTGGACTGTCTTGTGTCTCACAGGGTTGCGTGAATTTATGGAAACATGTCAAAGAAACGGGGCAGGTAGGATCACACCTGACTGAACTCTTGTGACCTTGGTGTATTACAGTGTATTACGGTATACTTTACGATGGGATGACACAGCAGGACATAATCTGACCTGTAAATGAAACTTAAGTATGTTAATATAATAACAGCTTATCCCATTGTGTCCAGTTTTCCCCTTGAATTCATCTTCAGCCCAGTGGCTTTAAACTCTAATAAAACATACTTATCCAAGTTTATATGCTGTACTTGAAGACTTTTTCCAGCTTTTAATTAAAGCTGAATCAAATTTCAGTCGGGTAGATTACACTGTTTGGGTTTTTGTTATGCATCATTTTAATTTGTGATCCATTCTTTATATTTCAGTCTGGCATATTTGGCTGTCATGCTTGGATGATAATTAAAAAATATTGTTATGTGTGATTGGACTGTGTTTGCAATGATAAAGCTGCCAAGCATCTGTGGGGTCTAAGGCATTGGCACATCATAAGCACTACAGATACTATTAATAAGCTAAATTAGTCATTTAATAGTACTATTGGCTCATACAAAGCCTCACACTGATTATTCACTACCCACCCTGTCACGTTTATATCAGTGATGGCATGTTTAGAGGCACTAAAGCAAGTCCACATCAGTGGGAAGATGACTAAACATGGCAGAAACTGGTTAGGGAGTAGAAATGGAGACACCTTTTCCTTAATAGCATGACACTCGTGAATATTGATACATGACAGGCTTGCACCCTCTTGTGCATGTTTAATATTTCCGAAGACTGGAGTCCTCACTGTTTAGAGTAGTTGTACCCATTTCATACCCACCTTCAGTCAAAACAAATAACCAATTACTAATTCAGTATATAAAGTTCATTTTACTTTAGATCTACAGCTAATATACATACAGTAATAATGACCTCATTCCCTCCATGCTCACAGGAAGCGTAGCATCGGAGAGCTGAGCGAGAGCTCGGCGTCGACCCTCAGCCCGGACCCTGACAACCTGCTGGGACGCCGGATTCAGCACACCTGGCGGGAGAAGGGCAACGTGACCAAGTGGAAAGGCACCGTCCTGGAGCGCCTGACCGTGAACAGCTCCCTCTACATGGTCAAATATGACGGCTTCGACTGCGTGTACGGCATCGAGCTCTTCAAAGACAACCGGGTGTCCAACCTGCAGGTGCTCTCCGAGAAAGTCGGTGAGTGCGACGGCATCTCTCGTTGCGTGCATTGTAGCTTCGAGTAAATCGTCGAGCTCCTTAGGTCACACATCATCTTTTATGCTTTGCGTTTGTCTGTCCTTCAGGGATCACTTTGCACTCTGTTGTGGCCTTTTCTTTGCATTTTCTGTTTGAAGTGTTTTTCTCATTATGTTCTCTTGTTGTGGTGGCTGTTGCTACTAACGCTAACTACCCAGTTCCTCTTTTGTTTATTCTAAATGCACCTCTGTTGTGGCTGACGGAATCATAAAATCTTGAAGGGCTGCAGCCAAATACTATGCGATAAGTCATAACTTGAAGTGATAACACTTAAGCTCAAACCAGAGTGGATGTTTTTTCAGTGAGAAGTTTTCATTATCTCTTTAACATCAGTGAATAATTTTTATTCTGGCCAATTTAAAAAATGTCCTTCCTCAGTGAGTTACTATAAAGCTGATTTTAAGCAAAACTGATTGTTTTTAAAAGGTTTTTGCAGATTTTATTGGCGCTGTGTCAGCATTGTAAGTTAATATAATAACATTTTAATGTCCTACTCTCATGTGTCATCTGGGATCTATAAAGATTTCCAGTTAACGGGCTTATCAAAGTGTCTTCTCTTCGCACAGTGAACAATAAGATCAAGGTTCCTCCTGGGGCCGAGGAGCTGGTGGGCCGAGCCGTGGAGCATCTGTTCGAGAAGGAGGACGGAGAGAAGAACGAGTGGCGAGGCATGGTGCTGTCCCGAGCCCCCATCATGACCCACTGGTATTACATCACGTACGAGAAGGACCCGGTGCTGTACATGTACCAGCTGTGGGACGACTATAAGGACGGAGACCTGCGCGTCCTGCCTGAATCGGGTACAGGAACGAGAGATTTATTGTTTGCTGCATTTCATATTTTCAGTTGCTCATGTAGGTGGGAGGAAGAGATCAGAACAAATTTACATACTCGGTTTCATAAAACGCTCCAATCTTTAGCCTGCCTTTTTTTTTTTTTTTGAACATTTTATGCAGCGTTTTCTGCTTGTTTCAACAGTAAGGGAGTATTTTCTGGTATGGGAACTCATGACTTATCCTGAGGAGACAGTACTGTCTCCTAGGAGAGGTGAATAAATAAACTTGCTTCATGGGGGTTAAGTTAAGGGGGAAGTTTTGAATTGCAGATAATTTACTCTCTTAACCTTGAAAGCACTTTGCAAATGTTTAAACTATGGCTGCTTAAAAATGCTAAAAGAAGCACGCCCCGGTTACTTTGGTCTTATTTTGGCTGTTGTTCATCTGTCCGTCCTCCAGAGAACAAACACCTGCTGCCGGCGGACAGGAAGCCGGGTGAGGAGCCAGAGAGCCTTGTGGGTAAACAGGTCGAGTACGTCACAGATAATGGTCTTAAGAGGACGGGCTTGGTCATATACCAGGTCCCGGCGAAGCCCACGGTGTATTACATCAAATACGACGATGACGTCCACATCCACGTCTACGATCTGGTGAAGACCACCTAGTACTGACTGTCCGGTTTCATCTTCAGCTGATGGCTCATCTATGACCCGACCAGTCGTTACCTGTTTAAGTGTTAAATCTCAGTTTTCCTCCAGTTGGACGCGATGTGCCGAAGATCAAAAGCCCACGTCTTTTATTTCATTTGTCGTTGTTTTAATGGGTTTTCTTTTTTTTTTTTTTTTTAGCCTCCAGAGGCATCTTTCATTCTCACATTAAAAGACATGTCGGTTTTTGATTCTCAATTTTCTGTTGACCTTAATGTGTGACTATCAGGTCGTCTTCAGTGTATATAAAGCAGGTCTGAGACCGGTTGTGAAGCCCAGCAGATGAAATGGAGCTAGACGTTTGTTTTGGGTGAATCACACTTGTATAGTGCAACTTTCAAACTCCAAATTCATACTTTTTGTAAGCAACACATCAAACTTAAAGAATTCAGCTTTCTTACCTAGACCTCTGTGTTTTACTTGTACTTCATTTCACTTTTATATGCCTGTGCTATTTATTTCATCTGGAAAAGCTGGCTGTGCTGCTGGTACCATTTTGGCAAAACTTGTCTGCTGTGCTTTATGTGTGTCACTGGCTAGGCCTCAGTTTGTTCAATATAGAAGTAATATTCATTTGACCAGTGTGCTAATTTTACCATCACAATGAACTCTGATTTCAGTTGTGTATAGGCGTTGATGAGACTTGACTGTCTCACATCATGGATTTGAAAAAAAAAACCCAAAACAAACCAACAAAAAACACAGATCATTCTAAGAAGTCATGCATCATATTTCTGTTCTGTTTTCATCATCTAAACTGCAAGTTTTCTACATTATAATAATATATGAAAAAGACTGATGTTGATTGATGTTGTTTGTGCTACACGCTCTTTATGTAGTTCAAATTGGCCACCAACATTGTTTAGTAGTCTTTATTATTTGCCAAAAATGAATTATGTGGTATGATATATTCAGGCCTCAAAATATTGTTCATTGTGACCCTAAATATGTTCTGTTCTGTAAATATAATCTGAGACATTTTTATGAACGTAAAAACAAAGCTGCTTGAAAACGATTTCTTCATTCAGTTATTGTGAAATGCTGTTTGTGTTGCAGTGGAGTTTTTCTGTTTGTTTATGTGAATGATTTCCATCATGGTTATAAGACGTACAACATATGAAGAAAATATTAGGCATATGAGGGAGTAGGATTAATCAGCAAAGTATAGTGAAAAGGGTTTTGATCTGCTCTCTTTTGGTGATCTTGCCACTTGAAGCAGAAAGAGACAACTTTTTAACCTCCCCTAGTGTTTGCAAGTGGTATTGCTTTGTGCTCTGCTGTAAAGACAATTGGATCGCTTTCTGGTCTCCTCAAACCCCAGCAGATACCCACTAACAACATAGGACATGAAATGAACACCACTTTGGAAAAACTACCAAAACATGTTTTGACCCTCTCCAGTGTGCATTTCCCTTGTGCGGTAAATCGAACATGAGATATTTGTACCTGTCGGCAGTCAGAATTGTGT
>JBCAUF010000036.1:21903857-21913971 GCA_038406115.1 Haemulon aurolineatum
TGAAAATGAGTATCGTATCCAGATACAACGATTTAGTATCGATACTTTATTGAGTATCGATACTTTTGACAACCCTAGTCTACACACCTTGTTGTCGTTTCCGCCCGAGGCCAGCAGCTGGTGGTCCGTGCTCCACTTCAGCCCGCACACTTCCTGCCTGTGCCCTTGGAGACGGCGTTCGGACTGGAGAGGCGGGGCTCGGATGTCGCGTTGCAGGATCACCCGATCGCGGCTCCCAGACGACAGCTGGTCCGCATTCCATGCCAACGCACCTGGCAGCAGAGGAGGGGGAGGCAGATTGAAGGGAAGGTGATTCACCGACCGTGAATGAGAGATGTTGCTAAACAACGGTGCGAACACGATCGGGAGGCTGCGACGATTTACTCCCGCGACCGTCTCCGCCTCCACCTCTGCGGCCGCTCGACTCACCCACTCTGGCTGTGTGCCCTTCTAGTACGGAGAGCTTCTTCCCCGCGGCTGCATCCCAAATCTGTACGTAGCCTTTATGAGTCCCCACCGCCACCAGGTTACCCTAAAAATAGGCAGCGCACTTTGAATATCATGCTGACGTACGAAGAGTCTGGAGTGACCTCAAATGGCATTTGCAGAAAAATAAAAAAAAGGCATTTTTTAAAGGTTGAAACAGAGCCTGCACAACCAAAATTCAAATATGCATGCAAAGTAACAGTCGTGTTAGAGCAAACTGTTAGTCACTCTGTTGGTAAGCAGGCTCTGCGACAACTTTATCTGAGATACAGAAAAGATGATAGCAGACGACAGAGACACCCACCCTCTCTGACCAGCCCACTGATGTCACAGAATCGCCTTCTACAGAGAGGTCACATAGACGCGTCACCTGAAAAGACAGAGCGGAAAAATCAACGAAAATCCAAGATATGTAACCAGTGTAATTAAAAAACACACATACACAGTGACGCTCTCTGCTGGATGTGTCATTGCACTCAATTAACAGATCACACACACACACACCTGGCTGGTGCAGGCACTCCACAGGTAGACACAGGTACCCAGTCCGACACTGAGCACGTTGAGAGAGGACCAGTCCACCAGGTTGAGGTAGAAGTCATCCTGAAGCTCCGGGGCGTCCAGAACTTTGAAGGGAATTTTGGAGATTTTGCGTGTAGGTTTCCGTGGCGAGCGCAACAGTTTCTGGCTGCAAAGAGCGACACGAAGGTTGGCGATGAAAACAATACTACTTCTCCCCAAAATGGAGGAGATGCTACTTGAAGAATAACAAGAAAAACATATTACCTGTTGCTACTGACGGGTGATAGAGAATACGGAGAGACTGTGTTTCCATCTTCTTCCGGCAGAGCTCTCTTGGTACTTACAGAATACTACAACACACAGACAAATTATTAGTGATGCGAGAAGAACTCCCTGTGAGACTATTGCGTGAAATCTTACGGCCATGTTCACTGTTTTTACACTAAAAAGGCTCCTCTTGGCGGGAGTGGACGGCTGCAGGCGGCGGTCTTCTGACTGGGGGTCCTGGACTTTCTCGATGCCCGCTCCCAGCAGCTCGTTCTTCAGCAGAGCCGAGTAGGCCAGGCCGTCCGCTGGAGGCGAGGGGAGGGACAGAAGGGAAATCAAACCAGGCGGCCGAAATGATTAAATTCAAACACTCTGCCCCCTTTGCAATTTCTTATCTCTCTCACACATCTGTAAAGATCAGGGAGAATTTTTCACTACGCTTTGTTTAGGCCTTATCTCCAGTTTCCATGAGCCTGCTCGGGCTCGGTAAACAAGTGAAGGTCAAAATGATCCAGTTTGACCAGAGTAGACAGATAACTGTGGAAACAAGCTGAAAGAGGGATAAATGTAGAGCTACAACAAAGGAGACTGTCTGTCTTTGAGGCTTGATGATCACAGGATAACTCCTGACACATTGCCCCGACTCATTGATAACTAAGTCATAGTACGGATGATTCTGTTTTACCCAACATTTTACCCAGCAATTAGAGTATCCATGAAACACCAAGCAGAAAAAAACACACCTAAAGTGATGAAATATATTTTCTAAAATAGAAATCAATAGGAATCAACCAATGAACAAGGAATTACTGCATTATGAAGAGCTTTAGGGCCGAGTCTAAACCTTTTCAATTCGAACATAATCAATCATGAAAGATGTCGATAAGAAACAACAAACTGATGTATAGAAATGTCAAAGACAAATAGTCTATTATGCAGTTTGTCCATGCAAATTTGTGGTCACAATGTTAAAAACATGTCATTTAATTTAATCCTAAAGCCGAGACTAGCTGCAATCATATTTCTTAAACTTCCAACTATCAAAATCTGTACCAGTCTCAAATATCAAGTATCAATTTCGCTACACACAGCAACACATATGCGTGTGCCATCATTCAAATCTCAAAAACCCATAAATTGACAAAAAGGCTCAACAGCCAGAAAGAAAACCGTCCACACCTCAAATGTTTGCAATAAAGGAAGGAAATCAATTAACTGGCAACTATTTTCATTTCGTCATTCCAGCCATTATGTCAAGCAGAAATGTCAAACATTTTCTGATTCCAGCGTCACAAATATTAATATTTGGTGCTTTTGTTTGTCACATACAACAGCAAGCTGAATATCTTCAGGTTTTGGACTTTTTGTAGAATGAAACGAGCAATCTAAATACAACATATATTTTCCGACGTTTAACAGACAAAACAATCAATGAAAAAATAGCTAGCAGATGAATCAGACATACAAATGATCTCAGGTTGCAGCTCTCAATATAACCACCTCATTTGTACCGTACGTTGTGTTACGTTACTGAATTTAAACATGCATATTACGAGACACTGCATCACACTATGTTGGTACCACCTCCTTTCTATTGGTATTAAGGTAGATTGATTACCTTTGTTGCTGTCTGTGGTGCCATCTTTAGTTTTCCTGTTTTGATTGTGTGACTTTTCAATTTCCTGCATGAGAAAATTAAATAAGTAAATGATCATTGTGGCTTCTTTAAACATGTTGTGTACAAGAATTTACAGACAAATGGTACTGTAGGAAAACGCTGATAGACAATAGGTATCCTGAAGCCAAAATCAACAACTTGTTCTTGAGAACACTGTTCTTTTGATCGGAAAGACAGTGACGTCCTGAGTGTACCGCAGCAGACTCACATTGATGCGGTGGAAGTTGACACTCCAGTTGGCTCCGGCCCGGGAGGGAATAAAGCGATCGCCATGCTTGCTAGGGGAAGATAGGGGGGAGCTGGTGGGTGTCAGAGCTCGCACCGCTCCTACAGCTTTCTACACAAGAGACGAGAGGAGAGAGCATTTTCTGACTGGAGGCCAAACACAAGCATGCCTTGGACAGTGATTTGAAAACTTGATAACAAAACAGGAAGATAACTTAGGAGGCAGATGGTGCGTTTATCTGAGGTGTTAACAACAGAAGGCTACATTCACAAAGCCCAGTCATTTGGCTGGTGGGGTCTTGTTATCACTCAACACTAGTGACACCGTCAATTGAAGAGACTGGCCTGTTAAACCGCTAATTCTCCTGACACATTGAGACTAACACCCCCTCCGCCCATCTTGAGTAGTTGACAATCCTCTCTGGGAGGGGCTCGGTAAACATCATGGGATGGTCAACATTATGACCTAATCATAGTAGTCATACTCGTCAATAAGTGGCTAAATGAGGCCACTTAAATGAATTTTTTAAGGGAACTATTAGTTCAAGAAGAAACAGAGCTGCTGTAAGGCCAGGGACATAATGACGTAATGTCAGTATGTGACTAGATGAGGCCATTTACATTATTTTTTTAAAGAGGACTATTGGTTCGAGAGGAAACCGCTCCTGTAAGGTCAGAATCATAACAGTCAAAAATACAACTTTTACTTACTATGGGGCTTGCGTTCTCATTTTGGATATTAATCTGCCTGAGCAGCCTGCACTCATAGTCCTGATCCATGATGCCTGAAAACAGGATGAGAGTGATGAACACAATTATAAAATCACACCACAGTATCGTGAATGGAACTTGTCAGACAACAGATTGGTAACAGACACTGATATGACCTACGGACTTCTGGTAATTTTGTCTGACCTGTCCGCAATGTGTCTGAAAGGAGGGCAGATGTGTGGATGTTCTGGATATCGTTTGATACGTTACTTAAAAGCTGAATCGATTCATCAAAGCACGGTTTGATTTTCTGTAGATCCATCACAATGGTTAATAGACTAATTGTTTCAAGCGTGTAATTTCACGGGTGAAGCTCACGGGGCAATCAGGCGTTGTCTCATGACGCTCCTCCAAATATCGACATGTATGACATTTAGTTTTTAGGTAAAGAAAAATATGTTTTCACTGGACAATAATGAAAAGACCAACGTAACAGACAACGTCAGGAAGAGAGAATTTCTTCAGAGAAATCGTAACTGCTTTGTGGTGATAAATTAGATAAGTAGTTAATGCCATAACAAAACAACCGATACAATTAACGTTACGAAGAAACACAATTATTTGGTCCAAAGCATTCGTTTAAATCGCACTTAAATCAACTAACTAATATTCTCAGCTGCGGGTGGTCTCAGTCTTCTGCTAACAACACTAAAATTCTCCTGATGAAAATCAGCAGCTTATGACTATAAAACTAATATAACTGCAGGTATTTCCATGCCAGTTCAAGGAAGCGAAATAGTCAGTTGTGGCAATTACCTCTGGCTGTAATCGTAACACTAAAACGATCCAAAGGCCAAATAATTCAGTTATTCAACATACAGAGCTGTGCTAACGCTAACGCTAGCTCAGCTGGTTGACCTAATGTAAGATACGCTAGCTGTCGGGCTAATGCGTTAGCAACATTGTTTGTTCCCAATCTTCACTTGCATTAACACCTACCGTGCCCCGATAAACTCTCCCCGTTAGGCGCCGTTCAATATTTGTTTTCCGAGTGGCGTCAATTCCCGTTGAAATATCGTGTTTAGTGCGTTTTACTCTTGGAAAACAGAGCATGAAAGACACAAATGTTTTCTTTTGCCGAACGTTCAATAGTAGTTCGCTAAGCATCACGGGTAAGACGTGACGTCGCTGTTTTTGAATCACACATTTTGCGTTGCTAGGGAAACGTGTCACAGTCGCTGTCTCCCATCAGTCGACTGCCTTCTACAGCCTCTGTAGCCTGCGTATAATAATAATAATACTAATAGTAATAGTCTTGATATAGTCGGGGGAATGTTGCAGCAGCAATAATCCACAAAATATACTATTTACATAATACATACAAACAGGAACCTTGGGGGGTGAGGTGAGAGGTCCACTTACAGCAGTATTGGTGTGGGAGTCATTCTCCATCAGTGATGATAGTTTTGTTAACCTGCACTGAACTGAGGGGGCAGGACCGAGCTGGTCTTTTTGATTAATTTATCTAGTCTCTTCCTGTCAGCATGCCACTGCTCCAGTATACCATCCCAAACAAAATGGCTGATGATGCCACAAGTGTCAAAGATGGTCCTCAGGAGAGCCCCCTACACTCCAATTCACTGAAGATAAATATGCATTTGGCAAATCAAAAACATAAAGCTAGTTATCAGTCATCTCTCATCATAATATTATATAATATTATAAAAATGTATTTTCAAATTTCAGTATCTACTAAGAAATGTATCGAGACACAGCAGCAATAAACACACAACTTGATGAAATAATTTAGGTGTAAACAAATCTCATTCTAGTTAACATATGATAGACTTGATGAATTTGCAGTATCTTTCAAATGGCTTTATTAGTAAAAAAAAAAAAAGAGTTTCCAATGAAACAAATATAATCTAACATGAAGTAAAAACAGACTTAACACGTTCCATGTGCAAAAGTTTAAAATAAAGACACATTCAATGACATATTATGTTTGTGGGTATAAACTCCTGACTGCTGAAATGCACATTTTCCCAATTGTCATGATACAGCAAGGTCACATAGTGAAATGTGGTTGAAGGTTTTACCTCACCATTAGCTCCAGTTGTGGCCATACTGAAAAAAGAAGTTAGTCTGATATCTTAAAAAAATCATGTCAAGAGCCTCGTATCCCAATATGGTCCAACAGCTTACCTAAAGAAATCTGATTCAAAGTGCCACAGAAAAGGTACAGTAGATTCAAGTAAACTATTTAAACTCTAATAAAACGAAACCCTAAACAACTCCCAGTAATGTGCAAAAGTATAGTTTTAGAAACTAAATAGTCTAAATGGGTTAGATGATGAATACACATTAAGATAGCTAAATATTTTCTTTCACATACAAGCAAAAATGGAGTAAAATGGGTGGCTCAACTCAGCAGATCAAATGGCCCATGCAAGGTTTTCTGAATTAGGCAGGGTATCTAATAATCATAAGCTTCTCCAAACAATGTGTACTTGATTAACACTGTTTTACACCAAATGTTCATATGTCCTGGATTGATTATTAAAGTCATGTTCATATTACTTATAGTCCTGAAAGAAAGTCACAGCAACAGCTTTACAGCACAAAGTACAATCAAAGGCTTTAGAAATCACATTATCTAAAAGTACAGTGTGTCAAATAGAAAACATGGTGTAAAACATGTTTTATACAGACAACCAATTAACAAAGGCAAAGTCCGAAAATAATACAGACAATGGCAAATAAAATCCCCTAAACAGAAATAAGACAGTGTTGAGTTTTGCGCCGCATAATTATTACCTGTAATTATTGACAATGACACCGAAGAAATTATCAGAGCTATCCCTCTGCATGGCCTCAGATACCCTGTTATAACATCCGCTTAAGAAGGTCTTCATCAGTCTGGAGGTACATTCAGAGCAGTGAAGATCTACAAAGCCTGTGCTTTTGGTGATGTGACAATTTTCATACCGGCAAGGAGTGACTGTTGGAATGGCAGGCTGAACTAAAATGAAAATAAAGTACATGTGGCCACAGAGACCCTGGTCTACAGGGAGGAGGTATCTCTGGGCATGAGTTGCAGGCCATTGCTGACCTGGAAGCGGGTTTCATCTGATATACCGTACTGCTCCAAGGGGTCCTGCGGAGAGAGCAGATGATGAATAACAAAGGGCAGCTGGGAAGCAGAATCAAGCTTGGTTAGCTCAAGTTGTCCAATCAGGCAGATGGTGAAGAGAAGTGAAGAGAAGACTTCTACTTCCATTAAAACACGGTGTAGGTGAGTGGAACTTTTGGTCTGGAAATTTGTGGTTCTTAGAGTATCCAAAAGTTGCATTTTGTGACGTCAAAAAACATATTTCTTAACAGAGTTAACTATGCATAGTTTTCATTGAGAACTACAGTATTTCCATGAGTCTGTGGATCATTTTACCGTCAGATTTTCCTGCATTGATCTACCCAGCTGTCTCATCTGATATTGATGATATTGTGCATTTAAAAATTCTTCCTAGTTTGTTGCATAATGTATCAACAACTTGCTTTGAAGGGTCTCACCTTGCCAGTGAGCCTGTGGATTTCAGTTCGATAGAATATCAGATTCTTCCTCATGAACTCGTAACTGCAAGACATAAAATGACAAATTAATTTGGCATTCGAGGGTGAAACTGAGTTAAAACAAACACAGGAAAAAGTAGAGCTGCAGCTAGGCTAGTAAAATATTCATAATGAATGAGTTCATAACTTGTTTCAGTTCAGTATGTCCTATAAAACCAATCATTGCAGGTTCATTAGTCTAATGCTGCCTTGATACAGAACATTTGGACATATGCAGAAAATGTAAGCACGCAGGAATGTTTGTAATAACCAGAAATACAAACTGGAGCTCTAAGATCATCCGCTGTTTGGGAGCATTATACGTGTCCCATTTGAACACAAGACAACATTAAGTAGTGATGACTCAGGATCTGTTCAACACAAGTCACAATGTTGACATTGTGACTCAGGAAACAGCTTCATCATTCATCTGTGACGTGACGGTTTCACCCATGTGAGTCTATTACTGGAAGCTACAACACACTGAGGTGCAAGTTATTCAAATAACATCTCACTGCATTTTAAGGCCAAAGCCACAACCAATGTCAAATACAGCAGATATATGGCCACCTTAAATAAAAGAAAACACAGGTCTTCTGTCTTGTAATTATGTGCTTTCATATGAACATAGTTTTGTAAGCAAGTTGAAACAATACAGACGTTCTGCTTACTGACCTTACTTGCTTACAATATGAATCAGTGTTTTCAATTTCACAGCAAAATTATGCTCCTTTGTTAAGTGTTGACATTTTAAAGAAATACACGGAAATAAGTTTAATAGTGTGTTGTCTTTATTGTACCAAATATATACAAACTGACATAAAAAAAAGGGTAATGTATCTAACCATACCTTTTGTGCACGATTAGTGCCAAGGCTATTTTCCTTATCATTTTGATTTAATCTTTTTTTGTCCCTTATAACATATGATCACTCTGCCACTCGTCTTAAAGTATTCAGCTTGTGATTATATTAAATGTACACACGTTGGTTATCTTTACGCAATAAATGACCGACATGACCACTGTCCATGTCAGTACAATGTCAATTACTGGTCCGGTCACCAAACATGTATCGTATATAATATTGATGTCTATTGGTGAATAGGGAATATTAGCGTCTGTTGGTAGGTTGTTGAAGAATCAGTCCTACCTGGCCTTTACAATGGCGTCTACCCACTCCACACATTGCTCTTCAGAGTCACACTCAAACAGATATTTCCTCTCTGCTTCATCCAGAAAAGCTACAAAAAACAAAAACAAAACACACTCAGGAGTACATCATACACTAAAAGTAATTGTAAAACGGTGTCACAAGCAAGGAAAGTGAAGATAGCAAGTGAAGGTCTCATGTGAAATGTGGGTGAACTGAGGATACCACAGCTCACCAATAGAGAAGGTCTGGCTGTCCTCCCTCTCCACTCGACACTGCTCCAACAGCAAGGCTCCAATAGGCTGACAAATAAATAATGACACCATGATTTAGCATGTGATGTGGGTTGATTGTTTCATCTTATCTTATCATGGAGGTACGGACAACACTGCATACAAACATGCTGTGACAATAAATGCACTCTGGGCCAGGTGTTCAAATATGGACTGGACTCACCTCCTCCTCATCAGTCCGGAAATAAAAGAGGAAGTTGACGACGAGTTTCACTAGCCTCTTCTTCACAACTGTACAACAACAAGAAAGGGAACTGAGAATAAACTTCACAATTGCAGACGGACAGTAGTGATGTGACACGAACTATCTGATGATTGGTGATAAGATTAGCTTGCTGTCCAATTGACATGAAACGGAACTAGATAACGTAATGATAAGAGTCGTTATAAACAACCGTATTACCGTCTCCTTTCTTGGGTCCTCGCATCCCGAGCTCGGCCGCTTTCTCCGAGGGCTGACGGCTCAGGGAGACCAGCTCCTTCTCGTTAAAACGCATCACGGTCACTGACGCAGTAAAACGCAGGTTTAACGGACAGTCCACAGGGTTTACTTTCGCTACGGCCGAGCCATTCCCAACCGCCGAGAACGTTATAATGACGTGACGTAACAACGGTGAGACGTAGTAAGAGTGTTGTCGGCAACGTCGACGAAACGTCCCCGTCAGGAGTCGTCAGCAGTGTGTTTGGTCATTTCTGCGGTCAAGCAAGTAACACAGGCTTATCCTTCATGCCACACACCGGACACACACACACTCGGCTCTCTGCTGGCAGTGGTGACACTCCTCACTGGTGATAGTACGGTAGCTGGTGAAGGTCAAACAAGGCGAACAATGCGTTATGAGCCAGACACACTTTCAGGATGCAGCCCAGTGGCACATTGACAGTTAGGTAAAAATATAGCTAGTTATCAGTCAAAGTGAAATGTGTTTTTAATTTTCTACTACTACTACTACTACTACTCATGATAATGATAATAATGATACCTTTAATAGTCCCGCCAATGAGAAAATGTACATGTTGCAGCAGCAATGATTCACATGATACATACATATATACACAATATAGCCTACATCAGTGGTTCTCAACGTGGGGTCCTGGGACCCCTGGGGGTCCTTGAGAGGATTCAAGGGGGTCCCCAACTTTTTCTTGAAATTTTACCACTTTTTTCTAGAT
>JBCAUF010000036.1:21922049-21933308 GCA_038406115.1 Haemulon aurolineatum
ACCACACGTTTACGTCCTTGAACACACACACACACACACACACACACACACACACACACACACACACCTGTGCCTATGAACATCACTGGGTACTTCTTGCCATCTGCGGCTTGTGCTTGGTTAACCACAATGCGTGTGAACGTAGCTCCCTTTCGCACCAGTAGAGGCTTCTCTCCTATTGGCTGGATCACTTGGTCCATGAGGGGCCTATCTTTGATAAATTGAAGGGTCCGGTCTGGGAGGTCCAGAGTTTGAGTTATGCCCGCTTTACGAGCCTCATTGTCTATGCACTGGCGGGGGGAAGAGGGGAAGGAAAGAGAAAAGAGAGAACAACGGAGTCAGAGCACAAAAGGAATCAGCTTCCTGCTGGGCCACTCATTAAAAAAAAAAAAAGAGTTGCCTTTTGAGTTTTGCCTTTTGTTTCTAACGCACGCACACACACGTTGAGTGGTGGGCAGACTTACAGCTCCGGGCCGAGGGACGGGGACATCTCCGCTATACATCACCCACTTAACAAAAGAGGTTTCTACGGGGACTGGGGTCTTGTACTTCCCCTCCGCAAACACTTTGCTGATGTCAGACACGCAGTACGCACACACTGCTGATAGGTCTGATGTGTCCCTGAAACACACACACACACACACAGAAAATGAAATGTGAGCCGAGTGGTGTGCCAAAGACCATTAAAGAGAAAGAGACCCTCCCCCCCTCTAACACAAACACGTTTCTTAATTCAAACGTACGACTGTGGTGTGAAGACAGCGTAGAACAAACACTCCTTCCAGTGCTGCTGCGGGTCACACCAGAGGTAGGTGTCTTGGATTATATACGGCAGCTGGGACTCAAACACTGGGCACTCCATTCGGGCCTTGAGGAAGGATGTCCATTTCTTTTGCAAGGTCCGCTGACCTCCAACATCCCCCTGTGAGCGTGGAAAGACACCATAATGCCTCGGTGACAAGTGGAAAAACACAAAGACAAAACGGGATGCACAATCAAGCAAGCAGGAAAGGGGGCTGAATGAGCGCGACCGAGGAAGTGCTGTTTATGTGTCATTGTTGTTGTGTGCGTGCGATGGATGCTTTCACCTTGCAGACGCGGGCGACGCGGGAGACCACCGGCTTGTTGTAGCAGTCGTACTCCACGGCCGTCTCGCTGAAGAACAGGTACACTTTGTCGTCGTCGCCCGCCTCGCTCGTCTCGCTCTCTGGCATCTGAGCCATGGAGACAAAGACGGGCTCTGGCACGGGGAGAAAAAAAACATGACGTTTGACTCACGGACGGAGCAAATCATCGAGGCGAGAAAGTTCCCCTCAGTGCAGAGACAGCGAGTGCAGCATCTTGAAAAAATACCAACCCCAAAACAGTATGCCCTTTTTCATCTCACCATGAAGCCAGGAACTCTTGAACTCAGTGCGTATGGAGACGGGAGAGCTGCGCATCAGGATGGGTTCAGAGCCCAGGAAGTTCATTGAAGTGGCTGAGTACAGGTTGTTTTCTAGCGAGACAGTGAAGAGACGGTGAAGACAAGTGAAATCTTTCTGCAATACCGACTGATCCTCCTCGCTTCCTTCCATCTGTTGCGTCATGCTCACCAAACATGATGGAGGCGTATCTCTGGAAAGGATCAAACGGACACTTCCCTTTGCCATCCTCCCTTTTATCCTCGAGAGTCAACTTTCCATCTGCATAGGACTGCAGACACACACGTCGTTAAATCCTAGTTATTGTATATACACTATGACTTTGACGCATCAAACCACACAGCATCAGTTTCAACAGTACGGAATATGAATGAAGATAAGCCGGCAGTGAATTTGTCTCACCATGTAGTCGCACTCGGGATCAAAGGCGTTGGTTCCACACACATACATCCTATCATCTTCTGTCTTGTGCAGGATCCTAATGTAGTTCTTGCAGTCCATCTGTAAATGAATTTTAAAAAGCGATGTCTTCATCTGCTAAATTTACATCAAGTATTAAAAAAAAAAAGCTAAAGGGACCCACCTCTGGATCTTTTCCTTTGTTTTTACACTCTTCCTTTTGCTTTTGCGTCACTTCCCATTTAACCTAAAAGGGTGAAGAACAATAATCACATAGATTTTAAATGTATTAATGTAGTTCGGCCTTTTTAAGCCTTTATTTGACAGCTGACAGTGCAGATGAAGACAGGAAACATGGAGAATTATATATTATATGATATATAACCTGTACCATGGGGGTTTCTGCTGCACCAAAAGCAACACTGAACATTTACACCCTTCATCAAGTTAGTAAGATATTAACACAGGTAAACTGTGACTTAACTGGAGATCAAAGTAACAGTAAAGTTGGCATGTCGAGTGGATTTGGAGTGATATAAACATTGCGCCTTTTTGCAAAGCTGTTTGTCACCTCCTCCAAAAAAAAGCTGAGAGCTGAGCCTTCGTCGAGTTCTGCCTGTAGGGCTTTATTCAGGGCCGAAACCGTGGCACATTACACAAGTTTGCTCTTGAGAATCTCTTAGCCGAGGGCCAGGAAGGCTCTGATAAGACATCTCAAAAGTTGACTGATGCTAACAATTAGAGGGCGCTGCTCCCAAGGTGGAATCAGCCTTAACTGCCTGGTTATAGAAAATAGGTGATCTTACTGAGGCAAGTTTCTTTGAGATGTCTTTGAGGTCAAGAGCGTACACTGCCTCCCTGGCACCCAGCACGAGCATGTCCAGATCCTCTCTCAGCAGCATGGTAGAGTAGTTGGACACTCCCTCCTCACGAAACATGTGAGCATTGTCCCCTAGACGGAGAAAAAGACACTGATTAACTCAGCAACAACCAGCAATTAAACTGTGTTCCGGTGAGTTTGTCAATACTTAAACCACACTGGCCAACACGGGTTGAAACATTGTAAGCCAAGGTTATGCAAGACAGCAGATGGCAACACTCACTGTCATAGGGCACGGATCTGCGTGGGACACAGTCCAGTGGCGAGTCCTCTTCCAGCATCAAGGCCAGGGGCAGCAGCCAAAAGACACTGAGGGACAGCAGCGGATGCATGGCTCTTTTGTTCAGGGCAGAGAGGAATTTAAGCTTTATTGTTTCCCTAACAGTCAGTCATACAGAGGCGAAGACAGCGAGTGGCATCTATGACGTGCTGAGGTCTGTGCTGACTGAAGGGCAACGGCCCCTTTACTGGCCCCGCTCAGCAGGCTGTCCATGATGAGATGGATGGCACACACCAAAGAAACAAAGCCGAGGAGGCCTGAAAGAGACAAGGTTGTATGGATATCACAATCAATTCACCGCACACGAGAGACCTGACGAAAAAGAGGCTGGAAAAAAAAATATATATATATGCACGGCAAAACACCAAACAAAAAAGAAAATAAAAAAGAAAACGTGTGATCAGCGGAGAAACATTTGAGACGTGCGTTTGAAACAAAGTGAGACAAACAAAGCAAAAGAGTAAAGGAACGGCCAGAGAGGGCTAGAGTGAGCTAAAGTCAGCACGGCAGTAATTCTGTCACTGCCATAGTGATGTTAATGCCGGGCCATGAAAGGCATTCAGCAGGGTGCAGGGATGTCAACCTTCAGCTCTCCTGCAGCACCAAACACAAGCACACAATGAGAGATTCGCACCGAGTGCCAAAGGCTGCTGAAGATGAGAGAGAGAGAGAGGGGAGCTTTTGCTTTTGCAACAACCTCATTGCATGCATAAAATGCTGCACACACACACACACACCCACAGGAAACAAAGGATATTATCACTTCACACAGGTAAGAGTGTGAGTCTCCCAACAAAGTGACAGTTAGCCCGGATTTGCTTCTCCCTCAATTACTCTGCAGGAACAGTGAGTTTGTCCAGCACTGTGCACAGTCAGTGTGTGTGCTGTGCCTCTTTCCCAATAGAGGTGTGCTGTGTTTTACTCGCTGATGAGCTGCAGCATGTCAGAGAATGTAGCCCCGATAAGATGTTTCGCATATTTGTCCCTGGGGCCATAGCCAACTTCAATCTGCACCTATCTGCACACGCACACACACACACACACACACACTGCACCTTGGCTTTCATTTTTGAGTGCCAAATATCCTCAAGCAATCACGAGTTAGCAAGTTAGCGAGTCTAAAATCAATTTGTTGGGTTATAAATGCACCTTAAAGCAATTTGAGAGTGAGCTTGGTAGTTGTGTTAGCTTATTTAGAATATCATTTGGCCGTATAAGTCATGTCTACATGTAATTACGCGTTAAACTCAAATTTCCGTGCACAAACTTAACTTAAGCAGGTCAACCGTCAACACTGATTTCAAAAAGTTAATCACTTACCTGCTCACTGACACGCCCAAGACTGAGGAGGCTTCCATTAAAAAATGCTCCAAAACACCTGTTTACGTGTTATTTCTCAACCACAAAGTCCTAACTAACCAACAGGTTGGTCGTAACCCTA
Source organism: Haemulon aurolineatum (assembly GCA_038406115.1). NCBI lineage: Eukaryota > Metazoa > Chordata > Actinopteri > Lutjaniformes > Haemulidae > Haemulon > Haemulon aurolineatum. The sequence goes on from JBCAUF010000036.1 coordinate 21,926,474, forward strand.
ACTCATTGTGTTTATAAACCACCGAGAAGTGTTTAAAAAAATCCCAAAACACGTACTGTAGCTGGCGTCAAACGTGCGTTGAGCTTTGCAACTTCCTTCAAGGAGACGGGCGCGTAGGGACTCTGCTGCAGGTTCACTTCTCAAAAAGAAAAAAAAAAGAAAAACGCAGAGGAAAAAGTGCGTCTCTTACGGCTCAGCAGCCTGTTTTTCTGTCCCTGTCTCGGTGCCCTCAAAGTCACAGCAGTCACCCGGTATTGAAGTGGGGCTCACAGTGTTCACATCCCGCGGTGAAAAGGGGTCTGAATGGCTGGCTGCTGCTCCGGTTGGCCCCGCGGGTGTTTTTTTTTAACCACCTTCAAACTGCCGTTGGGGCGGCGGAAGGAGCTGATCTGTGATCTGATTTAGGTTTCGTTGTTCTCGTAGGCTTTTGTCTGTGCGCAGAGGGCACAGCTGATCCAAGATGGGTGAGGTTAAATTAGCTTTGAGGGGTGTATATAAGATGGAGCGTTTATTTATTTATTTATTTATTTGTTGTAACTTCCAGCATGTTACAACAGGAGTGATGCGTTACCTAGTGGTGTGTTGTGGGACTTCCCTGCTGTACTGGATGTTGTTTGTTCTCATGATCTCTCTTAATGTCGCACCTGCATAGAAATATAGCCTAATTGATGGCTTTATAACGAATTATGCGTAGCCTATATAGAAAATAAATGCAAAGTTGAGTCATGAAATACTTTGCCTAGGTCCTACTGCAAATTGTCGACAACATAACCTCCTGCAAAATGTGCAAAGGTGTTTCTGTTATTTTGGCCAGTAACAACAAAAACATCCTTATAAAAAATTACCAATAGACAAAGTTGAAATATTAACAAACAACAATATCTATGAGATCCACAAAATTATTCATTTATCCAGTCCAATACTATTGGATTGGATAAATAAATAATGGTTGGAATGTCCCTCCCCTATAGTCTACAGGCCACATCACATCTAATACATGGATATCAAGTCCCTCCAGTTTACGTTATTGATATATCAACTGTATTTATTTTGTTTTTTATTTTTAGATTTCAAATGTCACAAATCAAGGGAAAATGAACAATAAATAATAATAAAAAAACAACAAATAAAAAAGAACATAAATGGTGACTTAGTTGTCCCCATAGGAAAAGAAAAAACCTTTTGCAAATTAACAAATGAAATAAATGTGTATTGGTACTGATATTTAAAATGGATTCCAGTTGTCACTAAGCAGTAGAGCAAATGAAAAAAAAATTGAAGAAGTGATGGAGACTAAAAAAATACATTCACTTGTTAAACTGTAAAAATGAAAACTTGGACTTTTGCAAACCTTGACAGTCTTCCCCCTCCATCTTTCTGTGATCAGCATTATTAACCAAAATAATTACAGGTCATCCTAAAAAACAGGACAGATTGTCCAGCATTTTCTCAAATCATTCACTCGTAGTATTGATGAATTCCACAATATCTAATGTCCCCTTGCACTTTTATCAATAATCAACCAATGATTGGATCCTAACAGCCTGACACTTTGGAAACAGAAAATACCATAGGGAAATTATTTAGAAAGCACAAGCTATTAATTCACAACACGGAGAAATCACATCCATGCAAAACAATTTAATGCCCTTGATATCTAACAAACACTATTCTTTGATAGTGATCAAGTAGACACGACACATCATGTACAAACATACAAGAAACAGTTTATCGTAAGAAGACACTTGATCACAGTTTGCCACTAGTACTCAGACACTTCAGATCCGCAAGGTCTGGCCAATGGACAGAAATGTCACTGAATGAGTTTCACATGTAGAAATACTTGTTATTGTTTCAACACCTTCGGATCTGTAATAAATTAAAATTTCGTTATTAAAGGTTGAGAGGTAGGGCGTGGTTTAATACTTTGATAAAGCCAAAAGTCTTTGCCAGGTTCAGCCTGCAACATAAAGGGGTTGGTCTGTGCCAAGCGTTACAGTATGTGTTAACACCCACAGACTGTGTGCTGCTAAGGTCTCTGTCCCTTTAGTTGACAGCCATCCCAATAGAGGGCGCCCTCATACATGAGTACAGTAGATTGATTTTCTTGAAGAGGAACAGAAATCACCTGGAGTTTCCCAGGCAGGTCTGAGCACTGGTGAGTCATCATAGCACCATATAGTAGCACGTACACAGTAGCAGAGAATAAGGAACCACTTTAAAATAAGCACCAACAGTACAGTTAAAGTTGAGTCGTAAATGAGCCACAATATTGTCATTGAATCAACAATACGTCAATGGTGGCTTATCAATCACATATAGCACTCAACAGCAGCAGGCAGAGTTTGTGCAGTTCCCAGTTTCAGACTATTATTGGGTTTTTTTCCAGTCACATTACATGTAATGAATAATGGAGAGAGTTGCTGAGCTGAAATTTGAACCTATTTCAATCTCAAAGTGTCTCAGGGCTCAGGTCAGAGCTTGTCGCTCCAGTGTTGATCTTGCGGGTTTCTGGCTTGTTTGTTCTTAGTCTCCAGTGTTGCAGCAGTAACATCAGCAGCTCGGTGCTCAGCCGGGAAAACATTAGGCTCAGTTGGTGGTCTTCTCCGATAGATCTTAGCTGCACGTCATATTGATTCTGTGTTGTTTTTTTTTTTTTTTTTTTTGTGGACTCTGTTCTGGAGGAAAATCATTTGTTGTGCATCTGTTTTCTTTTTGTTGCTTAGAGTCACTTTGTAAACAGCTTTATGCAGGTGGACAGTGCACAAGTGGATTGTTACCCCAACCAAGGCAGGCAGCATTTCATGAGCTTTTATGAACCTAGTCCAGTGATTACCAGTCTTGCTCTTAAGGAGCTTATCAGAGTCCATTTAATCATCGAAGTCCAACAATAGCAAAGAGCATAAGAATGAAACTCAGAGGGGTTTGTGTCTCCCTACGAGAGAGCGGCGGTATTTGTAGTCCCTTGTCTTCCACCGAGAAGGCACAGGATGAATACATAGCTGTGGTGAGAAGGGGTTTGGCACTGAAGATTGAGTATGCTGTGACGGGAGGTCGTCCCTTTATGAGCACGTCACTCCTGACTGGCTCGTCTCTTCTCCAGCTTCATTTTGAGCTCCTCGTTGAGTGCTGCGGGAAGACAGAAGAGACACTCTGGGTCTGTCCAAATGACTACACTTAACGGTCTTGAGCGCTCAAGTGACTGTTGACAGTGGGCAAGACGAAATGCCAACACACAGTCCACACACTCGACGCGCACTTCAGAGCCAAGGGTATCCCACAATTCACTTGGGTCTACTGAGCCACACCAGTCCAGTTGTTGGGAGCAATGCGTCTATAGGCTGACTTTAGGCCCAACATCAATCAGCAGACCTAGTTTATGGTTGGATTTAGTGTGAATGTTATTATTCAGTTATAAACACTACAAAGTTATGGAGCCTCCATAGATGGTTATCACATAATATTATCAATCTGTTCTTCTTGATGGGACTGATAAAAACTGTCAGGATAAATGTTACATCCTTTTATCAATGATTATACAATAGGAAATATTATCTTTCCTAAAACGTCCATCAGATACCATTCAAAATCATATATATGTAAAACCTTATTTAGATAACTTGATTTAATTGCTTTATTAAATGCATGACTCCTCTCTGCTCCTGGGTGTGTCACCTGATGGTTTATCTTACTTATTTGTTCCAACAAATTATCTGTGCCATATACGGTATTTGCAATAGTGAAGTGATGCCCTTATCAATCTAGAGTTTCCCAGTGAGCTTAACAGGCACTTGGGAAGGGAAATATGTTGCACATGTAGGAGCTAGACAGCTCTCAAGCGTGGGCACTGTGACAGACCCACTGAGTTAAAATGCTGCAGTTGAGATCTGCATCGTCTACTCACTCTGTGCGAGAGGCGAGGGGGAGAGGATGAGTCGTCTCATCGGGTTGGTGGGCGAGGCCGGCACCGGTGAGGTCAAGATACGGCGGTCGGGGGCGGGAGACCTGGACAGGGGGCTGCCGGGCCAACGATCTGCACCAGAATGAAATCAGGGATCATTACGGCCGTCTGTCTGCCAGCGGCTGGATGCATGTGGTTTGTGTGGCAGAGACAAACCTTGTTTTGGAGGCAGGGCGGGAGCCTTTGGCAGGGGGCTGGAGGGCGCCGTGTGGAGGATCCTTTCTCCATTCTCATCATTGGCGGAAACATACGCTGATGATACAAACAGAGCTTAGCCTCATCACAAGAAATTGCACAGGAAGACAAAGAATATGTGTGTGTGCTGTGCGGTTGCCTCACTGATGTTCTCTTCGTAAGGTTCCTCCAGGAGGAAAGGCTGGAGAGTTCCTGCTGTCTTCTCCACCAGAGCATCAATGACCTCGTGAAGGTCAGCGCAGGGAATCTAGAAGAAGACACCTGTTCATTATGGGCCCAAAGCTGCTGGTTTGTTAACGGCGTTTACCCACAGTCTGAGACTTTGTTGATTGTTGTCATCTCAAAGCACTACATACAGTAGATTTACCATTTTTAGGTTCCATATTTGTTCTTCAGATTATGTTCACAAAATCCTCTGTGTGCTGAGTTGTTGTCACATCCCAACAAATCCTGAAAACTTTAAGACTTTAAAACTTTTTTGAACAATAAATAAAAGAAAAAGAAAAGAAAATACTCTGAAGATACGGCTATGTTTACATCTGACAAGTTGTCACTTAAGGAACTGTTTTTCTCTAAAAGCAAGAGCTGTTTATAACATCAAATGTTTTCCCATTCTACATTTTCTAATACTTAACCCCATGACCATGATGCGTCCATCCAATATTCCAGTTTTGCGTCAGCATCAGTAGAATTAAACAGATTGGCTATCAGCCATGATGTGTCTGATCCACATTAAAAGATTCTGTGTTCTTTTGCAATTTGTTTCATCAGTTACAGCAAGTTTGTAGTGCCAGATCAATCCCAGGCCTCGTGATACCTACATTAAACAGATTCTGATGACACTCAGTGTGGTATGCAGATAGTAAATCTGCAAAATGAGAGCACTGTTATCAGATTGATACATGTTAGTATTACTCTTAATGAAAGTATCTGTATCTGGAGAGAGAAAAGGTTGGATGGATGCACCTCTCACGTGGGTTTTCCATTATAATAAGATGATTATACACTCACAGGATTCTCTACATCAATGACATAGCCACCTTGGTCCCTCTGAGTCACACGGTAATGTCTGAACACTGACCTGGAGGAAGAGAGAGAAGCAGAAACAGCTTCTTATGTTTGCACTGAATGTTGTGTCTGACGGTGAGATTCACAGCTGTGGTGTGCAGATGTTCTGCAGGTGTTTACCCATTGAGGTCCTGCCGCGTGGTGACAGCCAGCGAGCACCCGTCTCTGCCCGGGCGGAGCAACATGTTGCCACAGTCTGGGTGTCTCTCTAAAAGGACTTCAGCCTCCGTTCGAGACACCGGGCGAAAGCACCTGCATTCAACACACACACACACACACACACATTATTAACAGTAATACAGTCCATGCACACACAGCGAATGCGCTACAGTGCATACTGCCAGTGCTGCCACAGAGGACGAGAACTCACGGTGGGATCTCTCCCACTAAAGGCACGGAGAGGGGCGAGGGAGGAGCACGCGTGGGAGTGCGAGTTCTCCGCCTGGACCTCTCTTTGTCCACCACCTCCTTCAGCATCTGCAGCTGGCCTGGCAGCAGTGTGAGACAGGACGGGACGTTCAGCTGTGACCGAGACAGAGGAGGGAACATTTATGAGACAGCGTGAGAAAGACCGACAGATTGGCAGAGGGTGTGCAGGTGTGCGAAAGATGAATATTTACATCTATAACGGAGTAGAGGAAACCTTTCCACAGCTCCCTTGATTCCAAATTAGGTGCCTGGAAAAGACAGCAGCACTTTTACACCATGCAAAAAGTGTTTATTTTAAATGGGTGAGTGTGTGTGTGTGTTGAGGGGCATTACTGTGAGTTTGGTCTCTCCATCCTTCATGCGCAGGATGAGTCTGGCTGCTTCCAGGTTTCTGTCCCGGCTGCAGTCGTCCTTCAGGGACACGAACCCGCCGAGGTCCAGCTTCTCCACGTACTGTAACACGCACGGGCAAGTTTCAACACGCTCTGAGGCACAATACTCCACCCCGAAAAATGTTCAAACTCTGAAACTTACATGAGTGTCCTTGGCATTGTTGAAGAAATACAACGAATTCCCACACAGGCAGGTCCACAGACGCCTGGACGCCTGCCACACACGGACACAAACAGACGTTGTCAAATAAAGGGATGCGCTGCTGTGGCAACAACGGTGCTGTTTGTCCACATCTGTGTAATGGATATTTCCATTTTACAATCGCTCCCATTTCCTGTCCCGGGAGATGAATAGGGAGTGAGTCACAGCTGCTGTCAATCTGTGGCCATGGATCAGTGCAATACCCCGCACCTGAGCCAGGCTCACATTACACGTCTATATTGCATTAAAATGAGCCTAATGAGAGGAGGGTGGGCCTGAGGGGGAGGGTGTCTCACTCCTTGTCACCGTAGCCTATATAAATTAACACGTGCAAAATCAGTATTGAGGGATATTGTCAAATTCACTGTATGCAACTTTGTATTCGAGATATTGGAAATGCACTTCAGGGACCAGGCTGTCAGAACAAATCTGTCAACAGAGGAGTGTTTGTCTTGAGTCAGCAATGGATTCTGGGTGATAAATTTGCTTGGCAGACATTCTGTATGTGACATAGACGTCTGGTTATTAAGATAAGGGACACAGCAGCAAATCCTGTGTGATGTTATTTCATGCAGTGCCTTGACAGCA
>JBCAUF010000036.1:21994216-22010497 GCA_038406115.1 Haemulon aurolineatum
GTTTGCCCTTCATCCTGCACACTCGAATATCGTTCTTATTGGATTCCCAGGTCCGTTTCTGCCAAGGCAATGAACCAAAGTCAGATTACGTTTGTTACGTGTGTGTATGTGTGTGTGTGTACACTTATCAGTCATCAGTGCGTGTTTGGTTTTGCGCCTGTGCTAGAATATGAGTCTTACCTTGCTGTAGAACATCTCATCACCCGCCATGTTATCCAGCTCCACTCTGTACAAGTCATCTCTACAAAATACATAACACAACTAATGAGCGCCACTATAATACTAATACAGTGTATGCTGATCTGATATTAAAAATGCATAAGGACGGCAATTAGCTAGTTCTTTTCAATTATTTTTATTTTTTTAATGCATTTAGAATAAAGCTGATTCATATGCATCTTATTTTAGGATTTTATCTGAGAGCAGATGTAAAAAAAAAAAAAAAAGAGTTGCACAAAGCAGTGGTCTGCTTCATCTGTGGTTGAATAAAAATGCTGTTGTTGTTGTTGTTGTTGGTGCACCATGTCTGCCACCTGTTTGTGTTTTTTGTGTGACACAAATCTATTCAAGTCAAACAGGCAAAAAGCCATGAAATCAAAATGGTGTTTGAAATGTGAAATGATTCATTCCGACGAGGTTATTTGGTTTTGTAGTCTCATCATTTCAGCTCAGTAGTCTGTGCCTCTCTCTTCATGTGGGGGCAGTATTAGATTTTACAGGCACATATTGATTGTGAGCCTTGCATTTAAATTATTATCTACAGTATATTTATGAACATTTGGATCTGAACTATGTAAGTGAACACTTCAGCTTTCATCCGAGGGCCAAACATTTTTGCTGGCACTCCAGATCTGGCCCAGTGGACCGCTGTTTTCCTACTGCTATGGTGTTAAGCAGTTCTTATCTTCTATGTACATTTAAGAGCGATGCGAACAAACAGCTTTCACTTGGCATTTAAGAAAAAAAAAAAAAAACTGAACGTCCTCTGCAGAGTGACAGCAGATGGAAGCCGCGTCTTCCATCAAACGAAGGGATATAAATGCGAGAGCGTCGGTGACACACAGTTGGAGGCAGTTGCTGTTGGTTACCTGGCGCCGATGTAGAGCGTGCGGTTGACTTGGAGGACTGTCTGGATGTGCAGCTCCTGTCTCTGAGCCGAACGATGAGCTCTGCCCAGGAACACCGGATACCTCCGCACAACTGACACGCACACACACACACACAGACGGGCAAAGCAGAGTGAAACACTTGATGGCGGAGAAAGAGATCGAGCTCTTTCCTCATACCAAAGAAGTCAGACGGGCCATAAAACAGATCCTCTAACCTTCACTTTAATAGTGTCTTCACTCATTCTTGATGTTTCTGCTCAGGAAAACAAAGATAGTGTAGAGACGAATGGTGCAGCAGTTACAGCACACCGAAACAATTCTGTCTCTGTGTTTTTTTGTGTTTATTTATTTATTTATCTATTTTTTTTTTGGGCTTTTGTTGATGCATGAAACTCCATAATGAGAAAAACTGCGTGCAATCATTATTGCCATTTCGCTGTGTGCAGGAGCAGAGCACTGCCTGCCTCTCCTCCCTACATTTCAGATAAACGAGAGCGTGCAGGAGAGAAAGCGGCCGCGTCAGACTCCCGAGAAAGTTTCCGAAACAGGAGCACAACGGTCTCCACAGGGAGCCCTCATCATCAGGAGACAGATTGGGAAAACGTCTCATTGTCCTTGACTGCAGGGGAGGGGGGGAAGGCCGTGGCGATCCATCTCCACCTGTCTCCTCCGCTTCTCTCCTCCACCCCTCAGCCCTCTCTCCTGTCATCTGCATCACCCCATCCAATCCAATCGTCTCCCACTTTTTCATCTTCCCGCGCCTCTCAACATCCATACCAATCATTTCTCTCTCTGTCTTTCTGTCTCTATATCTTTTCTTTCTCCCTAATATTTATGAATACACTACCCTGCCATTGAGAGCTCTATCTGCATGCCTGCGTAGCCTCAAAGCAGCTCCACACCAAGGCTCTGACCCTTGACCCCTGATTTCCACATCCACCACAGAGCCATTCATCAATGCTGCACGTACAGCCGTGCGCGCACACACACACACGCCCTGTCCACACACACACACACGCACACACGAAAGAAACATACCCTCTACGGGGACGTAGCTGAGAGGACTGGGTTCCTCTGGGAATGAGCCATCAGCCAGTTGAAGCAGCAGGAGGAGAAATGTGAGGGGAGGAGCCACGGTCGCCATGGCAGCAACACACATGCACTGTTATCAAAGAGAGAGAGAGAGAGAGAGAGAGAGGAATTTCATTGTTGTGCACTCAATGTTTTCCTGTGCGTGATAGTGCACCTGAGAGTGTGTGACATTTTGACAGATTTCTTATTCAACAGGTGTGTGTGTGTGTGTGTGAGTGTGTGTGTGTGTGTGTGGACAGGGTCAGAAGTGCAGCAGGGTGACTGCTGTCACCAGGCCGTCTCCAGCAGGGAGCTAATGTGTTTCTATTGTCTGCTTGGTGGTGAAATGGGGATCTATTGTCAGAAATGTCAGTCCATTGTCAAACAGTTTGAATTGAAAGGAGATTCTTGCAGCCATATAACACACCGAGAGACAAAACATTCACCGCATTACAAAGCCACTTTGGGTGGTAATGTTCCCTCCAGCTAAACGTGTTTCTGTACAGACATATGGAGGCTATATTACCGGTGATTAGAGACAAAAAAAGAAGTGGCTGGTCTCCATAGATCAGACAGTGAGAGCAGAAGAGGGAGCGGCTCAGGTAAGCTGGACAATGTCTTTCTAAAGGTCAAATGTCAAGAAATGCCTTAAATCATGGGCAAGGAAAAGGGGGAGGAAACAGATCTTGGTCTTTAAAAAGTTAAGAGGCCACAGAAGGGTCATACTGTGCGCGATACATGCACTCACACAACCACGAGAACAAAAACCAGACTGAGAGGCTGCAGTCATGCTGGCAGCTGTACTTCAGCACAGAGATGCTTTGAGCTGCATCAGCATGCATACATTGCAATGGCAATACTAACATGCAGGTATCACGATCTGAAGTACTTCACCATAGTTGCTCATCACACTGAACATAAGGTACAATTGAGGCTGATGTAAATGCCAGTTTTGATGCAAGTATTTCAATAATGAACCAGATTACTGGATGACAAAGAAGTCCGCAGGGTTAATTATGTGGGACGATGAATGTCTGTACAAAACTTCCAATAGTTTGAAACATTTCTGGACCAAAGTGGTGAACCGACCGACCCACGGCGTGACTACAAATCCACTTAAAGGGGTCAAACAGTCAGAATTAAGCCCCCATGCCGTACATCAGCATCTCCTTCGGCTATAAAACCAAGACAGCGGAATAACACTGCTGCACATAAGTTACAACCCGTCATAAATTGCGGCAGCCACACCATCAAACACGCGTTTAAATGTAGAAGCTCTTCTGTGCGTTTTACGAAAAACGCCTGTGGCTCAGCTACACAGCTGGCTCGGCAGAGTCTTTGATGTGAGAATACTTTGAAAAAGAAGAGGAGGTATAAAGGGAAAGGCAGAAAAAGACGAGACAAATGACGAGAACAACAACAAAAAAAGGGTGGAGTACCCGGGTTTTGAATTTGCAAAAAAATCCTAGAAAATGTGGAGTTCGAAGGAGCGTAAATGAAAGGAAAGGTTAGGAATTGAAGAAAAAGGTGTGAGCAATGTGAACACTGCTCCCATCAAATCAACCTGAATGCCATGATTCCCCCAACCCCCGCTTATTTTTTTTTTTTAATCCTCCATCTCTCCCCCTCCGTCACCCACCTCCTCCCGTCATTTCTCTTTCTTTATGTTTTTCTCCGTGTTCCAGGATAAAAACCCTATGACTGTTTTCAAAGGGAGAAAGCCAGGTACAGAGGTAGATGTTTTAGTTGCTAAGGTGATGACAACTGCTATTTGAAGCACACAGATGCACCCAGATGTATCACACACACGCGCACGCAAACACACACACACACACACACACACACACACTCATATACATAAGCACATTCATCTGTGCTACCAACACTTCAGACTGTGCATGCGTTTGAGTGACAAGCTGTTTGAAGACATCACTGGGCTACATATTATACACTGGGGGCCACTTCAAATGAAATTCTAGCCCAGATATTGCAGGTTTGACACCTCTAAGCCTTCTCCGCATCATAAGCATTGGAGGAGCCCTGAAGGGGGGCTGGAAGGTTTGTTTCGCCTGAGTCTCCTTTGGGATTTACCTGAACGAGAACTGATTGAGTCGGGTTTAGGGGTCAGCCTCATTTCATTATGGCCATTTCATGAGAGGGATCCAAATTCGATGCTTAAACCTGAAATGAAATTGTGTGTTTTTCTTGTGTGTGAGAGTGTGAGGATGGATCCATGGAATTAAATGAAGCATGTGTGCAGGTAAGATTAGGTTCACGGTGATGGAGCGGCACCTTGCCACCGAGTGAAAAAAATCACACTCCTTCCCTTCAGTCATAACTCAGGCTAATATGAAAACACAGACATGACACACACATTTTTTTTTACATTTAGTGCAATGTATACTTTCCGATGATATGGTAGAAATTAAAAAAAGACACTCCTGACACTCACGACCTGCCTGAAAATCACATTTTGAAGTTTTCTGCAGCATCAGAGTAACGCAGAGATTGTTTCCTATACACCAGTGAGTACACTGCAGACAAGAGCCGCTAATAGCTTATTTGGGATACTTTTAACATTGCTAAGTTGGCAAAATGTTACCAAATATAGATTATAAAAAATGCCGTGGGAGTTGTGGTCCACAGCATTACTCACTTAAGTCATGATGACATTAGACTTCCTGTTTATGTCCCCCGAGCACTATGGGAATTTCTAAAAGTACAAAATAAGACAAAACGCAGTGTCAAAATATATGAATCACTGTTGGTTTTTAAGGCCCAGAATATCCCATCAACTTATCTTCCTGAAACACTGACACTCTCCTCCATCCAGTCATAGAAAGATTTTTGCCCGAAGCTGAAAACCTGTGGACACACAGACCATAAAAAACCCTAAATGTTTTAAATTGCATTCTATTCCATAAAACATATGTACAGTATAGCTACAATTCTGGCTCATACATGTAATAACTGCAATGATCCTGTTTTGAATCCTTGGGTTGTCACGCTGGGCATCATTTTTTCCCTTCCTTACTCCCTGCTCCATCACACATGCTTTATACATACCAAACCCCTGCGGCCAATCATTGATGGAGCCTCCTCATTAGAATGTGTATTGATTAAGGCTATTGATCCATAAGACAAACCATCAGATCTGGGCCAAGGCCAACATATGAGAGCTCTGCTGCAAGCCAGTGCCACGACAAAAGCAGTATTTTTAACGCTCTGGGCTATAAAAAGAGGTTTGGGGCAGCGCTTTGACGTTCACTTATCAAGGGTTCTGATTTTTTTTCCCTGCTGAGCCAAAAGACAGAGCAGAGAGATGAAAGATGAAAGACAGATATGGTTCGAGTAACAGACAAAAAAAAGAGGGAGAGAGATACCGCCTGCTCGAGACTTCCAGCTCATCAAGCTATAAAAAACAGACCGCCGGTGACAGAATGAGTATCAGGAAATCAAGGGAAGAGAGATGAGTACGTGGAGAGAAGAAAGGGTGTTATGCTATTTGTGTCAGATCATGTTGGTGTGATAGGATTAAATGGTGTGACACTGACACGGTTATCATGGGATGCATGTAATGACGGCGACAGCCACACAGTGTAATCCACCCTCATCAGGCAGCCCATTAGCAAATCACCTGCTAACACTCACATCATTAACCAATCAGCAGGTCATCTGACGGAGCACAATCACCTGCATCCACCTCTTATCAGACTGTCCATATGCTTCGTCCTCGTCAGCTGGGACTGAGCAAGTCTGATGCTTCTGCTCACCTCAGCTGATCGGAGTGACAGGGGGTGAGCAGCAGCATGCTGGGAATTTCTATACAGCCCCCGAGTCTGTCAACAAGCCATGTGAAAGATATCTATTTAATGATTATCTTTCAAATATTTACCCATGATCTCATCCTGAAATGCCTCAGTGGCCTATAGTGTATATTGGACATGCTCATATTTGCACAAGGCATCTCAACTATTAAAGCTGCTGAGCAAGATCAATACAGTCTCATCCTGCTGAACGGAGACAGAACCGCTATACACCCCGAGGAGCTTTCACTGACCACGAGGAAACACTGAAACATGCAAAATTATGACAACACAAAAGGCTTCATCAGTGCGTCCGAGGGCGCAGATACGCAGTTAACCAAACTCAGCGCCGCTGATGCTGCGAGCCCTGTTGTCGGGGTGCTTGATCCCTGACCTGTGCTGCGCCCAGCTACAGTGCAGCCATTAATTAATCCTCTGATATGTGAGTGTGACAGTAAAATCCGCACGCACACGCATCTTTCTGTGGCCTTGACATGTCGCTCGTCACTGTGCCTGAACTGTGTTTTCTGATGGGTTGTGTTAAATCTGTTGTTGTGAATAGGTCTACAGGCAACAATCTCTCTCTCTCTCTCTCTCTCTTTCTCTTTTCTCCCTCCGTCTCTCGCTCTCCCTCCTTAGCTGCTGCAGCCACTCCACTCTGTGCCTTTGTTACCGTAGCAACCAATAGCAAAGCCAGGCAGAGATGTTCCGTTGCAGTAGATGTAAAAGCGAGGAGGGCGGGTTCGCCCTCTAACACACACATGAGCACATACGTGTGAGCATGCACACACGCATACACCACGCAGACACACACACACACACACACACACACACACACATAGTGATGAATATGCTTAAGCATGACCCCAAATCCACGTATATTCATAAGAGTCTGAATGAACATGTACACGGGCACAGACGTATAGGAAGGTGGGGGTCCCCCCCTCTCTCTGCGAGGAGGGGGATGGGGGAGCTGCAAGCATTTTGTCTCCACATTATCCACACACTGGCAAGACAGTGTAGCTCATGTGAAATCAATAAGTCAACAATGGAAAATATTCTCTGAAAAGACAACCAATGCCTTTATCACACATTCACAGGGAAAAGATGATCACTGCTGAGCCTTTTTTTCTTTCACAGGGTTTCCCCTTCAAAGATGTGATGTTTCGGCCTGAATGAGCTGGCTGGGTGATCATTGTTAATGTAAATCCATTCAGGCTCATTAAAAAGAACAACTCTACGGGACATGAGGTAAGCTGTGATGCCACGAACTTTATTTAGGACAAAAAGAATGACGCATGAGAATAACCGTCTTTTTGAACATGCTCACTGTCAGTGGAAGCTCTGACACTTCCTCTAATGGACTGTTATGACAGATTAAATAAGAAAAAAGAACGCTACAGCTGGATTCAAAGGAGTAAAAAAAAAAAGACATGATATATTGACATGAAGACTTATCTGAAACTGAATTCTTTGTTTCATTTGTAGCATTCTTGCTCCTTGAGGACAGTATGCAGGTTAAAGCCCGGAATAAAGTAAGATGGCCTGAGGGTAGAAACACAGACACGGGCTAAACTGGGAGAAGTGGGTCACCTTCACACTTCAGCACTCCACCCTACGAGCACCAAAGCTTCATTAATAGACTGGAAATGGAAAGGGCGTGAATAAAATGTAACCGAGAGATTCCACTGTGTTTTTCTTGGCAATCGGGCTGATTCCAGATAATATTAATAAGGTTCAGACAAACATCCACAAAACAAATCACTTGGTGCTTGTCCATCAACAACAGCAGGAGGTGCATTAAGATTATGCAAGAGATATTACTGGTGCTTCGTCTGGAGCTTTACGACAAAGTTGGATCCCGTCAATGTAATGCGTAAAATCTTTTTGGAAGCAATCAAACACATTCAACCCGGGAGGAGAGAACACCCCCGTGAAGGGCTAATTCATAGTTTCCCCGTCCACATGTCTGCAGGAATCTGTTGTGGTCCTCATGACATAAATAGCGCCCACGTACAGCCCAAAAGTTGCGACTGCATACTCGTCTGACCCACACTCTGAAGCAGAGGGTTGCTACAAGCTTGAGGCCAGCCACTGTACAACGAGAATTATTACTTCCAGGTTGGATTCATCAAGCATCTTGCCATGGAGTCAAACTAAACAATATGAACTATTAAGTCATTGTGAAAGATGAGTGGCCCCAGTCGGTGCAAGGTGACCACAGCTGTGAGCAACGCAATCTTGTTTGGCAAGAAGGAAAGTATGAGGGCATCTTAATATTTTCACACATTTCACAGATTACACGCTACAAACACGTCATGAACATGGATGTGTGGTGCCTACAGGATGTTTTGAAGCTTCAGTTTGTTCTTTGATGTCGTACCTCTTCTTTTATTTTAGGTCTGAAGTCTTTTTAAAAGTAACAATATTTCTTCAATTCACCCCACACTGGTGTCATGCATTCAGCTGGTCTGACAGCCACTCCATTGAAAAACGTATGACTAATACATGGAATAAAGGATCCAGAGGGGTAAAAGCACAAATTTTAAAATCCATGTAAGACAGTTAGTCTAGTGCTGTAGAGGTAAATGAGAAGATGTCATTTAGACTCAAGACCGTGGACAAGGAGAAAACAGCTAGCCCAGTCTGTCTGAAGATGAAAATCCACCTTACCAGCACCTCTAAACAAAAGTGATGAAGAAAAATGACAATTTGCCAGACTATTTTTTGGCTTTTGGCAGCGACTTCTCGGAGTTTCCTCCCAGTCTTGCACATATCCACCGAAGAAACCTTGAGAATTCATGTTTACATTTAGGCTTCTAAACGGATTAAACAAACAAGATCGTACGTGTTAAGAAGTGAGCTTTAGAGGTGCTAGTAGGTGGATTTTATTTAAGCCTATCGACAGCCTCAGGCTAGCTGTTTCCCTCTTTTTCCAGTCTTTGTGCTAAAGTAAGCTAACTCATATTATTCACCTGACGCGCCGCTAGAATACGAATGAGCATATTTCCCCAAACGTCTCAGCACTGCTTAAATTTCACACAGTCATAGTGCTTTTTAACGATTACGAGCTCAGTGGGTAAATGTTGCCCACAATTTGCTGTAAAGGCAACTGACGTTATTAATCACATCACATGCATGCCATTACTGTCGCCCGGGGCCTCGGAGTGTATGATGCAAGTTCAAAATGGTTGCCGTGGGGATAATTATTAGTGGTGGCCTATTAGAAACCTCCCGTGACAGGTGGCAGTACCGGTAGAACCACACGATGTCAAAACAAACAAGTCAGGTGGAGAGAAATGAACACGCAGTTCTTTATTCAGATAGACAGATCTGTTTGCATGCACCCATATACAGACACAGGGCACATACTCATGCATGCACACACACACACACACACACACACACACACACACACACACACACACACACACACACACACACACACACACACACACAATCATGCTCTCTTCAGCGGTGGAATCACTGTGTCAAGTCTTTATCTTATCGAGGTGGAGGCGATATTCCCTCAAGTGGCTGCCTGTCTCCTCAGAGCAGGTCTAATCAGAGTTAAGGGAATCTGTCTTTTGCTGTTAAATATCCTAAAATACTATTCAATCTACAGGGTCATTTATATGCTAATGCAAAGGTTACCTCTGCATAGGCCTTTGACGCAGCTGCGTGCTGCCTGTTAGGTTGTGGGTGCGTGTACAACAGAGGGGGAAGAAAAAGACAGAAAGAGGAGAGGGTTGGCGCGGGTGAATGAATTAAAGAGGGAGATGAAATGAGAAGATGGTCGCGGAGAGAGAAAGAGAGGGAGAGAGGAGGGATGTGAAGAAAGAGAGCAGAGAAGATACAGAGGCAGGAAGAAGAAGAAGAAGAAGGGAGATATTCCCCTGGGTGAGTGCCATAGGTAATTAAAATAGGATGGACAGAGCTGGAGTCTAGCCAGAGAGAGCTCCATCTCCCCTCAGACTTCTTCCACAATCAGGCCTTCTGCCTAAAGCCAAATTGCTGCTAGTGACAGACACACAGTAGTCTATGGACGCAGTGAGTTATCAGCTTTTGGGTAATGGACGTGTACATACAGTGGGATGAACACAGCTCAGAAACGCAGGTGCAAAGCAATCAAACACCTGAAAATGCACAAAATTTGAACGCCGTGCTTCCGGTGCTGCGCTGACACGGAAAGGCACAGAACTGCACATGGAAACAACACACACACACACACACACACACACACATATATGCACACACACACACACATTTACGGTGCCGTACGGAGCTGCAGCAAGGGCAAACGTTACTAACCAGAGTTTGACTGCAGTAAGCACATATACATTCACTGCACAGCTCTGAGCTAGAGGCGAGCACATGAGTATGCGGTGCACGCACTCAGACACACACTATGAGCACAGAGTCGAACGCACGCACACACACACACACACACATGCCGGTGCGTATGGCGGCAATGAAGACGAAGATAATTACACGAACAATGACATTGGTTCTTCATCAATGAATTTGACCTGTTTTTATTTGTTTATTTTTTTGGCCGTTTTGTCACATGGTGTTAATGTCGCGCATTGCGCTATGCAAGGCAGTCTACGGCATCTGTCTCTTGAGAGTGTTTTTATTTCCTAAGCTAATTACTGTGATTTCCTAATATACAGCACAAAGAA
The DNA here is from genome assembly GCA_038406115.1 of Haemulon aurolineatum. Taxonomy (NCBI): domain Eukaryota; kingdom Metazoa; phylum Chordata; class Actinopteri; order Lutjaniformes; family Haemulidae; genus Haemulon; species Haemulon aurolineatum. The sequence goes on from JBCAUF010000036.1 coordinate 22,004,885, forward strand.
GAACCATCTTAATGCTTTAAAAAGTAGTGTTTTTTCATATAAACAAATTATGGCACCAGCTGTTTTTTTTGTTTGTTTGTTATATATCTGGTGTGTTTGCTGTCTGTTTTACTAACCACAGCCCAGCATCTTCCTGCCTTTCATTTTTCTCCTTCAACAATGACTATGCTAAACAGGCTGTGCTAATGTCTCAACGTGACAGCCATTACCATATATCTCATACGCTTTTTAGTGGCTTCTCTTATGCCGGCGTGGAAGGAGGCGAAGGCTGAAAGGTAGCTCATATTCTCGTTGTGTTGTGCTTTGTGTGCTGTGATCACCAGTAAGGGTAAATATAGCTCTTTTGGCAGAAGCCTGCTAAGAGGATCACAGCTCACAATAGGTGGTCCACACACAACAGACATCAAAATGCCAAAGAACCTGCTTGTGGATTGACGTGTGCACGCATGCACATGATGCGCGCGCCCCTCCACCACACACACACACTCAGTCACACACACACATGCACACACATACGCAAAGACAACACCTCCCCTGAGAGCTCGCTCCCCTCCTCACAGGTATAATTGTGTTTCTGCTCCTCTCCTCTCAGTTGTGGCTGGGCCCCAGATGAAAAGACATAATTAAAAGAGAAAAGTTGTGTTTGTTGCAACGGAGGGATGGGTGTGGGAGAGGACAGGATGAAGGAAGGAGAAAGATTAGCAACAACAAAGCTTCATCAGGCTACAAAACAATCTCGAGTAGCTGGGAGACAAAGGACTCGGATGCGCCTTTATCTCCCAATAAAAAAGTCCTCCAAATCCCTGTGGCTAAGCTGCCATAACTAAAGCCCGCCGTTGGCTTAGGTCTTCGCTGAATTTGTTGGACAACAAAAGCAGAAAAATATGAGAAGATAGACCAAGCACCCAAGAAATATACACACCTCCATTCATTTTGTGCACAGAAGTAAAAAGTCAAGTGCCTCAGTGGTGGCATTTGAGAAAAGGTTACTTTGTTATTTGCTTATTTTGTTTGTGTGTGTGTGTGTGTGTGTGGGTGAGAGAGAGAGAGTGCATGTGGATGTGTGTGTGAGTGCCTCGGCGTAAGCATGAAGTGGACGGTCATTTTCTCACTTTGCAATTTTTGGCAATGCAAATGAGATCGCAGAGAGAGCGAGAGATGATGCTACCTGTATCCTTTTTAAGTTGGAACAGCTGTGGTGTCACTCACAGCACCACATTGCGCCGGCAGTCAAACGGCGGCAGGACCGGCTGCATGCGAAGAGATGAGACGAACTCCACTCATGACCCACACATAAACGTGCTATTAAAACGCACTCTTTACTGCCCCGCTCAGAGGTGCTGTTGGTACAGTGTGCTGCAGAATGAACACACATGTCGGTGCGTTGTAAGCGTGCGCGGAGACCACACAGTGCGCACAGGGATTCATAAAGAACGGGCTGCAGCTCGGGGGAGGAATCATCGAAGACAGACAGTCGTAAAACGGAAGATGCACAGCCACTGTAAAGTATATGAGGGACTCTTACATTGAAAACAACTGCCAGGTATTATTACACGGTATGTGTGGCTGATACAGCAACCAAATCCACCTGGTGCAGCCGCCTCAGCCACCTGATATCATTTATCTTGTGGCGTTTATGTGGACCTTATAACGTCACGGACAGTTTACAGCAGAGCTAGCCATGGGTAAAGCTCCCTCGGCCTGTGTGGTGCCTATTATCTCGCTCTTTTTTCCTCTTCAAACATCTGGAAGGAGTTGTCCGAAAAGCCCTGCTAGGCTGCAGAAAGCCTCTCACGCGGACGCGGAGAATGTTTTTGCATAAAGGGAGTTTATCTTAAATACCTGTCTCGGGATAAGAGCTAGTGCCTGACAAGTAAAGAAAGTATGCCTGCGTGACTCCTGACCCCGTGGCCCTCATAATCCTGCACAATGACTCCCCGAGGTCCGCACTCAGAGGACCCCGCTGGAATAGGTCACCCAGCAGATGCCTGCTCAGCCAGATTCCTTCTGATCTAACGGCCCAGAGGTCCGCAGACCTCAACACCCTTTTCAAGTGTTGACTTTGTTCGAAAGAATCGCACCAAACGCCACCGCCGGGTAAACACTGCACCCTGTGTGAAGCGAGAATGCGAACTGCAACTGGCTACTTTTGAAGAAAATAAGCGCTCCTTCAAATCTCCCGACACTAATCATAACTTTTCTTTACTCTGTGATCAAAATAGAGAATAATCCGGTCTACTCTCTGATGCAGCGCTGTGTTGTTACTCCGAGGCCCGGTGGGAGTTGATGGCAAGTTTTGAAAGTTATTCAAAGTTCATCTAAACACCAAAAGAGCGCGCATTAACATTTCTTCATATATAAGCAGAGCGGTGAGTGGGAGGTACCTCCAGACTGGGTGAAAACAAGCACATCTCCAGTGATTACAGGTTAAAAAAATGACAAACACTTAAAGAAAAACATAAGAAAAAAAAAATCCTCCGGCAGCTTTAAAACAGTGTCCTGGGTGAAAGGAGCAAATCAATCCCATTGTCTGGTATGAAGCGGAGACAGAAAAACTGAAGGTTTTAGTGGCGGCTTATAGTGTTAGAAAGCAGGAGTGTTTGAGTCAGTCAGTGTTCCTCTCTGTGTACCAGAGGTAAAGAGAACCAATTTGTCGCCGAATGCTTGACGTATTCTCTTGGCAATAGGAACAGAGGAGCTGTTAGGTAACATCTCTCTCCCTCCAACATCTTCTGTCTGTTTCTTCTCACTCTATTTAACACACACACACACAAAAGACCTCAGACAGTCATTCTACACATTTCTAGAAACGTGCTCCTTAGCAACCCCGACGCACTAATCTGCCGTTGATTTACTCTCTTTGTGGCTAGATTGTCTTATGCTGCAATCCAATCTAATTTTTTCTCTTTTCCTCCCTTCCCGTGCTTGAGATGCCCTGTTTGCGGCTTAGCATGTGTGATTGAATAGGGTCCTATGTGATCAATAGAGCTCATTAAATGTCCCTGTGGGCAGTTGTCTCACCCCAAGGCTCCCTTTAGATTGCTTTTACCTGCAGCCTGCTCCGCCTTTTTGCTTCAAGTGTTTCCAACTTTGTTTGCGGCGTAATTAATTTCCTAATTGAATTACTCAAGCCTGGCCTTTGCGTGCTGGTCCCCCCCTTGCCCACACACACACACAATGTAGACTGAAGTATCCATTTGCCTCCCCCTCGGTAAAGCCATCGGGTGTTATTGGTGTGAGAAGGCTCAGGGGGTAGCTGCATGTTTGAGACTGGCTTCCAAAGGGAGGCTCGGGGCGGGGAGGGTGGGGGGGGTGGACAGTGGCTGCACCTGTTGTTCCCTGCGGTTGCTGTGTGTCGGGGTTAGCACCTGCTCGCACGGCTGCTGTGTGGCTGTCTGTGTGGGCAGCAGGGATAACAGGGAGACCATTCACGCCCGCTCAGACTGCTGTCTGCAGCCCCTCTCCCTCAACGCTCGTTCCCTCCGCGAGCTCCCTGCTCCGTCGTCTTCTTCCTCTGCCTTTTACATCCTCTGCCTGTAGCCTATATGCCAGATTGCTATCTGCCACACTTTATCCTTTGCATCCCCAATCTGTCTGTCTGTGTTTCTGTCTCTCCCCTTCACCCCCCGCCCCCCCTCCTCCTCTTTCTGTTTTTTTTTTTTCTGGCTCCACACACCATCTCCTTTTCTTTTGCCTTTCAACTCACACAGCAACACAAACGTAAACAGCAGCAGCTGGGAGCTGTTATGGTCCTTCTGTGGAATTTGATAGCTTTTAGTGTGAAGGATGAAGTTGTAAACAATAAATTACATATAACTGCTAAATCACTTGAGCAAGAGCCGGGACGGCAGAGAGAGAGAGAGAGCATTTAACTTGGGCTGTGAGTGTGCGGCATGGTTATGGGCAATTTAGGTGACAAGTTGGTGCAAGTGCGCAAGACACATTTTGGACAAAAGATATACTTTGGAGTTCTCACTTGAGCATCCTCCAGGTTTTTCTGCCATCTTTGGATCCGTGTTGACACCAGATGCCTGAAGTAAAACGCTAAGAGACAGACTGGCATCGGGCATTCATGCCTAAATCACTAATAACCATCTTAAATTCAAACACCAGAAACACAGTGTGCTCAGTGCATCTGTCATGCCACTCCTGCCTCTCTCTCTGCTGTGAGTGAGTAATGAAATAATCAATTGACTTCATGGGCTTCCAAATCATCACATGTGACCTTTACCCCAACAGGAGATCTTGAGCAAACATGCCATAAAAAAAAATGCATAAATTCACACTATTGAGCAACGACATTTGGAAGCAACGAGGCTCGTTTCAATCACGACCTGTGATCCGGGTCGTGATCTAAATAAGAATTTCAATCAGGCTTTGTGCTCGTCCTTGCAACGCAGCCCCTTATAAAACGTGCAAGTATTGTGTGCTCTTTCTTTCTGCTGAGACATCACTTGAGACCGACACAACCGTGGCAGGGACAAGACCCAATGCAACACGTGAGAGAACAATGATATGCAACCAAGATGTGCACCTGATATGTAAATGATAATAATAAAAAGAAGCACACAGCAAAAACTTGCAGCAGACACAAAGAGCAGCACCACAAAGGTCCAGGCGATGCCAAACAGACATCCACTGGCTCACCCGGTGGAGTAATAATGCAGCATCGCCTTTATGGTGGCAGTAATAAAATTGCGCACACGCCGTATATACCTGTTCATCACCCTCACCCCCCCTCGCCAGCCTCTCCACCCCTCCGGTCTCCCCTCTCGCACATTATCCATCTCTCAATCCCCACCATTTGGCAAAACTCACCGCACCAGATGGCCAGGTAGGGAGGCGGAGAGGCAGGTGCCAGTCGCCAACTCGCCCCTCTCCGGTCGCTCTTCTTTCCCTCTCTGTGGAGAAAAGGGGGTGATGGATACCACCACCACCACGGCTCTCGGTATCCAAAAAAAAGCCCCCTCCGTACAATAACAGCAGCTCCCTCAGCCGCGCCTCACCTGTCTCTTCCCTCTACGGTTCCTGCGCGTCGCCGTAGCATCACCGTTTACCGAGCGCGTCCTGAACGCCCAGTCAACTACACAAAACGTTTTCTTTTTTCACCCTGGAGGAGAAAGAGTCCGCGGTCTCAGTGTGAAAACGGCAACCTAATGAGATTTTCTGAGATCCAGAATACGGTTTCTTCCCCCCGGTAGTCTTGGTCAGACCCCCGTTTGCAGGGGGAAGAAAAAAAAAATCCCAAATCCTGCAATTGCGGACTGTATTAAGTCCTCTTTCTGTCACGGGGGGTACCGGCCAGCTGTCTGCACTTGGTCAAGATACGGCTCTGAAATCAGCAGTCAGCAAAATGTAATCCTCTTTTTAAATTTACAGTGGCGAGGTGAAATGTCCAACGCAGAGCAGTCACAGTGACAGCAGGGGCCCATAATTCACACCCCCTGAAACACAGTCCTGCAGTGGATCAATGATGAATGGAGGACCTCTCTCTCTCTCTCTCTCTCTCTCTCCCTCTCTCTCTCTCTCTCACACACTCACACACACACACACACACGCACACACACACACACACACACACACACACACACACACACACACACACACACACAC
>JBCAUF010000036.1:22160715-22176381 GCA_038406115.1 Haemulon aurolineatum
GATAGATAGATAGATAGATAGATAGATAGATAGATAGATAGATAGATAGATAGATAGATAGATAGATAGATAGTCAGAATCTCTTCAGAAATTTTTCTTGCATCCAAGACAAAGTGGCTGCAGTGCCTCTAAGTCTCAGATGTTCAGTGCCCTGATGAACCCAACTGATTCAAGATTTTAATAGACTGAGGAATAAAGTTCCTCAGTCTATCTAATCTAGCTTTAGGGACTCCTGTCTCCATGTCTCCTGTTGGCAGCAACTGATGTTCTTCAAATAAAACATGTGTCGGTTCGGACAAAATATTGTCTGCCAGGGACAGCATTCGTCTACTATATGTCAAATATACATATCGTAGATGCCATTTTTCACACATGCCTTTATGCATATACAGTGTAATAAAAGAGGGGAACATAGGGATATCTAACCCCAGAGAAGACAAGTGGGAAATCCTTTCTTTCTCTGTTGCTAAAGCAACAAGGAAATGTCATGGCCATGTACAGCCTACTGAGCTGAAACTGAGAGGAAAAAGACAGGAAGATCAGATTTCCATCCACTATACTGTGTCAGTTCAAACTTGATGTCTCTGCCTGTCAAAGAGCTCCATCTGTCCACGCTGGTCTTTCATACAGTGTCAGCTGGGGACACCTGCATACAGAGACGAGGGGTGCAGAATCCAAATGTATTTGTGTGAAACACCTCTAAGTCTGATAGTGCAGTGGAAGGCTTGCTTTAATGCACTTGTATTTGTGTTCACTGTGATAGAACTCCCTGCCAAACAATTATGCTTTCAATCAAATTTTATTTATAGCGTGACAAATATATGCCTCCTTACTTGGTTATGCCTCATAGCCACAGGAGTGTGTATTTAGTCTCCTGGTGTTATGGGTCTAACAGCTTGTGGTCCTCATTTCAGACCTACCTGCGCTGATGACAAGTATGAGACACATTTTTCTAGTTAAATCTCAATAAAGGTGTGAGGACAATTTAAACATTGGCCTGGTGTGATTGCTGTAACAGAGGATGGCCATTCTGTGCGACCTTTGAAAAATTGGGTCTTTGATGATGCTGCAGCAGCAAAGGTGGAGGAGATGAGATGAGATAAGAGCAACTCCTACTGTAAGTACTCAAGCACATATGTTGGCCACACTCCAGTTCACAGTTTAACATACATACCTAGATTCAGAAGGCTAAAAGCTTTTTAATTATGCAACATCTACTGCATTACATTACGATGCATGGACACACTATACAGTTCATGTCTATTTTCTAGCTTTTCCTTGTCTTTATCTTCCCATTATATTGAACACATGAAAATCGTTTGTGCTTAAAGGACATTGAGGACTTCTAAATCACAAATCATACAAGTCAGGGTGGTTGTGTGCTGAAAAGGCCTCCAGGGACTTTTTGATATTTGCCAAGTTAATTCCTGTAGAAATATCTAGAAAGGTCTTAGAAGATTGCGAGGACGACGAGTAGAGGTGGAATTAACTAGATTGCTTTCCTCCACCAACCCAGTGTGTCAGTATCTGCCCATGTATGTAGGGGAACCAGACTATATTAAGAACAAAAAGAAAGTTAAATATCTGCAATATCTATAATACTCATTAGCCATTTTTCCATCTGAAGTATGTGCTAATGGTTTGCCATGTGTGTCTGCAGGCAACGTGGAAGCCAGCAACAGAAAAAAGGAAGTACTGCAATGGATATATTTTGTGTATGCTGCTTATAAGGTATGTTTGAAGTTTTTTGAATATATTAAAGAGATAGAAACAGTGTCATAGCACACACTTGCAGGGTGATATAAGTCGATGAAACACACATGCATACACACACATATCAGAGATGAGGTGGCAGTTCCCTGCACAGAGGCTAATTAAGGATTTCTTTGTGCATGTGTTGTTTTTTGCGCTCATACATGAGACTTGTGTGCAGGTGAGGAGGAACCATTACTGAGAAAAAACAACTCATTTGCCTGACGGGAAAGACAGGAAACACAGCGGCAAAGAGAGGGAGTGGGAAGGGGGAGGGGGAAGAACAGATAGAGGCAGAGCAAAAGATGAAAAAGACAAGAGGCAATAACAAGGGAAGCGGGAATGAAAATAAAGGACGTGAGGATGGGAAGGCCTCTTTCAAAGACAGCTGCGATGGTCAGTCTTGCTGTGAGGCAGCAGGTGAATGGAGATCTCCTACTCTCCCCTTTGTAATATTGCAGATACACTTTTTGAAAGCATATCTAGACCAGAGGTGCAGTGCTGTGAGACCCAGCAGCACATCACATGTCTTAATAGCCTAAAATGACATGAATCCTAACAAGTTGATTTCCAACTGAGGCATTTTCACCATTGTTCATCTAACATGACTCATGTCCTCTTTTCAAACCAGTTACACTGTATCTCCTCAGACTATCAAACCTTTGTTGAGTAGCTATATTCATCTGTGATTGACTTTGGGGAAATAGATGCAGCCTCTGTTCCTTGAAGTCAATTTTCTATAACAAGCTGTAGCAGAGCTACAATTCTGCTGCAGCGTGTTCCAGCCATATTGATGTCACTTTGTGAATGTTGAGTCGTGGGGCCCACACACTCGCCTGCCAATCAGGTAAGATCCAAATCAGCTTGCCTTCAACGTTGCCAAAAGTAATAATGAGGATCAATCCCAGCTCATTCGGCTTGTTCCCTAAGAGAGCAGGTACTGCCAACTTCAGATTTAGTCAAAAGCCTCTCCAGGATCACAGAAAAGTTTTTACACTCAGCTGAAGCAGGATCTTTTCATCTTAAAAGAAAAACGACACCGAAAGCAAAACGCGTTGTTGAAATCTTAAAAAGGCACCCATCTGATATTTTACTGTCTCGCCAAATAACTCTGGCTTCATTGCATAACAATTAATAAGTGGCTATGGACATGTGAAATGTTATAGGTCATAGTGACCTCCAGAAATGCCACACCTGTCGCTCAGGTATAGGCAGAGTGCCTTCAGAAGTGTACTTGTCCTTGACATTTGCTCAATTTGAAATAGATCACTCAACACCATACTCTACCCAGTGCTGCCTATGATCATGTATTCATAAATATGTGCACAAAAACGGATAATAAAAACAAAATGCAAATATTACAGTCATATTTGGTTTAAGTTTTTGCAAAAATATTTGGTAATTGGTGCTTTTCTCCTATTCTTCTTACCTTGTTTGTCTCCGCACACGTTTAAACTCGCTAAGATAATCAACTGTCGGCTCTTCCCTCATCTAACTCAAGTAAGACAGCAGATTAGCCAGCTATTTTTGTCATTTACCACTGATTTGGCATTTTTAGTACAACAATATCAAGAAGCTGCGGAAAAGACACTGCTGTTTTTTTTTTACAAGTACAAGGTGAATCTTTAAACCTGTGATTTTCATATCAGATGGAAATGAATGGAAATGCAATGACTGCCTGAAAAGTATGAGACATTCAAAACTGTGAAACTTTACTGGTATGGCCACCATTTACTCATGTATTGGTTTGTTATATGAGTATTTCCACCTTATACAGCTTTATACTTCTAGGGGCCAATGTTCTTTGTTTACCATTTACAATTTTATACCACCCCCTGGACAGTGAAAACCACTATCTCCAAATTTGGTGAATTTGTGATAAACTGCAGCATGAAGTCTTCGCTTATACAGTAGTTTGAGAAATTTCCCCTATACTTCTTCAACTAACTTATCTATTCAAAATTGTGAACTGCATCATTGCAAAGATAAAAATAGGCTGTTTTTTTCAAGAAAAGTTAACTTTTTAGAGATTCATGGTTCCCACAGGACATGCCATGATCTTATAGAATTTGATGCTTATCTTTAGTCATAACTACCCAGCAGTATAAAGTAGTTAAAACTGGCTCAGCCTCAAAGACCTGCAGCAGTAAAATGCAAGATACACATTAACAGTAGTAATACTAATCCGCAGAATTACGTTTGATACATACATTTTATTGATAACAACAACTAATGACACCAGTCCTGTGCAGACCTGGCTGTGCTTACATGTATTTCCATTGATATTTTCACCTCTTATTGAAGTGTCCCAGTCAATGCTGCTCAACATTAGCACCTTCCCAGGAACGTGTTAAATTGTTAATGAGCTGTGCCTGCAATTTCAGTTAGAGTTGAGCAGCTCAGTTCTTGTTTCATCACATCGCAAAATCTTCGGTCTGACACGTAAGAGTTTTTTTTTTTACTGTCTCTGTGCCAACTACAGCCATGCTGTTGCTGAGTGTCTTTTTTTGCCACTCTATCACGTTGCACAGATAAAATTCTGTACAGACTTATTCTTATCCACAGTGTTCTGCACAAGTGAGTCTATGATATTCTTAAGCGTTTTGACCTTGATAAAGCTGATCTCTCTTTAGTTACTGGCCAGTTTGGTCCAATAATTACTCCAATCCTGGCTGCTTCGTAGTTTTTGCATTTTCTACTCTGTTTGTCAGTTTTGTGTGTGTCATTTTAAGTAGTAGATGGTAACAGACCGATGACGTGTTTGTTTACAGTGGGCATTTCTTCCCATTATACCATATATGTCATACAATAAATAGACTGAATCTGCGATTAAATTTCTGCATTTGTAAACTCTGGGCCACATTTGTAGACCAGAGCACAGAACAGCACAAACATTAAACATTTCATGTCTAAGAGAAGCATTTAATCACTGTATTTTCACCTCACTGATTATTTCAAATAAGAATCAGTAAGGGCAATCTCTAAATAACATTGTTTTATTTACGGCTCAAACGGTTACAAGTAGGTCAGGCACTGGCTGCTAAACCCTAAAAACCCTAACCCTAGCTCATCTTGGGGATGTAGTGAGGGGGCATGCCAATATGCCTGTCAGTACAACACCGAAGCTATGAACATGTGTTCACTCAAGGAAGATGGAGGGATAAGGAGGCTGATCTGGACTATTGAGATGCAGTCATGGGAAACAGACTGCAGAATCTGTTGCCTTGCCAACCAAGCCCCTCAGAGTGTGAGGGTTAAATGTAAAAGACTCTGTGCCAATGCAAATATAGGTTGCCATCTGTTTCTATTACACTCTTTTTGTTACAGATTCTAAAACACACCAGAATGTGGTGTAGGTGTTCAGATCAGTGGTCCCTGTTTGATTTTGATGCAAGAGCAATATGCATATAGTAATTACAAGCCCATCCATATGCCTCTAAAGGCGCTGGGATACGATAGCAAGCATATGTGGGCTCCTGATAAAGCGCATGTTTTAATGCCATCACTGCAGGTAAAATAGATTATTTTAAACAGCTGTCGGCAAGTTGTTCGATGTATTAAAACATTAATTTAAACTCACTGTTGTTGTACCGCTTGCAGTCAGCAACTCTGCAGTAAAAACCTGAACATTTAATGTAAAATGGAGAATTTCTCTGGATGCAAGTGATCAATAATTCTAAATCATGTGTCTCACAGCATCAGAGCGTGTCACAAAGCATTGCAGCTCTCCAGAAATGGAAAAAACTTTTTTTAAACTGCCAGTGGTCCAACGCAGGTGACGCCAATTTTAAAAATAAAGCAAACTTCTGAGAGACGGCTAAAGTTCTGCGGCCGTCTTGATTCCTGTCTCTGACTATTAATCTCCAGTGGAGCCGACAGAGATACGGTGAAGGCAAGAAAACAGCAAACTTGTTGCTTAGGAACAGTGAGAAATAACCCTAACTTTTCTTGAAGCATCTGATCTTATCTCCCATGGTGCGCACAGCTCTGTATGTGTGTGTGTGTGTGTAACGTGGGGGGTGGGGGTGGTGATTGGGGGAGTCAGGTTCAGCAGAGGTTGTTTCTAGGCAACTGTTTTTTTCCCTTTTCATATGTAACATGTTTGTTTTTCTGTGGTTTCTCTATTTTTCTATTCATTACAGCCTTGTTTTTTCACAAATGCTGTTTCTCATCATTTGGACAGGGTTAACCTGCTCTGTGGTGTGTGACACAACTTAACTCCTTGATGAGAAACAATGAGAAAGCAGCTTTCTACTGTTCAGAAAAGGTCCCAACATTCATTACCACATAATATACGTACATTTTTCAGCAATATAGATCAGAAGTAGTCTCATCCTGCATGCAGACATACCCATATGGAATAAAACTAACTCTCAACATTTAATTTTAACATGGTTGTGTGTGTTCACATCAACACAGGGAAAACGGTGGTGTCTTGTGCTGAATGTGTGCAATCATTATTTCTGTTTCACGATGTTCTAATCTCCACACAGATGCCTGCAGCGTGCATGAAGTAATGCTGAGATATTTGACCTATAGCAGCTGTTGGCCTGCTGCCCGGCTCTGCCTCACGTGGGAGCAGTTCATTAAATCACAATCAGTGAACTGTGTCAGAGTAAACAAACAAACAAATAAACTTATTTTCATTAGGTTTTCAAGTGACAAGCCTGTTGTGTAGTTGTTAGGATGACATACGTGTGTCATGCAGCAGTTTGAAAATGTCATCTTATGAGCTTATTATCATCATTTTAATTAAAGCTGAATTTTTGCGTGTGTGTGTCTGTGTGTGCAACAGGTGCGGATACATCTCAGGGTATCTTGTCCAGCCTCACGAGATTATTCACAAGTGAGGAGCAGCTCTGCACAGTTCATGTGAGGTAATTAAACAATAATTCATTTCAGTACAGTGAAGTGGAAAAATAAAAACACATGCATCGCAAAATTCTATCGTAATATTTCATATACACAGTCTGACAGTACAGGCAGAGCAGCAACTAATTACAGCGTCTACCCCCTGCTCACACACAGACACACACACACGATTGTGCTGATGTCTTTTACAGTAGAACCTCTTTGATATGAGTTTTAATTGGCTATATGTGAGGTGTTTAATTAGGGGCTTTGAACTGATGTTTCAGGTGGAAACTTGTGACAGATCCTGTGTTTTGTCACAATCTAATTAAAATCCTCTCCCTCAGAAGACATGACCCCCAAACACACTCACTGTGCATGCCAGTATGCATGTGTGTGAGGGCGGACAACCCGCTGCTTCCACCAGCCGCGAGCTCAGAGGCAGCATCCCTTTAATTATCCCCAGCACTTGTTAGCCCTCATGATCCAGACAGTGCAGTGCAGGACAGCAAGTTGGTTTGATCAAATCATTTCCTCAAAAATGATTGGGTCTTGTGACAGCTAAAACGGAATATGACTAAAAGTAACTAGAGTCTAGCCTGACTCCCTGGACTCATGTGTCTTTTATGTAACAGAGATAGATGAGATGTCACACAGGCGTATCTCCAAACTTGTCATTTGTTAAGGCACCAGCAAACATACGATGAAATAGTTTTAGAATGGGACCTGACATGAAACTGTGATTTCACCTGACAAAGGCAAAACTATAGCTGATGCCATGGAGGACTTAAAAGTCTGCATAGGGAGTGACACACCCTGTCCTTGGACCCCTCCCACCCAACCCCACCTTATTTTGTACTTTTAAATACAATATATTAATCTTGAGGCGTGTCATACAGCTGTTGTCCTTTATGATCTGATTCTACAACATTTTGTACCCTTTCTACTTCTTGAAAAAAAAAGTTCAGCGATCATATGATTCAAATTTCAAACATTTTAATAGCATCTTCTAATGTTTCTTGATATCATACATTGAATTTCTGTCTCAGCTGTAATAAAGTTTGATAACTAAAATAGGCAAAGGACTTTATATTTGGATCCTTGACTAAATGTGCTATGTAGAATACTATTAATAAATCATTTGCTGTTATAAGAATGAAAAGAAATATGTATTTACCTTTGAATGGTAACATGCAAGCTTTCCCTCAAAAGAAATCTGACTTTTTTCTGTTATTTATACCCTCTGGATGCTACTGCAAAAATAAAACAGCCAGCAAATAAAGCATTGACCTTTCACTCCAACTGATAACCTGCTGGTTTACACGTTTGAGTGATTCCTTTGTGTGCTATCTCTCCTTTCAATATCCAATTCAGCAGGGAATACATCCAATTAAAGAAGCAAACTGCTGTTTCATGGGGACTTTAAATGTGGCACCAGTCTGACGTCAGACCATTGGAGTCTAGTTCATGACAATGTCCCAGAACAAGGATGTGGAATTGAATGAAGTTCTTGGCCTAGTTTAAGCGCAGAAAAAAAGATAAAAGAAGCTACAGTTTTGATGGTTTTGAATAGACTTATGTTTAAGAGGAAAGCATGCATATCTAAGACTGTAGTAATGAAAGAGCCTTCTCAGAATCACATCTTTCTAAAATTTTACTCTTGTCCTTTTTCTGCACATATGTTTCATGTTGCATATACAGACAGAAAGTGTGATGAACTCTGCACGTCAATCTTTAGTTAGATAGTGCCCTCTGTTGTAAGAAGAATACAACTGCAGCTTTGATAATTGTTTTCCAGATGATTGTGTACCAGCCCCATTACTTTTCAGTTTTCATTAAAATTATGCCAAAGTAACTGCTAAAGGGCACATTCAGAGTACACTAAAGTACAATTCCAGATTTGTTTTTGTTTTTTTTTGTTTTTTTTAACTTTGGTAGTTTTCAGCCATTTAACAGAAGTGAAGACAAAAACAAAAATACAATGAAAGAAAACACTGTGGCTTATTTGGAGCAAACAGACATAAATAACATCAAAACAAGAACAGAAGCTTTGATTCCATCCCTCACTGGTTGATAAAAATCAAGTTTCCTCATTGCCCCATGTGCATCATTAGCCTTTCATTAAATGTGAGAGTCGCTTGCTCTCTGTTGCTGTCCAGTGTCTCCAAGACAGCTACTTTCCCATTACACAAACATGTTTAGGCAAGAAGTCAAATGTCATATTTCCCAAGAGATCATATCACATGGTTCCTCCCCAGTGAGTGGGTGAGCACAAACCTCACAAAGACAAACATCTGTCATTGTACTTCTCTTTGTCCTGCTGCTTAAAGCTCTAAAACAAACTATTGTAGACCACCTGCTCAGCATTAAAGTTAACTACTGGCAAAATTAACTAAAATTACTCTTTTTTTCTGTTATGAAAGGATGACTGATGTCATAAAGCTTGGCATAAGTTAAATCTGAAATAATATCTTTATCCTACTCATTTATTTGTGTTACTCTCTCTCTTTTCCCTGCTTCTTCGAAGTTGGCTGACTATAGGCATTTACTCACTCAGTCAAACCAACCAAAGTTGTCTATATCAGCCAATTGTATCACTGCTGTCAAACTTTTAAGGTTTTGAACTTATTAGAACTCACTCCTTGTCACGTCCAAATATTCAGCCATTTCCTTTATACCTTCTCGATCACATCTAGACTACCTTTGTTTTTATCATACTGTCTCTCATGCTATCTCATGCAGGTGAGTTTTCAGCTTGTGTGCAGACATGAATTTTGAATGAATTCCTCAGTAAACCTCAGTAAGTGCCACCCATTGTGCATTTCTGAGCATGCTGTGAAATGCAGCATGTATGCTGTGTAGGCACGTGCATTTATATTGCATCCTGTTATTTTGATTCAATTAAAACCTTTCTAATTCTAACCTGTGGGAGTTTAAGAGGGCAATTTGTTGCATTATATTATTTGTCAAGGTTTATGTTAAGATGGAGTCAAAGAAAACAATATAAAAAAGATTCAAAGGAAAATGTTACTAGTAGTCTGTTTAGTTTTATTATAAGAATTATCGTAATTCAAAAGTTAAGTGTTTAGATATTTATACATTTATAATATTATAATATTTATAATTTGATATGTCAGCAAGTAATTCTTTTTTTAAGCAAACATGTTAAGTGCCTGCCCTGATACCAAGACTTTATGTCAGGTAAAGAACAAAAAGACATTTTTATCAAAGAAATATATCAGTAAGATGCTGAAAAGCATATTCATCAATCAACATCAATCGTTACATTAAAGAAATCTGAGCAAAATTTGTACATATGTCGTATGTAACCATGCAGTTCCACTGCTAAATATTTTTTAGCGCAGGTTCATCTTAAATGTTGTTATATTAATTTTATTTAGCTGGAATGAATGGCATCATCAATTGTTGCCGAAACAAATATTACTGTTAGCTACATAAGTATTACATAGTGTACGTAGTTTAGCATGAAAACGTGTTTTTATTTTAATAGTACGCTGTCCCATAAATGCGTGTCTGGCATTTGTAACAAACGAAACCGCTTGAAAATCGGTTTAAATTCAAGCTACGATTATTTTAATTGTGGATAGAACTCCTTACATGCATTAGGAGGGACGTCTTCCCCGGACCAATATGGCGGCCGCGTTGACGCATCGCTTCGGGGCAACAGCAGCGTTGCGTTCAATGCGGTGTCGAGGTGGTGCAGGCGCTCCACCATGCATGGTTCCATGGCTGGGCAGTGGGCAGTGCTTAAAGCTCTACGCCACAGTTCCGCAATCGGTGATCACGTGACAGCGGTCGCTCGCGTCACCGCCATGTGGCTCAAGAGACCAGCAGGAGTGTTGGTGGGTCTGATTGGGAGTAGAGGGGTGCTGAGAAGTATGGTGAGTATCTTAACAACGCTAATATTCGTGTCTTTCTTCAACGCATCGTATTGTTTCGTGGTCGCAAACATTGACGCTACGATGTCTATATTCATGCTGAACAACATGTAGGTCAGGATTTACGGTCTCTATTTTTAAATGCAGTGCAACGTTAAAATGGGTCCGGTGTATATGTAGCCACCCATGGTAGCCATTGAAGCTAGCGAGGCGTCAGTATTTCAGTACTTGGACAGTATTTAAATATTCACGAAGGGGTTTTAACCAGTGGTTTTACGCACCGGGCTCGACTCAGACAATCAAGTTTCAGTCAAATGTCTCAATTTCTTTGTAACGAAAGCATCACTCGTGCTTTTAGTTTGCATCGCTGGCGTTGATGTAAATTAATGTAAAGGGATTAAAATGCCGTAAATGCGCTAATAATCCGTGCTGATCATTTACAAACCAGGTTATATAAATTGACGTCTAATCCCATGGTTCATGTGTAATCTTTGCATTTTTATTTTATTTGTTTTTTATCTACTGTCTTGTATACGTGCAGGTGACTAATTGTGGCGTCATCTGGCATAAACGTACTACTTATACTTATCTGTATTACTCAAATGGGCTAAAGTGCACTGAGTATTTAGAGCAGAGGTTAACTTCCTTGCCTTTCCTCCCTTGTATCTCATTCATCTAGTTTATTTCTTAGGCTTGACTTTACTTTTGCCCCTTGGTGTGCTTTTGTGGACCTTAGCCCTGATAAACTTCAACCCGCAGTGGTCACACGCACTCATACAATTTTCTATCTTTACCTCTATGCAGTGTGCTCAGGTGGGAGACTGGCAAAGTGCCAAATCAATATATGAGTTCTCTGCCAAGGATATTGATGGCAATGAGGTGTCTCTCGAGAAATACAGGTAAGAATAAAACACTATCATTTATTATTTTTATAAGATTTGTGAATTAATGATTTGGAGTTGGAAAGAACCGCTGTATGAAGTACAATATTTCTTGTAACTGTTATGTTCAGACTTCACAAACAGTGATTTGCAGGGCAGTTTCAGTCTCAGTTTAACCTCTTCTTTGTTCTGTTTTTCCCTGATAGAGGCAATGTGTGCGTAGTGGTAAATGTAGCCTCTAAATGAGGAAAGACCAGGGTAAACTACACTCAGCTAGTGGAGATGCACGCCTCCTATGCTGAGAAAGGTTTACGCATCCTGGGCTTCCCATGCAACCAGTTCGGCGGACAGGTAAAAAGAATAAATTGTTGACAACACTGCTTCTGTTTATTTTTTTATTTTGTACCATTCCCTATGAATATTGTTGGTGTTTCCATGAACATGTGAGCCTTGAACTGTAGCTACTTGCTGTTTATCACTGTTTTCTTTTTTTTAATAAAGTGATCGCATAGGATTGGAACATCTTGCATGTTTTTGACAGATTACTGAGCATACTATGTAAATCTTTGTTATCTTAGTTGCAATTTTTTTTTCTAACTTGGATTTTCTTTTGTATGGCACAGGAGCCAGGGACTGATGCAGAGATTAAAGAGTTTGCCAAAGGTTACAATGTGGAGTTTGACATGTTTAGCAAGATTGAGGTGAATGGAGACAACGCTCATCCTCTGTGGAAGTGGATGAAGGCACAGCCCAAAGGCAAAGGAACCCTGGGAAAGTGAGTTATTGAGTTGATTAGAGTAACTGCATAGACCATGTGCAGCATATCACAATTCACATTAGATTTTTGTTTTAAGTACAGCATTGCTACTAATGAGCATTATGCATCAGGCCCCATTCCTCAAGCAATATGTCAGTATAATAGATAGTGATGTGGGAGAATTTGGATGAATTTCTGTTTTCAAAAACTGGGTTTTGTATTTATATTCATGTCATGTTACAGGAAAAGCCAAATATTTAAAGGGAAGATTACAAACTCCTTCTTATTCATTGCTATGACTGTAACATTTGTATCTATTTTGCTCACCAGTTTCATCTCAGAGTGTGAGGACTTGTAACAGCTTTGTAATTCTGGGAATCACCATGTCTGAAATGTGTCAACAATGTATTTAGTGCTTAAAATGTAACCATAACTGTTGGGAATGTTGACTAAAACTACAAGAATAATTTCATGTTTCGAAGGCCCTGGAATGAGAACGCTGTGTGTTATACACATCCTGTTCAGTTTAGATTGCCTCATCCCACCGCTTTCTTCCTTGTTTCTCGTGTGCTTTGGGTGAGGTAGTGAAATGTTTCACAATTGGGTTGACAGGATTATGCCACCGTGGTTGTGTTATTATCACATTTTACAATGAGTTGGTGTTTTGGTAAAAATATAAGAACATACAAATACATTGCATTGCTGCAGAAGTAGGTCAAGAAGTTATTCTATAAATTAAATTATTGCCCATGCAGGGAACTAGTCACTTTTATAATCCATTATAAGCAATTTGAATTCAAACCAACTACACATTTTGTGTTCCATGAAAGATGAAACAATCTTAGAGGACTAGGTGGTATTGCCTACAGGTTGTAATAGTTTTTTTCCTCTCTCCACAGTAACATCAAATGGAACTTTACAAAGGTAATTTAAAAATCTGTTTTTAAGGAGAATCTTCAGCAGAAAGGCCTGATTTTCTTGTTTCATCTGCATGAAAAATGCATGTTTGTTAATGTTATGATACCTTTTCCTCCACAGTTTCTGATTAATAAAGAGGGACAAGTGGTGAAGAGATATGGCCCAGTAGACGATCCCAGTGTAAGTGGCACTTGATGTGCTTTTAATAATTGGCACTTTGCATATGAGCTTGGTGCAAATAGTAGTTTCCTTCTGTTTTGACTTTGTTAGAATTTATTTTGAAAATATCAACCTGTGGGAGTTTTTTTAATGTTTTTTTTTTTTTATCCATATTGTGTTTAGTTTTGCAGTGAATAGTTCATCTCTTTGTCACTGCAATGTTGCCATTCAACTTCTTTGTCATATAGTGAAATATCTCCTTATTTCTCATTGCAGGTTGTGGAGAAGGACCTGCCTACATACCTGTAATACTGCTGTTTCCTATGTGTTCCTCTCCTATGGACTTCAGGGTGTTGGTGTGGGTGTGTCTGGACCAGTGACGGCCTGTCTGTAAACCCAGCATTGGGGAGGGCAGACCTGATGATCCTTAGCGTGCAACTAATCTCCAGAACCCACCCATGCCAAGCCCATAAGTCCATATGAGAGTAAATTCACCAGACAAATCATAAGTAGAGGTACTTCACATCTTACCTCAAACTCAGCCATTCCTTCTCATACAAATAACATCTCGTCCTCTCTGAATGTCAAGTGTGAAGTTAGTCCATTGTCAGTTTTATGTTTGGATTTAAGATGCCATACATTTCACACATTTCTGAAAAGCTACTGATAATATTATTTGCACTTAACGTTAAGGGCCTGTTATTTTGTCCATACCTTGTGACCTAGTATCTCATCATGGGAAAATAAATGCTGTCTATTTACATGCACTTATTAAAATCTAATTCAAGTCATAGTTTTGTTGCCTTTGTTAATGGTTACAATAGTGGTTTGTTTATTTTGATAGAACTTTTTTATTAAAATAGTATATTCAGGTATTTGATTATTTATGCAGGGTTTTACATTACAAAATGTAAACCACATTATGATGAGTATAATTGATGAGGTAGTAGCCTACTTAACAGTTGTTTCCTTCCTTCTGCATTACATTTTTATCATATGAAGTTTCAATATTGGTCCAGCTACTTGTAAGCTTTATAGTAAAAATTGATATCTGGATAGTATCTGGAAAGGACTATTTGTAATAGTGAAAATAGAAATTTCCTTATGACAATTGACATTAAACCAAAGCAAGGTAATAATCAATCAATTTCCTGGAGGGAGCCATCCCAAAGGGATCAATAAAGAGAAGTCTAAGTCTAAATGATTCATGTTTTGAAACTCTGTTCTTGGTCATGTAGAATAGGATACTTGCCTGTAGACAAATGTAACTTTTTGTATTGTTGCCCTTGTGAGGCTGGCACGGATTGTATAAAGTTTCATTTAAAAAATGAAAAAAATATCGGACAATATTTCCGCAATTTCCCCCCAGGTATCTTTGGGATTATTACGATCGAGGCCATCCTCAGCCTTACCAATTACTGAAAAAAATCTAAAAAATGGCTTCTCCCGTCCTAGAGGTGTTATAACGTTACCCTACGTGATTCAACGGTTGCTCTCGTGAGCTCCGTAAGATGATGCTGTAGCGGCACGCGCATCAGCCGTTGCGTTCATAGGATGACGCACAGTAACGGCAGCGACGAGATGATCAGCACCGCTGGCTGTGAATGTGTCGCTGCGTTTGCCAACGTATAGCGGCGACATTATACATTAATTTAGCGATGTAGTCTGCACTTGTAGCGGTAGATATCGGAGAAGGGAGAAATGTCAGGATTTGTAGGTCGTTTCGAAGCGCGTACCGTCTCATTTTGCTCTCAGTGAGGACACGGCTGCGCGTCGTCGTCGTCAGGAGCCGTCCTGGGAGATGGACGGGAGGACTGCGGAAACCGGGGATGACGGGAGGATGAGTGAGGAAGCGGCCGCCGGCCTCTGCCTGCAGCTTGACCTGGGGGACACCGGTTCGTATGAGAAATCATCATCAGCATGTCATGTCATATAGCCACATCATTTGGGGGCTTCAAACCCCAGATGGTGGCGACAGCAGGTGCACTGGGGGGGATAGAAGTTGTACGCAAGTGGGCAGCATCCATATCTAGTTTTATTGACTTAAAAGACCAGACTGTAGAAAAAACGATGTGTTTTCAACTAAAACAAATAGGAAAAAATGCAGTTTGAAGAACCTAAGCTGTGGAAATGAATAATGAATTGCTTGGTTAGATAACAGTGTAACAAGATTCAAGTCATTGCTGCTCTGTTTTAAATGGCTCATGCCAGTGCCTCACTGCAGGCTGGCAACAAGCACAAGGTGGACATTAGTGATGTGAACAACATACAGTCCCACTAGACCTGATAAAGACCAGCTACTGTTGAATGAATGTTAGTGTGGAGCTATTATAGGATAGACACACACACACACACAGGCATGCGGTAGTAAATTGTATGTACAGCAGCTTCTAGTGAACACACACTCTCAGGTGTCATTTTGCACCTCTCCTCAACCTCTGACCATCTT
>JBCAUF010000036.1:22181090-22193205 GCA_038406115.1 Haemulon aurolineatum
TAACAAACTTCCTGATAGTGCACACGGCATTCAGCACGAGTGGGTGAAGGTAGCATTTCAACAGTTAAGCAAGTAACTTCATTGTAGTTGCTCATACTACATTAAGGTGTAAATGTCAGAATGTACAATTGAAACGCCACTAGATGTGTAATTCTTCCCACCCACACCCTTCCTTTTTGTACTCAGAAGAGTATACGCACTTGCACTTTAAAACAAAGTTCCCTCTCCGCTGCTTATGAGCAATGCCATTTGAGTGGGTAGATATATTAGTCTTTTGGCTGTTTGAAAGCTCTACTGGATCCAACATTAACAGTGCTAGGCAGTCCTGCAGAACCCGCTAAGTATTTAACTTACAATGAAATAACAAACACATGTAGAACAAACATCTTGCAAGAAATTACATTTTCAAAGACCTTTTACCAGAGGAACAGACTGTTTCCTTTAAACAGGCCAAACGAGCTCAAGGATAGATGAAGTCTGTGGCTGTTGTGTGTTGAAACAATCTTTTGTTTTGTCACACTTGAGATGAAACACCAGCATGAATTTTAATCTTTTGTTTGCTCCTCTGTGTCTCTGCTCTGTTTAGTATTCTCTGTGCAACGAGCCACTGATCGAGTTGACCAATCCAGGAGCTAGTGGCTCCATATTCTACGTAACCCGCGATGACGAGTTCATCATCAAAACGGTTCAGCACAAAGAGGCTGAGTTTCTACAGAAACTCCTTCCTGGATACTATATGGTAAGTCAACCCCAGTCTCTCTCTCACATGATTCAAATAAATAGCTATCTAGTATTTCTTATCTGCAGGTACAGCAAATGTTTAATTTCTGCTTAGTTACCATCCTCCCCCTGAAGGGAAATGGAAAATTAAAGTCTGTGTGGGTGTCCGGTGTTTGTGTACATGGGTGCATGGTTAAGAGCAATGCTGCAGCTGAAACTGCTAGTCATCTTTATCCTCTTTATCCTGTCCCCTGGTGTTGGCCCCGGTCAGCGGTGACGCCAGCAGGTGACTTTGTAAGTGATCTGAACTGAGAGGTTGTACCTGACTGAGACCCGGGCTAAGTACTCCTTAACAGGTTAAGCATGCACATGGGAGAAACCCACAGGAGAAGGCTGAGACCTGTGGATGGGTCACGCTGTCTGGCAGGTGCATGGTACAGGAGCCGGAACACCTAGATTGCATGGCTCATTACCAAAGAATGTAATATATTTCTTTAATTCTCTTAGTCTCTTTTTCTATGTCTGTTTTTCTATGCCCAGAACTTGAACCAGAACCCCCGGACATTGCTGCCAAAGTTTTTTGGCCTCTACTGCGTCCAGTGTGGAGGCAAGAACATCAGAGTCGTTGTCATGAACAATATTTTGCCACGGTCTGTGCGCATGCACCTCAAGTTTGACCTGAAGGGCTCCACATACAAGAGGCGTGCATCCAAGAAGGAACGAGAGAAGTCCAAACCCACTTTTAAAGACTTGGACTTTCTGAGCGACGTTCCTGAAGGCCTCACTCTGGACCAGGACACATACAGCGCTCTGGTCAAAACTCTGCAGAGAGACTGTCTGGTGAGAAAGCAGAAGAGGGAGGAGAGGGATGAACAGTAGTTTGTAAAGGCAGATGAACATTGTGCTTTTTGTTTTAACACAGCAGCACAGCTTATCGCACATTAACTATTTCAGGTATTTTTTCAGTAGTTGACTCATGCTGTAAACTACAGAGCAATTGAAACACAAAAGTAAATGTTTTGAAATATCATTCATGTGTTTCACGTCAGGTTCTGGAAAGTTTTAAGATCATGGACTACAGTTTGCTGCTGGGGGTCCACAATAAGACCCAGGCCGAGCGGGAGCGTCAGTCTCAGGGCTCACCTGCTGGAGGTGGGGATGAAAAGAAGCGTGCAGCTCAGAGAGCCTTGTACTCCACTGCGATGGAGTCCATACAGGGAGGCTCCACATGCAGGGACACTCTGGACCACGATGACACGTAAGTCACCGTGTGCTTTCTTTTATCATCGATGTTCCTTTTCAACTGGCGGTGATGTTCTCCTTTCTGTCTCTCCGTAGAATGGGTGGCATTCCAGCCGTGAGCGGTAAAGGAGAGCGCCTCCTGTTGTTCATTGGAATCATTGACATCCTGCAGTCCTACAGGTAGGCAACAAGAGCTCAGGAAATATCATTAGATTAATACTTAAAAATATTTCAACATTGTGTTTTAAACCATGTGCCACTGGGCCAGATTTTCTGGGAAATTCTCTGTGTTTCTTCACAAATTCAAACTGAAAAATGCGGCAGTTCTTAAAGCATAAACAGAGCTTTCACAGTTTCTCACAATGTCTGTCTCACAGATGCCTTCCACATTCTTCCAGCATTTTATAATAAGCAAAAATAAAGACAATACTAAGAACTGTGTAGTTATACTGTGTAGATATATGAGAAATGTATTTGTAAGTAAAGAAAAATGTCTCGATGGCTATCATATTTTCATGATAATCAATCCAAATATCACCTTATACCTGTGCCACCTCTTCAGTCTGAAGTACTGCGAAGGTCAGTCTGACTTTCACTAGATACTTCAAGACAGATTAAATGACAAAGTTGGCTTTTTCTCCTGCTTCAAAGTCAGAAAATGATTAGGTTCGGGCTTACAGTAATCCAGGCATTATGTGTCTGCAAGGAATATTAAAAGATGGAGAGAGATCACGGGGAAAAAGCAATCCCCAGACCTGTCATATTGTCTATAAATAAATACAAACACAGCAGACACGTAACAGCTATTGTCAAGATTTGTGTGGACATAAGAAATGTGCGTGGTGTGTAGCATGAAACCCAGTTCTTAAAATGTTCATTAACAATGCATGTGGGACTGTAGCCACCGTTTCAGCCCCGAGTTGCCAGGTAACTACAGTAAGTCACTGAATTTGAGTTGAGCTAAATAATTGAATTGTCTTGTCGGACAGAATGATCAAGAAACTGGAGCACTCTTGGAAGTCCCTCATCCATGATGGGGTGAGTACCTTTCACGAAGCTGTTATGTAACAGTCTGCAATCCAAGTAAAACAAGCCTCACGAAACCAACATCAGACTGTAACCTGTGCCCCCACGCCGCTCCACAGGACACAGTGTCAGTTCACAGACCTGGTTTCTATGCTGAGAGGTTCTACAAATTCTGCAGCACCACTGTCTTCAGGAAGAGCTGCTGTGAGTTTCCAACCGCGCAAAACCCACACACATATTGCCAACGGCGCTGTATTATTTATTGGGACATTTTTGGAACGCGACTTCTTGTAAACCGTCCTCTGCTTTCACAGCACTGCGATCGTCTCCATCCAAGAGAGGTCGGGGGGCTCTCTCCATGTCCAAGTCCAGCGCTGGGACAGGTTCAGCGGGGCAGCGTCCCTCAGTGAGCGACGAGAGGCAGGAAAACCTGGACAACCTGGAGAACCTGCGAGGAGCCCGCAGCTTCCCCATGCTGGAGGACAACGGTATAGTTTACTACTTGTAAACTCTTACCAGAGTTAAACAGTCATGACCTGTTACACACAGCTTGGTTTTCATTCCAGGTGAAAATGGGCTGCGTAAAAACCCACACTGTAAACCAGTAGTACGGGATTGTTTGACCAATAGCCTTCATCAGAGTTTATGAGGACTGGACTGATGTTGGTTGATTTGAATAGTAGAAAATAAAGAGTCAACTGCTAAGTGCTGGTTTTCCCTTGTTGTGTCCCTCTGAACTTTGCACACCATTAGCTTCAATTGTGTGCAGCAGAGGGCTCCATTTTCTCTTTAATTGAAATGAAGTGAGCCTTTATTGATCCCTGTGGAGAAATTGAAGTGCAGACACAGTTTAGCAGCAGCAGCAGCAGCAGCAACTGAATCAAAGTTAAAGTATAACACAGCAAGACTAGATATCCATGGATAAATAGTTAAAAAAAATGCATGAGGTTATTGTATTATTTACTGTCCACATCAACACATCATAAATGGGGTAAGAAATGAACACAGTGTGATGATATGAAGTAAAAGTAGCGCAAGTAATCAAAACCTTGTAAATGTGCAACAACTGAACATAAAACAGTAGCATATTTTCATCTCTCGCATATATTTCACGATGCCTTTTTATATTTCTCGCTTGATTACGCACATCACAGGGAGAGAGCCACCCTGCACCCCCCCTTCCTTTGAAGATGCTACCACGGCGTCTATCGCCACCACGCTCTCCTCTAACAACTCCTTACCCACCACCCCCTTCGACACACCAGAGCACCCACGCTACAGGAGACAAATGCATTCTCCGAGTGTGGCCAGGTGAGAGTAATTGCATGAATATGCAACGATGTGTCTGTAATGACAATATTCTGGCAACCTTCCCCCGCTCATATCACACACCCTGTGTCGTCGTGCGTGCTTTCAGGTCACAGAAAGTGGAGGTTCACGGGGAAAAGCAGGACACCATAACAGTGGAGGTGGAGCTCAGGTACACACACATATAATATTATGATGATAATATATGATATTATTTATGGATAATACCCACAGCTGCCTTTGTCACGGTATTTCCACTGTGTTTTTTTGTTTTGCTTCACAGTAAAATCCCAAAGAGCACGGAGCTCACACAGTTGACAGAAAAGACCTCCCCGAGCCACCTGTCACCTGACCGCCAGCCCCACGTGATCGCCTCACCCACCAAACCCTCCATCTGTCCATCCTCGGCACATTCTTCCTCCACCCTTCCCCCGTCCTTCGCGTCTTCCCCCTCCTCCTCCTCCTCCTCCTCCTCCGCTGCTCGGCCAGCCGGCCACTCGTCCTCCACGCTCGCCTCGTCCATCCGTCCCTCCACCAAACCGCTCACCTCTCCCACGGCTCACGCTCAGTCTTACACCCTCTCCCCTCCGGTCTCTCGTCCGGCCGCCTCGGCAGCGGGCGCCTCCACCCTCCCTCCTGCCTCGGCGTTCACGCCCATCTGCCCCGCGTCTCCTCACTCCTCTCATCATTTCCCCTCGACCCCTCCCTCCTCGCAGCCTCCAAGCCCCCAGGCGCCTCGGCAGGCGCCGCGCGCGTCGTGCAATCAGCTGTCCGTGTCCAGCAGCCACAACTCGTTGGACGGGGAGGTGCCGGTGTCTGACATCTACTTTGTAAGTCCTCGTTATAACGTGATGGTGCTTTGTTTCCCTCCTCAGTGCTGTTTTTGTCCTCTTCCAGAGAGTAAAGATCATTTTTCCCCTTCTGTTTTTGTTTCCTTAATCTACTGGGTCTCTTGCAGTGGCCCAGTCAGGACAGCGTGGTAGAGTTATGATGGTGAGGGGGGTGGGGTGGGGGGGTTACGTGTGGGTGGGTGTGTTGCAGTGTGCACGTACTTCGGCGTCGCACTCGCTGTCCGAACCGCTTTCTCTCCAAAGCACGAGGCTGCCAGCAGTCATCGCTCATGCTTGTGGATGCATCGGCAAAAAAAAAAACACTGGGGTTGTCTTTCCTGCACAGCATGATGTATTTATATCTGTCAATCTGCATTCACGCTCCCTGTCAATGTCACGCTCAGCGCCCCGTCACTCTCTCTCTCTCCATTTGTGTGACTTTCATTCTCCATTTCCGTTCCCTCCTCTGTCATGTATGCCTCTCTCATCTCACATCTTCCCTCATTTTTGCCCTCCCCCATTGTAATAACTCATTCAATTCACTTCATTTGCCTGTGCGCACATTGTATGCATTTGTGTGTTCATCTTGCGTGTGTGTGTGTGTGTCCATCCATCAGTATGCAGATGGCAGATATTGGGTGTACTCTCCGGTGCTCGGCCGTCGTAAGCTAAACTCTAGCTCGAGTTACAATGTAAGTCGCCACCAAAGTGGTTCCAAGTCATTTGTTCCCACGTGCCATCGCACTGCTGGTTAGCTGCTCCACTGGGACTGCCACAAGCACAGCAACTTATGGATCTTCAGAAGTTCCTAAAAACGAAGCGGCAGCGCATTTCCCATCACTTATTTAGTGTTAAAGGTCTGCGAGAAAGGCATTGCATATTAATCACAGCAGCTTCTGAAGGGCCATCGTGTGCATTTAAATGGAGCATGCATCTTTATGTAGCGTGTTGCCAGTAAACCCTGACCTGCAGTCAGTTAGCTGTAGCTTGTTTTCGCCTTGTGCTTTTAGTGATCCCTGAAGCCCTCTGCCCCGTAACACTCAGGTAGCACAGAGGAGCAGACAAGCTCATTAGCGTTGTCGGTGCTCGGCTAGAATGAAATCCCCCATCCTGGCGCACAGGTGTTTATTAAAGCTGCACTTTAATGCCCCTGAAAATGTGGTCTCAGACATTAAGTATTTCTCTCCGACGTCAAATACTCACTAAATGAGCAGCAATGCTGTTAAAGTGAGGAGAAAAAAAACATTCTCATGTATTTATTTAAGAGTTTTACCACCAAAAGGTTATCATCTGGACTGCACGTGTGTGTGGTTCAGATGGGGGTTGTTGGCGGCAATGTAAGCACACAACCCCACAGCTATCAGTGGAGTTTGATTCCAGTGCACAGAAGTATTTGACCTTTTGTACCACTTCATACCATTGAGATAAGAAAGATCAAAAATGTGAAGAAGTAAGCAGAAAACTGCGTGTTTATTGAGAATCTGTCATGATGAGAACCTGATTGGGAAAATATCATTTCAGGGTCTTTCAAGTGAGATCACACCAACCCTAGTCAGAAAATGCCATCCCTTGTTTTCTCCAATTTAAACTGCAGATTCAGACACATCTCACACGAAGGGAGTCACGATTTAAAACATAACAACCAAAAAGCAACCAATAGCACACAGGGTGCCTCCCAACATGCAAAATTGCACTCTGCAGATTCAAACCCTTCAGTGTCTGAGGAATGTCTTCACGGATATCTCTCCCCAACTCCCCTCTCATCTTTCTCCTCGTGTCTCCTTTCTCCTGCTGCCGTCCTCTGCTGGCTGTGCGCAATAACAGCAGAATCAGGAGGATCGGAGCTGGGTGTACTCTCCTCTGCACTTCGGCTCAGAGTCCAGAAGGGGCTCGGACGGGGAGAGCGAGACAGTGAGTGTACAGTGCATTCATTATTCATCGTTAAAGACAGAGCTAAGTGAATATACAGTACTTTTTATACATTTCTTCTTATCCCTTTTTATCTGCCTCTCCGCTCTTCCAGTAACTCACATTGGAGACAGCAGTGACGGGGGGAGCCAGAGGCTGTCTCCATACACGGAAGCTGTGAGGTTTTGATAATAAAGCCACCAGGACTCTATGAGAATTAATGCTGGCTGCCCAAACTGCATGTGGAAGCTTGCTTTGCCAACAGAGCCTGAAGGAATAAACCTATAGAAGCATTGAAGTATTCAACAATACAGTACAATCATCTATACGCTCACACGCATTCAAAGAAAACCCAGGCATACAACTATCAAAATATTATGCAAAAAAAAAAGAGAAAAAGATGATAAAGAATCTAGTCCTGGACAATCTGACTGACATCAAGCAGAAAAATAAACGTAAATCATAATCAGCTGAGTGGCACTGTGAAAACCGTGGCGGCTGTTAAGTCAGGTATTACTGCAGTGCTGCTGCTGCTGGTGCTGTTTTTAGGTTTTTAGTGCTCCTGAGTCACGCTGCACTGTGCCAGCTCTGGCTATGCAATATGGACATACAAATTACTGATTTTTTCTTTTTGACTAATGATACCACAACGACTTCAGAGTTTATTCATGCATTTATTTTTCACTAGGGGCACGTCAGAGCTGTATATAATTGTATTTTTAGCACTTTATCAATGTCCATGTGGCTGCAGTCCTCTGAAATTGTATTCGTTTTTGTCATTTTTGTCATCAGTTGTTGTTTGAAAACACTCGAACGCGGTTGATGTCTTGTGTGCTGTTTACGCACAGTGTTCTGTTTTTTCCAGTGGTGTGGTGGTCCACTTCAGAAACTTTGATCTGACAATGAATGGTTGTGTTCAAAATGCCTTATGTGACAAACTCATTTTCATAACTGTTTTTGATATTTCGGTCTCATGTAATCATTTAAAAAAAAAACAACAAAAAATATAAACATACAGAGCATTTTATTGTGAGAAAATATACAATATTTGAAGCAGAGTTAAAACAATATAGAAACCATGCATTTACCCTTTTTCAGGATGTAGAGCCAAGAGAAGAGAAAACAAAAGGAAAAAAAGGAATCAATTTATCTTTTCTAGATTGTAGATAAGCTGTGTGTGTTTGTGCGTGAACACATGCCTGTACGTGCCCGTATGTCTCTGTCCATGCATGTGTTTGCATGCATATCGATGTGTGATTGGGAAACATGTAAGTGTAAGACGTCTGTCAACTTGTCAAGAGGTGTAACTTCCATTCGTTGTTATAGGCCACGAAAGTCTGAACCAGCTATAAGCATGTTGGCTGAATGAGAAAATGAAATATAAATACGACAGTCTCTAATGACACTGGGTGAACCATAAATGACCAAATTGAACAAACTGAGCTAAACTGATATAACCTCAATTTCCTATACAGTTTAGTGGGAAAATAAATCTACTGTTGCCACCTTCCTCCACACACGGTGACTGACCATAATGGGACTTTCTGACTGTGTCGATAAGCACTGCTGTAACATATTCCTGTATTATTTGAGTCTGCTGACGCTAACCTGCCTGTTTGTAGGCAACAGTGTTTGTAGCTGATCACTGTGTAAAAGAAAATAAAGATTATATTGTGTACAAAATAGTGATTTTAGCGGATTTTTTCCAATATTTTTTAGACTAACAAACCAGCTGAATGGAAGGCTTTTAGCTGTAAAATGTTATTTGCATGATCAGCCCACTAGATGGCACCACAGTGTATCAGTATGTATACAGTATGTAATCCTCAATCCTGCCACATCTTGAGTGCATTCCCATACATTATAAATCCAGACTCTTAGATGCACTGTAAAATTAAATTGCACAAAGACGTATGCCAGTATACGAGCTGTCTATAGGCCATAATTCATTTTATTGTGCTGCTGATAGGCCGTAAAGAGGAGGCTCATATTTACATCACACTGACTTTTTAACACACACAAACATAATGATATGAAATCTTGATTGCTTTACCGGGACTGGCATTTCATTCATCTGCACAGGCTTTGCTGCTAAAAATACACTCTAATAAAACATACATTGATCAATATGGCTTCAACCAAAACAGCCCATTGGGATCTTTGCTGGCTTTCTGCAGTAATACTGATTCTTTCTACATATACACGCACAGAAAAAGGACAGCCAGTAAAATCTGTACAATAAAATACAATCAAGTGAGAGAAAACATGCATTGTATAGTGGTGTCCCATCAGTGGTCACCACAAGAAGGCTGTGTGTGTGCTTTTTGTGTAAATCAGAGTTGTGAATGTCACTCCGGGAGACAAGTCAGCCATGTCGGGGCCATGATGGAATGTGTGATGGACGGGGATCAGCAGCCACCTTCCTCGGAATTGTCTTGGAATGAAATTGCCCCTCTCTATTGGTTTCCCCCACATTTTATCCTCTCTCCTTTCTATCACAGAAGACATTACATTGACTGACATTCATTTCCTAGAGACTTTCACTACTTCCCAAGCCCTAACTAAGTCTTTACCCTAAGATGTATTGATTTATGTTAGGATTTGTGTTTTGTCCCCATGATTCCTTGTAATGTGAATGAGTAAACACATTTATGTCTCCACAACATGATACACATATGCATACCGTCTACCTGACACTTAGCCAGGAGGTTTAACAAATCCCACAAAAAGATCTACAGTATGTACCCCAGATGTGATATACAGGAGTTTATTTCTCTGCGCTGCAGACCTCCATTGTTGCCCCAAAAACTATTAAAAGCTCATCAATGAGCCACACTGTTGCATTGGTTGTCGTGTTACTTCATTACGACGAACTGCCAAAAATACTCACTTGAGCACCACATGTGTGTATTCATCTGCAACAGTCTCCAACAAATGCACTCTCAACTCCTGTTTGAGTAACATCTGCTAACAACTACTGCGCCCAGCTGTTGTCAGATATTATTCGGCCTTTTTTTTTTTTTTTTTTTTTCTTTTTTCTTTTTTACTCAAAGCTTCTATCCATGACCGATTTTTAAAGATTTACATCTTTATTAGCTAGACGTGGGCTTCGGGTTGGAATGTACTAAATTTAAAACCATCATCAGCCTTATTTTCTGAGCACTGAAGAGAAATTCGGGTGTCATGGTGACACCCTGCATGGTCCTCTCTGGGTGGAGTTTGCATGTTCTCCCAGCATCCACTTGAGGCTGCTCTAGCTTCCCGCAGTCCAAACTCATGCATGGCATAAGGATTGAAGCCTATAAGGGACATGAATGCCTTTTTCATGTCACTTTGCTTTGCTGTTCTTGCTTTCTGCCAAGTGCAAGCCGGGATAGGCATCAGTCTCCTGTGACTTTGAATAGGAACAGTGTCATTGTGATTATCATGCAAAAAAAACCCCAACAACTCTGAAAAAGGCCTACTGTAACATACAGCAAGGAAGCAATAGAGACAAATGGCCATAAAGACTTTGTTCTTAAGTTTTCATTTTAAAAAGATTTCATGAACTTATAGACAAATCGCGGCGCGGCGGCATGTGCACCTGAGGTGAAATGTGCCGTCACGAAGCGGAGCTTTCATCTGCAGGAAACACAAACAAATGTCTTTGTTCTTTCAAAGGAGAGAGGGGCGAAAGCCACAACAAACAGGGCCAGAGTGTGTGTGTGTGTACGTGTGTGTGTGTGCGTGCATACTTACGTGCACGTGAATAGAAGAGGGAGGGAAGGGGAGCAAGAGAGAGAGAGAGAGAGAGAGAGATCAAAGGAGGCGGGGGGGTATGTGTTTGAATCTCTTGTGTGGGAGGTGGAGCCTCACCTACCCAGAATGCCTTGCCTCACTCCTTGCAGCCCACTCAGGTTTTTTAGGAGCATCTCTTCTCTTCGGAAGCGGGCGTATCATGATTCTCCCTCTTCATCAGTCATCTCCGCATTATTCTCAGGGAGTCTTGAAGCGGTGACTGGGCGCGAACCAGCCGTCAACTTCTGATCCGCGGCGCATGAGTTGCATCTCCCACGTGCAAGCCAGCATACGTATTTCAAGCACGCGGGCATTGCAATGCGCAGAGTGGAGGAGTCTACAAAATAGGAACAAGAGCTTTGGTTGTCTGGTTAGTTGTCTTTCGCGGCAGAAGATTACCACCAAGTTGGATCCGAGCCCATCCCCCCTTCTCCCAATCTCGTGGAGGGATCGAAGTGTCTCTTTTTAGCTCAGCGTGAGAAGCTGCAAACAGATGTCTGTCTGTCCACACAGAGGGAATGTAGTGCCCTCTCACACACAGATGAAAAGCCATGAAAGTCTCAGCGCTGCGTTGTCAGTGTCTTAAGGCAGTGTTTATCTTTGGCAGTCTGAAGAAAACAAAGCCATCGATTTCTAATCCTAATCCCCTTCTACTGCTTCTCTCCTATTGATCATCTATCCATCCTTAATGAGATGGAGGGATGGAGGGATGGAGGGCTGGTGAAGGACAAAACTTTCCCTGCCGTCTTTACCCTCCACCCATCTCTTTTCAATCAGTCTCTTTCGCTTGTGTGTGTCTGTGTGTGAGGGGGGAGGTTGGTTTCGCTAACTTGACGTTCTTTATGGTGGAATGGGAAAATAAATGCAGCCTGGTGATTTTCTAGAGGTTTGTCAAACCTGGACACCCGCAGAGCCGTGCAGGTTCGCCTAAATATTGAAATTGGATGACACGGATGAATGCACTGAACACACAGAAGCACATGCATGCACACAAAGTGAGCTTGCATTGAGGTCCTGTCCAAACAGCAGTTAACGGTATTTCTGCCAGTGAAGTCTCTGAGTCAGTGATATTCTCTGATAACGACCCGACTAACCACTGAGCACAGGGTGTAAAATCTATTTATACAATAGGGGTGTGACGAGCTCCACCGCAGGTCTCAATGTGATCTTTACATCCAATTTGAACAGGACAGAAGGGTGCCGTCACCAGAATCCCAAATTTAAGTGGCAGATATAAAGGTCTGGATGTACGTGTGAGAGATAGAAGGCTTGTAACCCATGGTGATGATAATTTTCCAGGAAAA
>JBCAUF010000036.1:22273452-22286039 GCA_038406115.1 Haemulon aurolineatum
TGTGTGTGTGTGTGTGTGTCAGCTTGAAGATTTTGGAGGTGACTGACAGGTCAGAGGGGCTTTTCATTACTCACACACACTGTTCATATAATCCGCCAGGCAGCGAGTGTTTTTGCTCTTGTGTGTGACTCACTTTCATCCTGTGGTCATTTCTCCGTCCTGCTGTGTCAGACTATTGGCCTAATTGGCACCTTTAAGCCAATTGCCCGACTCATTCATTCATGTGTGCGTGTGTGTGTGGATGTATGTATGCGAAGGGTGTGTGCACATAATCCAATGAAGCCATTTTTTTTTTTTTTTTTTTTTGCCAGCCCCTGCATGCGCTACGTTTACCTTTGGGCCTGCCAGTTTTCCTGCTGCGACCTGCACGCTTTACGCCGAGGGGATTGCTCTGCTTTGTGCCAGTGTGTGCGCGCGTGCGTGGCCCGTATCCACCTTATTTGTCTATGAGTGTGCATATTCTCCACCCACGCAATCTCGGCAGCCGTGTTATTCCAGGAAATCCTCCCTCTGAGTGCGCCTAGTAGCAGCCGCGAGGCTGTCATAAAGGAGAGAGATACAGCTCTCAAGGCTCAATTAAGAACACGGTCCCTTTGATAGAGCTGATGGCGTTAGAAGGGAAATAGTGTTAAGCTGTCAACAAGCTTAGTTTACTACCAGAGCTATTGATCCGCTCCGAAAATTGTTGGCATTTACAAGAAGTGCAGTTTGTGAGGGTGGACCGGCGCTCTGACAGAACGGCTTCATACCGCCGGAGCTGCAGAAATGCGATGCGATGAGCAGGGTTCATTCACAAGTCGTTGTTGTGATGAAGAGCCTCCTCTTCTGAAGGGCTTTGTTGGGAGGAAGAGGAGCAGGAGGAGTTTCTGTGCACCACTAGAGGGAGCCCAACGCACCGTCCGTCTCACCCCTGAGGGCTCGCTGATGTAACGGAGGGGTGGATGCTCTCAGGTCTCCCACAGTTCCCTTTTGTGTCCCGCCGTCCTCTCTTTCTCTGTCCCCTCTAACACAGTGGATCAACATGTGTCATCTCTTTTTTTGTTGGTTTTTCTGGGAATATTTTTTGTTTTATGCATCCTCTCTGTGCAGATTCCTGGTGGAGGGAAAGGAGCAGACTATCACTCCTTTCTATTTTTGTGTCTCCCCTCCGCCTCTAAATATACCTCCTCAATCCTAGAAAACAAACCGTGGAAGCACGACTCGAGCCCCGTGCTCCCTTACCCTGCGAGTGTATAACAGAGGCAACTGAATGATTTAACTCCAAATTGGGGCTGAATGCTGTGTGCAAATGCAAATGCAATAGAACTAATAATCAAGCGTGGGCAGAGAGGAAGTGGAAAAACAGGAAAACATGGGGAAAAAAAAAAAAAGCGACTCAGCTGTGGTTTATGTTATAGTCTTGAGGTTTACTCTAATCTGTAATTGGCCTCAGAACAGCGGTGGTACACTTGAAGCTTTTCATTGCATTGGCCTTAGGGTGCTGGGGGGTTGGGTGGGGAGGGGGGGTCGTTATATTGCTTTGTAAGGTTACCACGAGGGCGGGCAGTTAGTGCAGATGCAAGCATATGTAAAGCGCGGCCCCCTGCATGATTCACACAAGATCCTGACTGTAGTATAATGTCGGGTCAAAGGTCTCCTCTGGTTTAATTGCTTTAATCCATAATGGTTGCTTGTAGTTATCGGCAGGGCCATACCTCATCAAGTGTGTGTGTGTGTGTGTGTGAGTCTGGTAGATTGCCGTGGTCCCATGTAGCAACCATGACCTTGGACGGAAGAGGATATAGATCTCCGCTCCCATCAGAGAGCAGCAGAGGGAGAGAGAGACGGCGAGCGCGAGCACCCTCCTGTTTTTCGTTTCCACCTCCTCCACTCCGATCTATCAAATCCCCTTCTTTCATATCTGCTCTTCTCTGTTTTCCAACCAGCCTCCCTCTTGGCCTCCATCTTCTCTCTCTCCCCGGTCGTTGTCCCTCTTTGTCTTCTCTCTCTCTCTCTCTCTCTCCGTCCCTCTCTGTGACCTCCAGTAGCAGTGGAGCAGTTGGACAAGAGCCGCGAGCCACTGTACTGTATGTTTTCTGTAATGAGCTCCTATATCTGCTTAGCGCAGGCCCGTACACGAGCACACGTGGATGTATGTGCACACACGCACACACACTATTGGAACGCATGGCTGGGGGGCAGTTTGGTGGTCTTGGTCCAGAGAATAGTGTCATGTATTCCCGAGGCTGGCTGATAGATGGGGTTATAAATACAGCTCAGTGACAGTGAATGATTCGGCTGTGAGGGCCTCACCTCATGGATACGTGGTGTGTGTGTGTCTGTGTGTGTCTGTGTGTGTGTGTGTGTGTGTGTGAGAGAGAGAGAGAGAGAGAGAGAGAGAGAGAGAGAGAGAGAGAAAGTCTTTGTATAGCTTTGGCAACACTGTTTTTAAGCACTCATGGTAATAAAGCAAAATTTAAGAAAAGGAGGGAGGGAGAGAGAAAAGAGAGAATCTGTGACACAAAACAAAAGTGATAAAACCTGAAAAGAACTTAAGAAAGAGATGTTGTACTAAACAATATCTTGTTCTAAAATATATCTTGTTTTGTTACATTTTAGCAATTTTTGGCACGTAAAATCACAAATAATAAGATTTACATTGCAGTTTCTGTATGTAATACATTAAACAAATAGATATAATGTGTTTTTGGAGCTTATTTTTAATTCTCTGCATTATTTGAGCTCCTACCATTAAGGTGAACATGACGTGTCTTCACCCGCCAGAGTTGAACTTGGACAGTCTTTAGGCTTGAATGATTTCCATCCGACGCAGGGTTCATTAATGTCAAAGAAAGCCTGCTCTCAGTGTGTGATGTCTGGTAGCTGGAGTGAATTTTTGGTATAAGTGGGCCCCCAACACGTCTGCTGACCCCCCTCCCCCTCTGAAAAAAGCCCTTAACTGTTGGTCAAATCACTGATCACTGGGCCTTGACCACTTTCTACCCACCAAACACTCTCCCACACACACACACACACACTGCAGTTGTTCTTCTTGTCCTTCTTTAAATCTCACCGCCTCTTCTCACTCACACACAGGACGTGTGCTGCACCCCTTGTCCTGACCTTCAATTTGGCTAAATTGAATTTGGTTGTTTTCTTACCCCTCTCTCTCTCTCTCTCTCTCTCTCTCTCTCCCCCTGTTTTTCTTCTTCTTGTTTACTCTGCGGGCTTGTTTCGTGCTGCGGCTGTGAAAGGCTGCATTAAACAGTTTTGCAAACAAACAGCCGACAATTTTTGGCCAGCCGTAGATACACTGTGTTTGCTGACCGGTGCTCCGATCTTTCCTCTGCTGATGAACAGCTGTGACGGTGTCATGAGAGCGAAAACACCTGAGAACTAAAAAGCAGGGATTTAACCAACTGTGAAATACAGTCGGCCCATGACTGAAACGTTGACGACCTTTCCTGATGAGCATCATCTCCGGGCTGATGACTGCTTTGTCATGGAAGCATGGACAGAGGAAGCGTGGGCTGTGAGCAAAGTGTGCATCTTTGAACCTGGAGACCGATGTTCCCATTTCCAGCAGTCAAAAATTGGTCTCTTTGAGCCACGAATCCAAAATCTTTTCTCAACCGTAGCCAAAAAAGTTGTAGTTGTCTAGCCAAATGTAAATCATCGAGGGCCGAGCAAACAGGCAGTCCTCTGTTGGTTTGGGGCATTCTCCGAACATAATTCCCTCATGAATCGCCTTGTAGTACATCTCCGCCCCCGTATCCTTTTTGCCTCAGTGTTTTGCTAGTTATGCT
Organism: Haemulon aurolineatum; assembly: GCA_038406115.1. NCBI lineage: Eukaryota > Metazoa > Chordata > Actinopteri > Lutjaniformes > Haemulidae > Haemulon > Haemulon aurolineatum. The sequence goes on from JBCAUF010000036.1 coordinate 22,277,238, forward strand.
CATTCTGTCTCTCTGTTTACTACTCGACAGCGTCCACATCAGTGCAAAGAGGGTTACGTTTGATTTGATAGAGGCAGCAGGGAGGACAGACAAGGTGCTAGACAGACAATTACCGTGGATGTGTGCATGTGTATCATGGCAAATGTGTGTGTGTGTGTGTGTGTGTGTGTGTGCCAGCAGTAGCAACCTGTCTAAGCACACTTTTATCTGACATCTGATTTTGTCTCCACTGCTGTGGTTCACTCCTGAGATTCCAGGCCAATTTACCCTCCTGTGACCGACCACTGTGTGACAGCCCCATGTGTGTGTGTGTGTGTGTGTGCTCTTGCCCCATCAGGAGGAATGTCATAAGAACTAACAGAGCACAAAAAAGGTCAAGAAAAAGCCCCCCAAAAAGGAGAAACACACACACTTGAAGCAGGAGGATTTAGACAAAGACACTCCTGCAGAATTAGCTGTCCTTTCTTATTAAGGAAAAAAAGCTTTATCTATCGCTGCCCATTCACTCTATTCACTCCCCACGAGCTATTTTAATTCACTCCTTTAAATGAATGGTGGGATGCGTCACAGGTTGAGCGTGTGTGGAGGCGTATGTGTCTGTGGTTTGTACTGCAAGTTGTTTCTGAATCCTCAAGGTCTCTGGTTTGTGTGTGCCGGAGTGTGTGTGTGTGTGTGTGTTGGTATGGTTGCATGTGTTTGTTGCTCTTTGCCCTTGATGAGTTGTTGGCATACTGGTGGAAGAAGCTTATTAAAAAACAAGTGTCTGGATCTGACTGGGTGTCACAGTTCAACACTGTAAGCATTCAACCATCGCGCACAGACAAAGCCATACTCAACGCACACACGCACACACACACACACACACTCCAGAGTCTCTTCAAGCGACAAACTAGGGCAGTGCTCCTGTCATAGTCTGTCAGAATGGCATCTTTTCTGTTCTGCTAGTGCTGCCAGTGTGTATGAAATAGCAGAGTAGGCTAATGTACTTTCCGCCACTGTGGAAGGGGGAGGGGGCTCCAAAAATGCAAGCTCAACGAGGTACAGTACATCACATACATGAATATTTTCATAAACATTTTTAGCTTTGTGCACCATCTGGCTTCTGGGTTGCCAGGGTTCTTTTTTTTCCAAGGCTTTGGAGAATGAGGTTTTCAATAAACCATGTGCATCCCTTTTAAAAATCACTTCACTGACGCTACTGCCTTGAAAAAGAGCTTCTTAACAACATTTTTTTTACCCATCTGCGACTGTAGTGTAGATGGCATCTTATGGCTCTTATCTTGACTTATTTTTTACCTGAAATTGGGTTAGTGTCTTACGTTTCTGCTGGCTTATTCAGGAAAATCGAACCTCATAGCTCAGAAATACAGTAGGAGGTTTTGATAAATGATGCAGATGTATTTTCTTGCTTGTCTCCTTTCATTTTTCTTCAAGCACTTTGCCTGGTTAATCAGAATAGGCTTCCGCTTTGTTTGGCAGGGAGGATATATAAGATGAAAACAGAGTTAATTGATACAGTGGGTCTTAAATCTTCTCTTGTTTGGTCAAAACATGAAGGATTTGATTAAAGCCGACTTGATTTATTTATCATTTAACATCTGCACTGCGTGGTTTATGTGTGAATTAATCATCACAGCTTATTTGTCTGTCTCTTTGCACATTTTTTGTAAACCAGCGAATATTTTAAGTGTGCAGATTTGTTGGCAAGTCACTGATTTAAGACCCCGTCGGATATATGTACATGCATACTGGTATTGAGATAATATTCATACAGAACTATATGGAACATAAGGTAAACTGGTATTTCCATAAACATGATTCACAAGTTAATAATTTATGGTCATCTGTGTCATTAATTGCACATCATATGTCATCATTTAGGTCTCAACCCAGATAGCATGTTTGAGTTGAGAGATTACCCATGATTATGAAAGCAGTCGTGGTGTTTATATGCACAAACATTTTAATAAGATACTCAAAAGCCTGATAATAACCTTGACACGAGTGTGCATAAAAAGACCTCCTTGATTATGGATGATTTGAAAAATTTACTTTTATGACAAATTAATATTTAACTCCAATCCAGTCAAAGTCTACTCAGCTCTGTTTTGCATTTTAAGTGCAAATGATATATATTTATTATCTAATTATGCTTTGATCCACTTTTCTATCAACTCATGACGCAGACAGCCAACTACCATTTAGCCATGCATGCAACAGCTAATTGAATTGCATTGTGTTTCGCAGCTTTTGCCTCCAGTGTGTCTGTTACTCATTAGTATAGCTGTATACTTCTGTGTTTAATCTATATAATTCATTTCCAGCCCAAAGAGGAATTTAATTTTGTGCTCGTCAGAGTGTGGAGGATCAACATTACATTTCTCTGAACAGAACGGGAAGTTAGAAGGCAGGCGCAATTGGACTGAATCAAAGAAGAATTAGCAATAGAATTATATTCATTCAAATCCATTGAATTATTCATATACACATTCAGTCAGCAGACGGTTATCACACTCTGAAAAGAATAACATTTTTTCTTTTGAAATCAAGCTAGATCCCCCACCTCATCTCGTGGTTAAAAAAAAAAAAAAAAAACCTCATTGAAAAATGAAATTAAAAATGTTGCAGGTTTGGATATGCCTGCTTTCGGGGGAAACACATCCCACGCATACAAACAGCACATAATAAAGCCTGCAAATCTGAAGTGCGATTACAAACATTTGCCGTTTTGCTTTGAAATCCTTCCTCACATTCCTTGAAATCTGGTGAGTTTGGCTGCACCCAGATAAGACAGGGTAGGATAGGATGGGATGGGATGGGATGGGATGAACATTTGCCGCCAGAGACAAACAAACGTGCACACATACGTCAGCAAAGACATGGACATAATATACTCTAAAGTCTCGCCTATGCAGTCAATAACACCAGGCCATGTTATTGAAAGAATGTGTGTTCCATTGCAACAACAAGCGAGACAATAAAAGCCAAGAATCAGACAATAGTGTGGGTCGTAAACAAAACCTAAGTGCAAATATGCCATTATCCAACCATGCTAACAGCATGCAGGCAATGACAGCAAAGTCATTGTCTCATACAGTCACTGAATAAATACTTGAAAATCATTGCTCTTAGTTAGAACATCTTAGTCGATGGATGGATCAATGTACATAGATTCAATATTTCCTCTGTACAGAGCTGTGTCTTAACAGAAGGACTCCAATGAAACCATCTATGGAGAAAAGACGCACGTGTACGAGAAAAGAACGGAAAGTAAAAGTCAAGGACGGGAAGAGTAACACACAGCTTTCGACAAAAATAGTATGAACGGAGGATGAGCGGAGCGCGCAGAAGCGGGAGAGAGAAAACTAGAAGGGAAAAAGACTGATTGAGAGCCTCTGGTGGTTTGTGGATGAGTGGAGAGAGGACTGATGAAAAGACAGCGAGAGAGAGAGATTTGGTGGGGCGCCAGTTTGTTCCTAAAGTTCAGAGCTCAACTCTTCCCACTCCTTCATCCTGCTCTCCGTCGGCCCGTTTGTTGCCCTGACAACACTCTCAGTGGTTGAACTGCACTCTCAGTGGAGTGGAAGCGGGGGAAGGTCTGTGAGTGTGTGTGTGGCGGCACTAATACTGAGACATTGGGTGCATGTGTGTGTGTATGTGTGTATAGCTGTTTTATTTATTGCACCTGGGTGCATTTGAGTGCAGTGAGTTACTTCGGTATGGAGCATGCTGCTTTTACTAGAGCCTGCACTTGTATTGTGTATTTTCTATTCGAGCCTATTAACCTGTTTTGCTGTTGTCTGAAAGTGAAGATTGTCCTTCCGAAAACACTTAAAGGAACAGTTCAACATTTTGAGAAGCACATTTACTAGCTTCCTACCATCAACCTCTGAAGCTCGTACCATTTTTGTTCAACTTGTACAAAAATTCTCAGCCAAATATCAAATACGTATTAGTGTTTATAAGGACAAATTGGATGCTTGTTTGCATAAATTACGGGTACATAGTGCAAAACCAAAATTAATAATAAGACGAAAGAGAAAATCTGATTAAAAATTCAGAAATACAATCTGGGGGGAACAAAAAGATCATAAAAATACCATCTGCAGCACAACCACTGTGGTACAGTAGCATAGCTTTTTTTAAATGATTTGTACTTAAAAGGGATGATCAGCATCTTATTTGCATTTCATCCCCATTTTTCTGTTTACTTTCTATTACCGGAGAAGATTTTCTGCCACATGAGGACCTTGATTACTCTAAACTGCGGCTGTCAGCATTTTCTCTCTGCAGGGAACTTCTGCATAGGGACATAAAACCTGGTAGAAAATCTTGTTTAGGCTTAAAATGAAATAGAATAAAAAATATCTCCGTCTGACATCCAAAGGCAGCGAAAAACAATGAGGCTTATAGGAGTAGTTTTTGGCAAGCCGCTTCATTATATATCGCGCCAGCCAATTCAAATGCAATATTTCATGTTCTGGGCTGAAAAGCTCTTATGAACCCATTATGTAGTCACATATTGTTCTCTATATTGAATCTGTGTGGTGGTCTTATTGAGCAGTCTTTCTTTTTGTGGCACTGGCACCATCCTAAGGTGTGTGTGAGTCTGTTTTGTGCGAGTGTGTGTGTGTGTAAGCATCCTGGTCTCTTTGTGCGCCAGTCTGGCTGTTGGCAACGCCGTTTGATTCTTGGCAGGTGGATCACAGCTTCTTGCAGCCCAGCTGAAGCTGTGGATACCGACCAGAGAGAGAGAGAGAGACAGGGAGAGAGAGAGAGAGAGAGAGAGAGAGAGACAGAGACAGAGAGAGAGCGAAGCGGCAGAGAGACGTAAACAAACAGAGGGGCAAGAAGAAGAGAGGAAGAAACAGAGAGAGACACCCCAGAGGGAGGAAACAGGAGTGAGAACAAAAATAAGACAGACACAGACGGAGAGGAAGAGACAAAGAGATTGAAAATGTTTTGTGTTTTCCACACACGGTTCTGTATTTACTGTAGCTGTAGTTTCAGCATTTTACTGCTTTATTCCAGAGATTTCTGATCAAGAAATTCACACCCTCCTCCTCCTCCTCTTCCTACGCCTCTTCCTCCTCCGCTTTCACTCTAAGAATGTAAACCTCACAGTTTGGTGCTGAAAATCAATAAGACACCATGTCTCTCTGTAACCGAACAACTCTCACAGTAATCAGGTCACATGTTCGTGTGTATGGATCTGAACGTTTATGAGAAAAAATAGACGCATGCGTCTGTGTGTGTGTGTGTGTGTGTGTGTGTGTGCGTTTCCCAGAGTGAATGTGTTTGTGCGGAAGAGGTATTTTCAGGTAGAAAGGCCAGGGAAAGCCGTGATAGTAGATGGATTTTTGTGTCTGTGTTGTCACTGAGTGCTCAAATTTGGAAGGTGCCCCACTGTGGGTATGATATGTCATGTTTAGCAGCTTATCAACCTGGAGATTGTGTGTGTGTGTGTGTGCGTGTGTGTGTGTGTGTGATGTGCGTAAGAGTGCGAGACTGGTCGTTAGATCGAACATGAGCCTGGCCTGAGTGAGTGAGTGATGAGCTTGGTGTTTTTATTCCGGGCCAAAGCAGGCCTGGGCCAGGCTTAGATTTCACACATACACACACACACTCGCTTGCAAATACACACACACACACATACGCATACAATTTAGCCGATTCCCTGGTGAAAGAGAAGAGAGGGACAGGGAGATGGGGTCGGAGCATTTAGAGATGAATGCTTTCATTTTTATTTGGGGAAAATTGTGTATTTTCATAATTTCTCTGTTTTATCCTAACCTTTGACATACAAATACACACAGGTGTAAAGACACAAACACACATACACGCATACGCATACACACACACACATACTATATATGCATATTGACTATGTCAGCAGACAGGAAGCTATAGCTAATACATAATTGATGAGTCCACTCATTGATTACAAGTGATAAGTGGTATTGACAGGAGGTGTGAGGAGAGGAGAAAAAGTGTCGATGTGTAGGTTTATGTGTGTGTGTTTTCCCAGCGGGCTCCAAAATAGCTTTAGAATATGTAATGGCCTCTGTAACACATTAGCTTGGTAGACAGTATTTTAATGTTCCTACACGATGAGTGATTCACGACACGACAGAAAGTTCTTAAAAGAGATTTCATCTCATGGAATTTAAGGGTGTTCACAATTTTTAGTTACAAAAAAGTTACAATTGCGAGAATAATGAAAAATTTTGGGAAATATGATCATATTTAGCCAAGCCAAAAAATGTGTAACTAATAGCCACGCAGTATTTTAACATGTCACCTATGTTTGTGTGCCTGCTGAAAAAAAACTAATGTTTGAAATTTGAACAAAGCTAGGTTTTCTGTTTAGCCCTGAATCCAGTCTTTATGCAAGCCACCTATCGATTTTTCACAACTACGTAAACAAACTGTCGTATTTCCCAAATGTGTTGCGTGTGGGAGTTTTTAATTTATGCTCATTCCGATAGTGTATATACTCTACTTCATAAACAAGAGGGGGAAATGAGAGACCGAAGAAGAATGACAGGCAGAACTGGAGTTCTTTGTGCATTTTGAGATCGTATCAGAACATACGCTGACATGCATGTAGGCTGCTACCTGACAGCTACGTCACATGTGCACAGCTGATAAATTTGGCTGTTTGGAGCGAATAAAAACCCGCTCAGCAGTTAAATTCCTTCCTCAACAGGATATTCAACAGAACACACCAAATTTTTTCAAAAGACACGTCAATACTGAATCTCAGTGGAATTCATTTGAAGATTTTCATTCACCTCCATTGTAATGGGTAGAAAGTTAGAGGCAGATCTCTTCTGGTATCAGATTGCACTTCCATGCACCATTGGAAGTAAGTGTGTTTGCAATTTAGGTGAGCCGACTCTCTAATCTATCGAGGTTGCACTCAGTTATACTTTCTGTGGAGCACATGAAAGGGTATTGCTTTAAGTGAGTCACGGAGAATGTCATCGGCATTACTGGCTGTATGTGAAACAGACACTTTTGCTGCGTTTCACGAAAACCTTGCTGACAGGTAGCTTTTATCTCAGAGCAGAAATACGAGTGTGTGAGAATGTGTGACTGTGTGTGTGTGTGGCTCTCCTGAAATCACATATTATTATGCTATTATGTCCTGTTTCTGTACGCCACTCAAGCGGTCTTTAGTCTCTCTGAACACACACGCAGGCTGGAGGCTGCCTCTGACCTTTCGCTGCTCGGCACCTCTCCTCCACGGCTCCTGTCTCATCCCTCTCATTTAATCTCCCCCACTCGCTCTCTCTCTCTCTCTCTCTCTGCTTCATTATGCCATGCGCACTGTTTTTCTGCCCTCGTGCAGATATCTGCGCGCGCGTACGCACGTGTACGCCCGCTAATACAGCATGACGTGCCTCCCCGCTGTCACGGTGCGCTGCGCTGAGGAGCGCGGCTGCGATTCGGCGAGGGCTGATGAACAGCGTGAGTGCGAGGGGAAGAGAAAGAGAGGGAGAGATAGGGGGAAGAGGAGGTTGGACCAATTTTACAGTCCCTTTGTAACACCTACAGGCAGTATGGAAACACAGAGGGGCTTGTAAACAGGCAGTTTTAAATTGAGTGATTAGTCTCGTTTGCATTCAGGGGGGGGCGAGCTCTGTTTTCTTTTTACTTTGGAGTAGTTTTTCCAGGTCACCGCTCATAAAAATTGGAGAGCGTACAAAAAGCAATGCAGTCGGTGTAAATTGCGTCAGGCTCCCCCGTCTGATGTGGGATGTGCGGATTGAAAGTATATAGGTTCAAAGATTTCAATAGAGGGAGGATAACCTGGGAGAGCCACAATGTGTGTAATAGAGAGAGAGAAGAAAGAGGGAAGCAGCAGTCTCTGCAGATGGATACTGATTAAATATTGATGGTCAGCGGTGTTGAAGGCTTGATTAGGACCTGACTGAGCCAAGCCCACACACTCATGCACGCATGCACACACACACACAAACACAAACAGGTGACACACACACACACACACACACACACACACAGGTGAAGAACATCGCTCCAGAATCTGAGCAGGTTTTCATTATGCTTCCTGCTGGTCAGCCTGCCACCTTCACCCTCTTTTCACTTTTCATTCTCACCTTCCTGCATCCTCCCTCCCTCCACCTCCTCCTGTCACACAGCTATGACACACAGGAAACAACGTGTGCCACTCACAGTCAGACGCACATTCAACCCACTGTCAGCAAGGCATTGACACAAGGGCTGGGCGACATGGCTGAAAAACACAGTATAAGTGTTTCATATCGGTCGATATCGATAATTCTTTTTTTTTTTAAACCTATTTGATGTTTTGTTGTATGGCACTGCTCTCCACGGTGGTCTGTTGTGGCTGTTTGATGCTGCTGTACTCCAACAGATGAGAGGCTGAGGTGGTAAAATAAATTTCTCGTATTGCCAGACTTGGTAGGGGCGACGACCTTGCATAGTTTGCAGACAACATCGGTCTGACTCTTGTCGGACTTAAAATATCCGAAAGACTGGTGACGTGACCTTTCCTCTTTTATTCACAATTTCCTCTCGCGCTGTCGCACTCGATTTCTCCTTTCACTCCGCGCCGTTCTTTTTGTGAAAGCTGCTCTGAGGTACGATGGCGAAACGTGAAACTGCTGCTGTGCGCGTCACTCAACAGGTTGTTGCTAGGTTACCAAAGAGCAAGCAAGTTTGTTGATGCCACCAACCTTGCTTAGCTGGGCCGGGATATGTTGAGAGGCTAAAGCCCTTCCTCTGCATACATCCCCCAGAATGCCTTGCGGTTCT
>JBCAUF010000036.1:22400234-22411027 GCA_038406115.1 Haemulon aurolineatum
GAGAGAGAGAGAGAGAGAGAGAGAGAGAGAGAGAGAGAGAGAGAGAGAGAGAGAGAGAGAGAGAGGGGACCTGGGAAAAGGGTAAAGAGTGGTGAGGACAAAGGACGGAAGAGGAGAGAGTGAAGCTGGTGGAAACGAGGGGGAAGAGAGGGAGACAGGCAGGCAGACAGAAGAGTGAGATGAGGCGCATTTTGAGTCAAGGGCATTTGCTCTTAAAGAATCAGTTTACCCAAATTAGGAAAACATATTTTATTACTTACGTCAAGCAAGCGGCATCTATCCAGGCAGAGTTTAGGTTTTTATTCGCCCGGGAGATATCCGTCTCTGAGGAGTCTGTCGCCACGCTGGGGCCGCATTTAGACCGACTTTGTCCCCTGCGTGACAAAAAGCAGCATGCAACATCCGGTCCATCGATGCAGAAGGCTCTGGAAGGAAAAAACACAAGGTCGTCCAGCGCATACTTCACCTCGGCTTAACTTTGATAAAAACAAACAACGCGCATGATGGGGGCCAATCAAATATGTGCAAGCGTACATTCCTAGCAGACAACTTTGTAACGTGAACACCGTAGTTTTTACTGTTTATCTCGTGATTGACACACTGAAAGACAAAACGATTGCTGACACAATACATTCACGGAGTTTAATTAGTGTTTTAATCAACTGTGTGGTGTTTCGTCCATCTGATGAGGCTTTTAAACTTGTGGATCCGTTTGGTCAAACTGGACTTCTTGGATCGATGTTTCACCTCTCAGCCGGAGGGACACCAACACAGTCGCCTGCTTTGTTTTCATACAGGGCTGCTTTGTCTGCTAATACACCGGGGATGAATGGTATTTCGTTCGTGCAACCACAGCAATAAAAAATCTGCATTAAAAAAAATGTTGTCAGAAACAACGTTCCCATCCTTTGTATTGACAGAAGCCATTGTCTTCATGTGGACTTAAGCAGAAAGAAGTTTCAATGATAACTGATCACAGTACAGCGATTCTAATGGGAAAACCCAGACATTGACTCCAGAGAGCAATGCTATTGTTGACTTTTTTTTTTAAATTTTACAAAGCTGTGGGCAGCACAGAATGAAATTACTTTCACCTCCATTGTATTGGGGTGAAGGCATAAATCTCAGAGGCAGATATTTCAAAGGAAATCTGGGAAAGTGAAGCCAAAACAGTCCGTGTGGCTGGAAAGCGCTCTGGGTAAGTGAAAAAATATGTTTGTACAGTACTAATCTGGGTGAACCAACACTTTCACACGGTGCGACTGCGCTGCAAACACGGTTCCTCTTCCAGTTAACCTTATTCTTCGCCATTTGTTGTCACTTATGACTGTAAACTCCAATTTCAAAGACAAAACGAGATTAGATAAATCGAACAAAGGCTCCAGAAAGATTTTGCATTTTACTTTCCGCAGTCAAAGTTGATTTTGCTGCTGCGCGCCAACCGTCCCTATCAGTGTGAACGCCCATTATTGCAGCAATAATACCTACAGTAGGCAGTTTTCTGAAAAGTGAGTGAGAGAATTGGGGGGAGGAGGAGGAAAACGAAAGAACATAAGGTCGAGGTCGGAAATGTACCATTTTTCACATTTAAGGAGGCAAACCAGTGTGAGAGTTGAGCCGTCCAACAGTGCTCCGAATCCATTTAGCCTAAGGTAAATGATGAAAATAGGATGCACAGGGTTCCACTCTGCACGCCATTGTCACCTCTGATTCATATTTATGCAGCCTCTAGCATAAAATCAGGTGTGTGTGTGTGAGTGTGTGTGTGTGTGTGTGAGATTCAGTTTTTTTTTTCTGCGCCGGGCTGTGTGAAAGGGAGCGCGAGTGGAAAAGAAAAAGAGAGGAGGGTAGTCAGAGGTTTTTTCCGCTACAGGGCATCCCAGCACTTACTTTCTTATACATTTTGACTCCTGTAACCCCAGCCAGGGTGCCAGGTGTGTGTGTGCATGTGTGTGCGCGTGCACGTGTGTGTGTGTATTTCGCCGTCTTTCGTACAATCACGACTGAGTGCTTGTGTCCCCGTGTGTTTTAACCAATTACTGATTGGCTCTTTGGCTCCCGTGTTCAACAGCCCACCCAAGGCATTTTGCAGCACCATGAGGGCTTGTTGCTCATGGCAACTCAGCTGTGTCCACTTTTGTCTGCTCCTTTCCCAACTTGAAAAGACATGATCAGACACAACGAGCGAAAAGGGAGGCACATAGTGAAATATTGATTGAACACCATCAAAAGCCCCCCAAACAAGTTTACACACCATTCTTTCTTAAAGACATTGATGGCCGACTGAAAGGGAGGTGGGTGGGTGTAAGCGTGTGTGTGTGTGTGTGTGTGTGTGTGTGTAAACAAAACGACAGCTTGCCTCAGTTCTCGTCCCTATGTACAAGCCTTTCTATTATTCCTTCCTTAATGACACTAATTAGACTGTTCCCTTTAATTAATCTGTTCTTGATTGAGTGTGTGTTTGTCTGCGCGTGTGTGAGTGCACAGGGGCCTGTGTGTGTGTGTGTGTGTGTGTGTGTGTGTCTGTGTGCACACTGCTGCCAATGAGGCGTGCTAATCAGACTGCTAATCCCACTGATCCTGATGCTCTGCGAGTGAGTGATAGAAAACAAAATGTCTGCGTTTTGACGCCGCCGCCGCCGCGCACAGCGCTCCTCGAGTTGCGCCGCTGACCTCCAAACGCGGAGCGGGGCCAAGCCAGACATCTACAATCGTCAAGGTGGAGCGGAGTACAAGTGGAATCCATTACAGTCTCCTAATTACTTGCAAAGGTCGCAATTAGTGAAGTGGCGCATTGGGTTTGCATGAGGAAATACGAGGTGGGGGAGGCGGGGGGGGGGGAAATCACAGGAGGATCTGGAGTTGCACCGGCTCCCCTCTCGCTCTCTAATAAATATGATCAGGCAGACTCTCCCCCCTTTTCTCTGTTTCCTCTCGACTGTTTCTTATTTTGGTCTGCCTCGGGCCCCGGTGCAAAAACCCAGTCCACCTCGGCGGAGAAAATGAGACAATGTTTCTGCCTATTGACTTTCTGTTTTCGTTCTATAATTGTTGCCATAAAGCATAATTAAACTTCATTGTTCATTCCTTCATCCTCTCCCCGTCTCCTTGCCGCGCTCTCTCTCTCTCTGCTCTTCGTGTGTTAGAAAGTAATTATATCTCGGTGTGCCTGCGAGACGGCGCACTCCTGATCCGCTGATGAGAGCAGGCTGGGAGGTGGAATATAATGAAATGGAATACATTACAGCGTGCCAGCGCGCCACCGGCCTGGCCTTCCAGAGACCTGCTGCTCCCCACGTAACACACGAGAGAGAGAGAGAGAGCTTCACGGGAGAAATGCTGCCGCCATCAGAGGACTGAATTTACGTTGTTTTCCAAATGTCTCTTTCACGTTACCGGCTCGACCTGAGTCTATGACGTGTCTGCTGGGGGGAAGAAATTCCACTTTTTACAAGTTTGTTTCCGCTACTGATGGGCGACACGAGCTGATCCGGCGCCCAGGATAATTAAAAGCAGCGCATCTTGTCATCACACTTGGAGGTGAAGTGACACAAAAAAATTTGCATTTAGCTCCTTGGAATTTCCTTTCATGCCCGCAAAAACAAGCAAGGTGGGAGAGCCTTCAAAAACCCGCAACAAAAAAAACACGACAAAAGCTCGCTCCACTCCTGGATTGCGAATGCGGAAATCTCCAGAGTGGGCGCTTTGTGAGTTGTTTCCTTTGTTTGTCTGACAAACGCAGCACGGCGGCTCCTGCTGATATTTAGCTGTCACATTATGAGAAACAGAAATAATGCACATTACACAAACAAACAAAAAATAAAATGATAAATGCATCCAACTGAAGCCAGATTCTTGAGACTGCTACCGAAATCGATAACGGAGAACACAGGGAACACTTTATTCAATCATGCCTCGCTATCGGAGATGTCACACTGCATCACTCTGCAAGGTGAGAAGCTGGACCGCTTGAGTTTCAGCTCGCTTTCACTCTTGCTCTGTAAGTGATGTAGCGCGCCGAGCGTTTCCCACTCGAAGAATAAACTTGTCGCTGCTCTCTGGCAGACAAACTATGTGATGGAAACGCTGTATTTCGCATTTCCTCAGTCATATCTTTTGTACTCCTGCAATGAAATTCTTGACATTATGTCGGGTAAAACTCTTGCCGGCTGACACACATGCCAGGCAACAAATACCGGCAAATCTGTGATGAAATCATAGCGGCGGCGTGTGCGTGTCAGTCGGACTCCACAGTTGGATAAAACGGCAACTTAATGTTTTGTATTTTAAAAAAATGTTTTGGAAAACCTTCACAATTAAAGACAAACACCAAAATAAAGCCAGCAGTAACACGCCTCAGTCCATACAACCCCAATCAAAGAAAGACACACAGTCGGCGTTCAGCACATTTCAATCAGAAGATGTAAGCCCAGACTAAACATCATCAGCCACTTGTCATCGTGCGTCTACGAGGGGAATGAGAGGAATGATAATGGGTAGAGATCACTATTAATATGACAGCTGCAGCGCGCACAGGCCAGGTGCAGCATGGGTGAAAGGTTAAGCACAGAAGATGTGTCTCGTCTCACAGCTTATCGCTCTTGCAAACGAGCTCTTGCGAGGAGCCGGCTGTAGGCGTGCGTTTATCGCAAGAAAAGAGAGGCTTAAATATCATCTGCCTTTATGCTTTATTATCTTAACACGGGAGAGATGACTCTCACGCACACGGACAGATGAGGGGGGGAAAGGGTGTGTTGGCCGCCGAAGCGTTGAAAAGTACAGAAGGAGAGAGAGCGAGCGAGTGGGGGGGGGGGGGGGGGAGAAAGGGCTTGAAAAGAGAAAATGAGTGACAAAATATGAGATAGCTCAGGGAGGCGCCACCTCTGCAGCCACTTCTCTCTCTCACAGGGCGAGGGAGCCGGCATCACAGCATCAGCATACAAACACCTCGGTAATGAAGCGCCAGCAGTCCTGGGCTCGAACCACGCAGACCTATCCATCTCCCCCATGCATTATTCACCGCACACAGCCATTTTACCGCCCAGCGCACCCGGCAAAGATTGGTTCCACTTTTTATTTATCTGTTTTTCATCCCCTCCCTCCTTTTCCCTCCTCCTTCCTTTCTGCAGCTTTTCAATTAAATTAAGGCAAGCGCGACACTAAATCCATGCGGCAGAGGCTGCCCACATGACAATTAGACTGTCAGCCAGACACAGAGGAAGAGGGAGAGACGAGATAGCGAACACAGCTCAGGTAAGCTGGCGGTGCTGAAATGCTCATTTAGGGCGGCGGACCAAAGCCCACACAATGTGCCCCAGGTTAGTACACGGTTTTCCTGCCCAGGCTATTATTTAAGGTCAAATTTTAATATTCAGATTTTAGTCAAACATCAAAAACTGACAACTAATTACTGTAATTCACACCACAGTGTATCCATTGCGTGACATTAATTGCATTTATTTCCGTCTGGAGAGTAATTTAAGCGAATAAAACACGCTGATGAAACGAGATTGCGTTTTTTGGCAGACACTGCATCTGTGATTAACAACCATAATCTCTGATGAAGCTGGTAATCAGCCAGTAACATTACGCCCCGGCTTGGTGGGAGGTTTGCCACTGCTTGGATGGTGGCATCCTTGCCAGAAGCTATAGGCAGCCTGCTACAGGTGCAGCTAATAAGGGTTAATAAAGCAGAAGCTGATCGGTACGTGGCTGCTGTCAGGGGAGTGGCAGTTTTGGGCTCACTTTATTAGAAGTTGGGAGCAAGGACGTGGTTGCCTTTCGGAGCCGAAATTGGAGCCAAAAGGCGTGGGATAATGAATAAGGGAGCAGAGAATTAAGAATTAAATAATCACATTTTTACTTCTTCATGCAGCTGACTGTGGGACTCGCTGTCTGCTCTCGTTCTCCCAAAATCTCGGCACCATCATCTCTTCCACCAGCCCGCTGGTTTGTTTTTAGTACAGTGCACACATCCTTTCAGCGGCATCAGAGCAGCTGACGAGGAGATTACTACTTGCTCCTTCGAGCAACATTTGGATGAAAATGTTTCCCCTAATTCCCTTCAACGAAAGGCAAGATTCAGCAGAACACCAACCCAAATATTTCAAGAAAGTGAATAATGGAAAAACTGCACGCTGTTAATCACCTCCAGATAAGCTCAGTCTGTTTAGGCTACATTGCCCATTCGCTGCACTCTGTTTTTATGTTCCCAAGTTACGTTAAATGACTCATTTAAGCGCATTTATAGTCAGTTAAAATGTCTGCAAGAGCTTGAAATAATC
The DNA here is from genome assembly GCA_038406115.1 of Haemulon aurolineatum. NCBI lineage: Eukaryota > Metazoa > Chordata > Actinopteri > Lutjaniformes > Haemulidae > Haemulon > Haemulon aurolineatum. The sequence continues at coordinate 22,406,519 of JBCAUF010000036.1, forward strand.
CAAATTGAGCCGGGCCTTGTTTAGATTCTGCTCCTTTGTCTCTCATGCTTTGAACTCTACTGTGTCAGTGCATGGGTGACACTTGAAATTTAGAGCGAGAAGACAGACAGAAGTAGACAAACGCAGGCTTCTCGTTTTTATACTTTATTCTCTCCTTTTTTCAATTTTGTCTGCTGAAAGTACAGATGTTCTCCCAGCTGCATCCAGCAAGCTTAACAATGACAAATTGTGGTTTTACAGCTGGTTATATGACCACTTCTTGACTGATTAATTGCTGATCAGTAGAGGTGCTAATGGGCAGATTTTGTTGGACAGAGTCCAACAAACAGCTGTTTTCCCATGTTTCCAACCTTTTACACTGAGCTCATGTAAAGGAAGCCAGTTGGCAGTGCAAGAGACGCACTGGCAAACAGCCGGCGGTGGTCATGGGTTTTAGCGTCCACCTCCCATCCAGAAGGTTGCAGGTTTGAGTCAACTGTGGGACTGTGCTTGGTGGCCAAGTCCAGCTACACACTGTAAATTGTAACAGTAAACCTTACTTGTAAAGAAGCTGCCTTGAAATGAATTGGCTACTTTACTTGGAGATTTTGAGGCAATCGGTTTCCTAACTTTTTTTAAGTAAGGTTTACTTTTACAATTTACGGTGCACATGTCACAGAAAGACATGAGACTGGCCATAAGATGCCATAAAGACCACTACAGTTCAGTTTCTCTGCATTGGATCGATACAATTTCTTTTATCTTAGCTGGTTCTTACATCTGTCTAACCATAGAAAAGTCCACGTACAAGTGAGCCAGTGCAGATGTGACGTGTGTGACGTATTGGTAAGAAAATGCTATTTAAATTTCTACTCGGTGGGTGAGAGGTGTCATCGAACCCTGCAAACAGGCCACCTCGTGCTGTGTGAACGTGTTTTTTTAATGACCTTCGGTGACATTGACGACCGAAACGCGTTACCGTCTGGTTTCCCTGGCAACAGCTGATGCACCCCGCGCGTGTGTCTTTGCGCCTCGGCTTCACACGCGCGCGTGCTTGCTTCCAAATGTGGGTCTGTGGGCTGTCAGCCCGCCGCAGGTAAAGTGAGGTTTTCGCCAGAGACAATTGGGAGTCAGCAGTCATTTCGGGGAGACCGCTGTTCCTGAAACGAGCGGAGACAGAACCCAAACCAACCAATTAAGGAAAAGGTCAGGCTGGATAGATAGTCTCCCATTTCACGAAGGCGGGGAAGCACACACACACACACACACACACGCATATAGGCACGTAGTAAGTCGTATTACTATGCCTGCGAGGACGCTCTGTGAATGCATAAACTGACTGTAACAACCTCCACTGCATGTTTAACCTCAACCCCTGACTTTAACTTCACGCCTCAACCCAAAGCCTTACCGCTAAAGAACGAGTGATCAGCAGGCCCCTTATTCTTTTTTTTTTTAATATTCGCATTTGCACGGTCCTCACACGCTAAAGGAATATGCAGAAATGCAGACACAGCGACAGACTCGGTGGCACACACGCATCCACCCACACACAACGCTCACACGCGCAAAGACGCACATCACTTTTCTACATTTGAGAGCCGGCGTCGCACGTCGAAGGGTAGTTAAGATGGTGACATTTCACCAGAGGGCTTTTTAATGAGACGTGAACGGTGTAACCCGCAAAGCGGAGAGGGGGATCCTGGCTGCCGCACACTGTGGCATCAGTTAACAACAGAGAAAAAGAGAAAAAGAGAGGGAGGGTGGTGGAGGGGGGCGTGGAGGGGCTGGCAGGCAACGCTGCTCGAGGTGAGGGAAGAGGGAAGCGCACGGTGCGGCGGGGGTGTGGGGGAGTGGGTTAGTTAGGGATACGGGACGGGAACGAGAAAATGAGAGTCACCGAGGGAAAACGGGAGGGAGGGAGGGAGGGAGGGAAGGAGGGAGGGAGAAAGACGGAGAGGGAAAACTGGAGAGACACTCAGCTGAGCGGGAACACAGAAAAGTCATAACCCAGATTCAATTAACGTCTGATTGCTGTTCTATTGCTGTAATATTATACAGCTGAGAGCGGTTTCATATTTCAAACAAAGGCCAAGCATCAGCCTCATTTATGATCTCCCTCACACTTACTCTCTCTCTCTCTCACACACACACACACACACACTCCCACATATACAGACATTCAGAAACAGAAAATGGTTTTGCTCTCGCTCTGGAGGAGAGAAGAGGAGAACAATATTAGGGTGAAAAAAAAAAACACAAGAGAAGTGATGACATCAACAAAAATTGTGTGTGCGTGAGAGAAATAGAGAGACAGGAAAAGAGAGAGAGAGAGAGAGAGAGAGGGGAGAGATGGCACTCAGTCAGCAGGAGCTTCGGAGGGCTGAGTGACATCCTATTTGTTTGGGATGATGAAGATATTTCCATCCAGGCAGCCATTTGTAGCGTTAGTGCCCGGGACAGCCTGTCAAATCTGCTTTAGCTCTCCGTCCTGTCTGCGCACGGCTGCCGTCACGCACACATCAGCGCACACTGTCTGCCTCCCCACAGACCACAACAGGTGTGCATCTCTGTGACTGTGGGGTTTTTGGTTGTTGTGGGTTTTTTTTTTCTTTTTTTCCCCTGAAAGAAAGAGAAAGGCAGCTCACTTTTTGGGGCACCATTAACCGTTACAAGCGCATCACCTCTGGGTTGAATTATTCAAGGCCGACACACACGCGCACACACAGAGTAAAACACACGTGCACACGGAGTAAATCCATTAACCTCACCTTTTCTACATCGCTCGGCCTAAAAGTGCTATCACCCGCGGCCCCGTGTCGCATCTACCTGCCGGTGAAACGTTACAGGAACAGGAGGGCAGACAGGGGGGAGGGAGGGAGGAGGTGGAGGCGATTTCGATGTAGTTAGCAGGTTGAATGCTGCTGTAGAAGTACAGACAGACGACAATGTAGTTTTGTCGAGCGGCGGTGTGATAGCAGGAAATAGAGCTGGGACCGTAATGTCACGGCGGGCCATAAAGCAGACGCTCAGGGCCGACAACATCTCAGAGCCGCAAGTGGCCGGAGACCGGACATCTGTCACAGATGCACGGGCGCACGCGTCGGCGAGACGTAAATACACATGTGGACACACACACACACACAGGCTAATTGTCTGTCTCCACACAGTCATAACTTTGTGAGCACATAAGTGGCTCTTGGGGAGACTCCAGGCACAGAACTGAAGACACAGTGTGTGTGTATGTGTGTGTGTGTGTGTGTGTGGTGTGTGTGTCTTTCTCTCTCTCTCTTTCTCTCTCTTGCCCAACACACATTAAGTGGTGTAGGGGAGACGGTGAACTCTGATTGAACTCGGGGTAAAAGAGAGGTGAGAGGCAGTGCCACTCACATGCACGCATGGACAGACACACACACACACACACACACAAACATCGACAAGTGTTGGGACTAATACAGTGTGACCACGTTGCAGAGGGTCACCGTGCGCTTGGAAATAAAACGCAGGTGGCGTCTGGCAAGTTTGATCTTAAACGATGTGATCTTTATTTAAACGTACATTCAATGAGCCCAGGACACACACCCAGTTGCTCCCTGTGTGTGTGTGTGTGTGTGTGTGTGTGTGTGTGTGTGCGTGTGTGTGCGTGTGTGTATTTGCAGACACGTGACGTCAGCGCTCACAGTCAGAATCCCATTAACCTTTTCAGACGCCCCCCTCCTTAAATACAGTTTGACTGATTGAGCGTTTCTGAAATCCCCAATCAATTATTGAACAGAACAAGGAACCACCGTTCGCTCGTCTTACATCAGACCCTCAAAGCAACAAACAATTTGACGGCAAAAATAAATAAAATGTTTAAACAAGGAAAAAAAATTGTTTTATTTGTGATGTGGATATATAAGATATAAAAAATATATGGCGTGGATTCTTGGAAATTCTGGTTCAGTGTGGTAATGGGTAATGGTGGTGGTGGTGGCGGCGGTGGCGGGGTCTCCTCTAAAAGATTAATGTGTAACTTTGAGTGACCCCGGTTCACTGCCTCACTAAGTCTCATTGGCAACGTACAGTCAGCCTGGAGTGTTCACCAAGAGCTGTTCGCTGTGGCTCATCACACACATGCACACGCACACACACACACACACACACACACACAAAGGACCAGACATCTGTGCAGCAACATACAAGCATAAATGGACACACAAAGGTGCACACACACACACACACACACACATATATATTGGCTAACTGGTGGTTGATCAAGCCAATCTAAATGCTAAACAAGAATCTGTCTCAGGAGTAAACTACTGGCTGGCTGCAGACTGTCTCTTCTCTAGAGGCACTCAACAAGGGGACATAAAATTGATGTGCATGCGTGTGTGTTGGTGTGTGTGTGTGTGTGCTTGCATGTGTGCGTGGAGCAGAGTTCAGCCGCTACGCATTTTCAAGACCGCGGGCTCTCCGTCTCACTGGGAAGACTCTTCTGAGGCACTTGCTGAGAAATGTATTTTTTCTTCCCTCCCCCCCTCCCCC
>JBCAUF010000036.1:22602252-22616835 GCA_038406115.1 Haemulon aurolineatum
CTCAGCCACTTCAGACATGACATTTGTTTTCAGTGGAGTCTATCCCGAAGTACCTAGAAACACACACTGAACTTTGGCTATTCAACACCAAATGTGTAATGTGATATGTTTTTGGTCAGTGCTGTCCTTAAGTATCTCCCTTTGAATGTTGGTTTGTTGTAGACTAACACAGTATGTAGGTGTTCCCACTCATTGCTCACCCTATTTATAAAGGGGAGAAGGTATTTGGAAGCACACAATTGAAGTCAACAAAGTAAAATTATGATGGTCATATTCACAATGTTTTTATTAATTAATAGATAAATAAGAATAAAAAAAAAGAATCTGGCCAGATTCTCACCGCTGTAAAATGCAGTATGTAAGAAAAGAGACATGAGAGAGAACGAGAGGGTAGATTTGAAATTTATTAACTACTTCACTACATTTAATCAAAGAAATAATTCATGTAACGGCCGTATCGCTAATTTCTGGAGGAAGTTTTTTGTGATTGTTTAACACTTGTCCCCCACCTTTGCTTTTACTTCCAGAACCATTTTGCTGAGTGTGATCTCGCTGCTGAACGAACCCAACACCTTCTCTCCTGCCAACGTGGATGCCTCTGTCATGTACCGCAAATGGAGGGACAGCAAGGGCAAGGACCGAGAATATGTAGAGATCATCAGGTAAACGCTTAAATGTCGTCACTCACAAAACTTTTCTTACTGAGAGTCGACCACATTTGAAGATCGTCTTTCGCCAAGTGTCGCTCTTCACTCATCATGCAACATCTTCTTCAGGAAACAAGTATTGGCGACCAAGGCAGAAGCCGAGCGGGACGGCGTGAAGGTGCCCACCACACTGGCCGAGTACTGCGTCCGCACACGCGCCCCGGCCCCTGACGAAGGCTCCGACCTCTTCTACGACTACTACTATGACGACGACGACGTGGAGGACGGGGATGGCGACTGCTGCTACGATGAGGACGACTCGGGCAACGAGGAGTCGTGACGGGCTTTTTTTTTTTTTTTTGATTTTGACAGCGTCCCCAACCTAGCTGACATGCGCTACCCCTTTTTTCTGTCTGGGTTGCCAGAAATTCTAGGTCAACAGCCAAGAAAGATTCGAAGCTTCCCACTTCTAAACCAATGAAAAGAGCTGTTTTTTCCTGAGCCTCCGAATTCTCTTTCGGCGGCGAAAATCGATGCGCTGTTGTGGAAGGGTCAGACCTGGTAAGATTTGCACCAGCACAAAAGTCACCGGTTTCTTGAGTTTTCTTCAACAGTTTTCATTATCACCTAAAACCTTACTTTGAGAGAATAACTTAAACTATTGCTTAATCCTACTGAGTTATTCAGTCCCCTGTAGTGTATATGGTGTTGTGGGGTTAATACCACTGATAACAATAGCAACATTTGCACTGGTGCAAACACTTCCAAACTTAGCTCAGCGTCTCTCTGGCATATCTTTATTTCCCTAATTGTAACTGGGTGTTGCTCACCAGTAGAGGGTCCGAGTGACTGGCAGAAGATTGAGGACTTCAAGCAGCCTCTTTGTGTTGAACATTCAACTGCAAATACTTTGAATCAGACATTTCCGAGTTTCACAGTCAGCCTCGCGTCGAAAAAGGAACGGGATGCCACGGGACGATGTTCTCAAAGTTCTTGTGCATGCCGCAGCCTCATCGGAAGCTTTTTGTCTCTTTTACTGGTGGACCGTTTACCTACTACATCATGATCCGTTTTCAGCTCGCTGATAAGAAAAGACTCGTGTTGATGGGAGATCCCAGAGAACTTTGCATCTGGAGGACTGGCTGCTTGCTGAGTCAGCGGGTCAAATCCTCATGTGGACATTTTTGGCGACATGAGATTGATCTTTGCCGTGTTTCTTCTGGTTACTGTTGGATGTGTTTCTCTGTCATTTTGAGTGTGGGGTTATGATATTTGAAGTAGCTCAGATTTTAAGTCGTGTAGGGTGACCAAGTTTTTTCGGGGAGGGTAGGGAGGGCAGAAATAATTAAAGATCTGATTTGTATCTCTCCACAGGCTTGCTCTCTGAGAGGCCCGAAGGAGCCAAAGACCTAAAATGGTGTAAAAGAAAGCCCAAAATATTTTATGACCGTTTGTTGTATTCTTGTCTTTGTTTGCTCCCTTGCGAGCTTTGTTATTTTAGTCTCTTTCTTTGGTTAGACATTATGCCTGCGATCTTTGCTTGAGAATGATTTATGTGATGAGATTATTAGGTTTAATTGGCAAAAAAAAGCTTCTGTAGGACAAGTGTCTGTCAAAAGGTGTTGTTGCAGTATCAGTCAGGATTGTCACAGTTTTTCAGCCCTGTAGGTGAAGGAGAACAAGGAGAGAGTGGAGGGATTTTGATATGATTTTTAGAGTGCATGGGTGTCCTCTTCGTGTATTTTTGCATCAGCAATATTGATTGTTTCATTTACTCAAATTGGCACTTCATACTGAATTTCTCAGGATAATGAATCACATATGACAAAACAATTAAGACAAGCAACTATTTTCCTCTTTTAGGTGGTCTTCAGAGTTGGTTTACAGCTTTACCAGGAACCATAACTGATATGCACATGTAGCTGTATGGATGATGACCATATTCTATTCACCTGTCTTTATTTTTTATTTTCGGCTATTTAAAACTGAAAAATAAAGATTTATTGTGGAAGAAAAAGCCTGGAGTTATTGATGCTTATCTTTGCTACGGTTTGTTGCACATCTATACATGATAATGAACCTTTTTGTTTAAATGATTATTACTGTATAGGTCTGCCCTCTACAGATATGATTATTTGTCATGTTATTGTTTTATGTGTCTATATAATGTGGGAATCCACTGCTAATACCTAGGAAATGATTCTTTTAATGATGACATGATGGCGCTATGCTACGTTCATGTCCTATGCGAAAATCCGGCATTATCCTCACGGGTCAAAGCAACATTGACGTGAACAGTGAGCGGATTAAAGACGTCTTTATGCCTTGAAGACATAATGACCAAACCGTGTTTAATAACAGTACTGTCTTTAAATCTGTGTTGAAGTCACACTATATCAATGGATGGCTACAAAATATATGTAGTTCAACAAAATAATGTTAATTTGGGATATTGGATCAGAAAAATGTTTTGTTCAGGACGAGAGTATACCGCCATAGTGTGCTGGGCACTTTTAACTTTCATTTGTAGGTCTACATCTACGTGAAAACGTATCTTTTGAAACAAAGAATATTGGTGAGGATTACGGCTGGACCGGACGAGGAGCTACTGAACGCTACAATGTCCCCCGTTCTGTGAACGCAGCATATATATATCGTCGCTCAGAGATGACGTCAGCCAAACAACACAGTCAAAAAGAAAACCGCCTGGGAAGTATCTCGGCATTACTGCAGGATAAGCTCTCTACATCCAAACAATAAAGATACGATACCAACAGCAGCCATGTCTGTGAATTATGCAGCGGGGCTCTCGCCATACGCAGACAAAGGTGTTTGCGGACTTCCCGAGGTAAAAGATAATTAATGTTAGCCTCTAATCAGCTGCTAGCAGGTTAGCCGACGATGGCTGGTTCATGCTCGGTCTGTAGGATGTGAAGGTGTAAAAAAAACTATTTTATTTACCTCAGTTTGAAAGAGCTCCACGACAAGTAAAAGTTCTGCTTTCCGAAGTGTAATGAGGCAAAAGTGTGGAAATGTGACTAACAACAGAAAGTACTAATGCAGCTCACGTCACTGGTCTTTGTTGTCAATATAACCACATAACATTTATATAACGTTAAAGATTAATTTATTATATGTTCAGTGTTGTAGAGTTGCTATTATATGCCTGTATTTTATGTGTTAATTTTTTGTCTGCAAAGTAGCTCATCTCTCCAGTTTGTTTTGTAAATATAGGTTTTACATTTAAAACCTACACAGTTGAATAGATTACACGAGAAGCACAAACCAGAGCTGAAAACAGTCACAGTAGACGTGTTAAGATTCATAAAATGAAAAGTATCAGTACATTAAACACTAAATCTGTAATAAAATGAGTATACTTTAAACCTCTGTTGAGATGTGATCAACATCCTCTCTCTGGTAAAGCTCTGCTTAGTTAAATAATTATAAAAACATAAACATGAGCAGGAAATGACAGAAGAAGGGCAGAATGTGAGAGAGACACAAAGAAGACCATTAAAAGTTACCCATCTGAGAGACAGGAGTTGCACTCAGGTACAGTCCAGTGTCATGAACCTTTTCAACAGACAAGCTCAGTGGCACAGTGTTTGCCAATCCAATGTGAAGTCTCGAGAGCTGCAACTAACAGTTATTTTCATAATCAGTTAATCTGTCAATTATTGTATTGTTTCATTGTTTAAAATGTCAAAAAGTGTTGGAAGTTTTTCCCATCTCCATGATGCTCTCCTCCAATGTCTTGTTTTGTCCAGAAACCATAGATAGCCTATTCAGTTTACTGTCACAGAGGGATAAAGAAATAAAGAATATTCACATTTGAGAAGCTGCAATCATAGAACTTTTTCTTAGAAAATTACTCAGATTAAATGATTATTAGAACAGTTGACGAGTAGTTTAGTGATCAATTATTAATCGACAAATTGTTGCATCTCATGAATACACTACACAAGTTGTGTTGTCTTCTGTCCCATTTGTAATGTAAGATTGTAAGATTATAGATTTGATTTAATTCTCACTGACACTGCACTGGAGATTTTCTTTTACTGTAGAATTTAGAATTTTTCGCAAACCTTTTTAATTGTTTACCTGTTTGCAAAAGACACTACATTGAAACTAAAACATAAGACACAGTATTCATTTCATTGTTAGTTATAACATTGTGAACATTTAGTTTTTTTCTTCATTTACAAACCGCATAACTGTCACATGATACAAATGTTTTTTCGTAATTGTTCAAGTTGTGTGAAATGAACAGAGAATCTGTCATCCTGCATGTCCACCATACCGACATTACGTATTACTTTTTGTTTGCACATCACTCAACCCAACCCTGTGTAGGTACAAGATTGTTGGAAAGCATGCCCCCTTGATCCTGTGTCCCAAAGACTCTTGATATTTAAGTACCATTTCAAAAATATTGTGATTTTAGATTGTACCAGTTATCATCCAGCTGTTTGAACTTGATGTTTTTTCTTCTGTGGCAGAAATTTGATAGTCCCGAGGAACTGAAGGCGAAAGCGGAGACCCTTGCTCAGCTGATAAAAGAATCTCAGTACTTGGTCGTCCACTCAGGAGCAGGAATCAGCACTGCAGCCGGCATCCCGGACTTCAGGTGAGGCACAAACAAATACAGTCCTTTTCATCTACCAACTATTTTCATGAACACACATCTCCAACCGTGTTACATGATCATTAACAGTATGAGTGTTTAAACCTCTGTCCCAGTTAAAGAGACATATACTGATGGAAAAAAGCAACAGGTCATAACTGATAAAAAAAAATATATATATATCAAGCTTAAATTTAAAACATTGTTGGTTAAACAAAACAAAAAGAGTACAAAAGTCACAAAACAAACAATAATATCCAGCTGATAAAAGAATCTCAATGACATGAACAGCTGTCATCCTGCAGTTTTTTGTTCCAACACATCTCAGAGTCACCGCTGCTTGACACAGCTTGAGAGTGGAGCTAATGAGCACTGGCCGGATGGTATCCTGTGTTTTGGCAGGCTCACAGTCGCATCTCCCGATGTGATCGTCGGCCCTCGTACGAGGCGATAAACGGGGCACAGGAAACTGACTGAAGGGTGTCTGCGCCCTCCAGCGAACATTGAGGGCTAAACAGACGATGTTCTAGCTGAACCTGTGAATCTAAAGTATTATGTATTTGTTTTTATCTGTTATTTTGTCTGTTTCTGCTTATATTCTGTGTGCTACCAGAGGATTTGTGAGTGCACCAGAAATCTATTTCAGGGCTCAATATTAGGATGTTTTCAGATGAACTTCATGTAAAATCCAAATCATGCCGTTTATTAATGTGTGTCCCCACTGTCTTTTTGTGTGAATCTAAAATCTCAAGGTATTTGATCGTCATCATCGTGGTGGTGAATCAATGCAGCATGAAAAAACTGATTACAATTTCACAGAGCCCAAGCTGATGTCTTGTTTTATCTGACCAGCTGTCCAAACCCCAAATATATTGAAATAATAGTTCTATAACAGAGCTGCTGCTGGAATTATGAAATTTTATGACAATTAAAGTTTGTCATTATTGTTGTGAATTGATTTTTTATCTAATAGTTAAATTTGACGCCCTAATTCAAAGCCTTCAATGTAATTTTAACTGTTTATAGAGACAATGACGTGACAAAATGTCTCTTTTTTTCACAATTCGAGCTCTCCATTGTCAGAAGACGTGTCTCGTCCTGAGAGCTGTTCATTTGAAGCTTCCAAAACAGTTAGGCTAATTTTACACTGAATCAAGCTAAAACCACATTATATCATTTATGAAAAGCAGTTAGGAACAAATAAATGGGACAAAACGCAGTAAAGCATAACAATAAGAAAATTGTGTGTGGGAGTCAATTGCTGTGATGAGTCCTCACTCGAAACAACATCCTCATCAGGATTATTCATTTTTATGGATTTCACTTTGTGACTTAATTGCTTTGCAAGTGAATTACATAGCATGATGACTCTAATTAAACTTGTAGAAAGCTACCGACGTCGTGCCACTGCACATAATATAAGTACTGTTCTTATGGAAGCTGCATAAACAGTGAATCCAGGAACATGCTTTAAAAACCTTTCTTTACTGTTTCTGGTAGACTTAATGTGGCAGCTCTGGTTCCTCTTGTTGTAACGCTCTTTGAGCAGATGAGGGCAGCACTTGCTTATTATTTGTCACATCCAGGGCTTTATAAAACGGTGACACACTGAAATAAATAATGGCTCCTCTTGTTTTCCTCCATTATCGTGCAAGAGTAATTTCCTTTGACTCTACACAGACCCATATTTTGCCCTCATAGCTGTTCTGTGGCTATTTCTTCTTTTTTTTCTGACTCTGGCAGACATTAACTGAGTTGTGACTGACATTCGCCTGTGTGAATTCATACAAACACGCCTGGGGAGTTAAGCTCCTGAAACGCGACCAATTAATATTTGATCGGTCTGCCTGTCAGTCAGTCAGGTAGAATCGATCATGGATGTCAGTATCATTAAAAGTCAAGGTTTTTGTATACACATCAGGCCCACATACACAAAGTATATTCCCACTGCTGCCACGCACACACGCAGCTGAGGGCAAGAAACTCAGCCCCTCAGATTGATATTATTGACCACACCAACGCACGGGAATACACCGACGTTACAGACCCTGCATGGCTTTCGTGTCCTGCGGCATCTTCCTCGGGGCGACAAGCGTGTAATAACGCGATGTGCGCAGCGGCTCTCCGTTAATGCTGCCGCCGCGTCTTTGAACTAGTCTCGGCCGAGCAGCCCCGTGAATCACATCGGTGGTGAGAGAGACGGGGGCTGTTGGAGTTCAAATGGAAAGATGAGACCGTCGCGCCCGCGTTTGAGGATTCGCAGGCTGCGCTCGCTCATCTGATGCATGAAGATAAGTTGCACGTCCTCAGAGTAACTTGGCAACTATGAGCGCGTTAGATACTGCCAGTACCGCCGCGCTCATCCCTCATTCATGCATCCAAAACTGACTGGTTAATCAAAGAACAATTTTCTTTTTATGCTTCTTAGTATGAAAACTTGTCACTCCACACTAATATTTCTATTTCTGTCAGGTTCGACTGATATTTTTGCGAGATGCTCATATTTTTTCTCCTATTTTCTTGGTGACTTCGAAGCTGTGAGACAATCCTCCATATTTTTCAGTGGACTCACAGTTGAAAGATTTTGACAGCACGTTGTGAGTTTAGCTCAAAAAAAACTTTGCAGCAATCTTTCCATCAGACTGTTGACGCTCGGCCATGAATAAAAACCCACACACCAGTCTCAGGCACGCAATGCCTCCGGTCCACCCACCGCACCGCCACCTGCCCAATCCCGGCCACAAACCCCCACCGGTCTGTTCACCACGATCTTCTCTTTCAGGGGTCCAAAGGGGGTGTGGACGTTAGAAGAAAAGGGTGAGTCACCCCACTTTGACACGACGTTCGAGGACGCCCGACCCAGCCTGACTCACATGGCCCTCCTGGGACTGCAGAGGGCCGGGTACCTCAAGTATCTCATCAGCCAGAACGTGGACGGCCTGCACGTCCGATCAGGCTTCCCCAGGTACCCCCCCCTCCCCGCCCCGCCTCTTGCCCTGCAGCACAATATACACACAGCAAACCTTTGATTTTACACACTCAAATCTTAATTTTGTTGGGGGGACACATTAGGTCACAGATAATCGACATTACACCTGGTTGCACCTAAAGCTGTTGTTTTTTGGTCTCACTTGGGGGCAGTGGAACAAGCTGCAAAGACAACGCTCCAGGGCTGCAACTAAACGTTGTTTTCCATCATTCATTATTATCTTTTCAATTAATCAGTTATTTTGATTTGTTTTGTTTTTTTACAAAAGTTCAGTCCAAAATGCAAAGATGTCAAGTAAAAACAGTAATTTATCAATTTTCGGGGGCTAGAACGGTCAACGTTTTCATGTTTATTTGAGAAAATTACATCAATTATTTTTTATCGTCAAAGTAGTCGCTGACTAATTTCTGTTGGACTTGTTAATTAATTGGCATCTCTCTTTTTCCTTTTTTCTTTTTGCCTTCTGCGTACTCCAGGAAGATTGGTGGCTGATGGGGATCCAAACAAAATGAATAAATAAATAAACCAATCATTTCAGCTCTGCAAAACAGACAGATTATCACCTAACAACAAGCTGATTTGCCAAACGTGTTAGCAGTTAACAATTCACTGTTGACACAAACTGCAGACACATTTGCAAATGGTAAATGCAAGTCCATTATCCTTTTTCCTTTAGCTCTCTTATTTGTTCTTAACAGCTCTGCAGGGAAATAGCTGCTAAATGAGGGCCGTTTTAGGCAGTCGTTAACCTGGTGCGTTTTGATGCATATCAAAGCTTTTTCTTTTTCTGAAAAACGCTGCTGAAAACTAAGCTCACTGTTTGACATGAATATTCAAGTAGTCTGCCATGAAGCCGAAACAGTTGAATGAAAGATGCCAATACACTCCAAAGAGGTGAAGGGACCTACAGAGTCAGCTGGGTTTGTCAGAGTCTCCACTTTTGTGGAGTCAGTTGACCGATTAGTAGTGTGAAATAATAATATTAAGTGTAATGTATGGTGTTTATTTGTGCTTCCATAACTGCTGGGAAATAATTAATTTCTCTCGTTCACCGGCTGTCTTGCTATCGCCACCCTCTCTCTCTCTCTCTTTGATGATAGCATGTATATATGCTGACCATGTGGCTGACACAGACACAAGTGAAATGCTCACACGCGCTAACACACACCCGTTTGTGACTCAGCGGATCAGATCAGAGAAGCTCGGATCAAAACCAAAAGTTCAGATCACAGCGCGTGCGCACACACACACACACACCCACACAGGGCGTGTTACTTTCGTCTCTGCTCGGGGTGGGTCTTCACAAAGAAAATAGCTGTTTACTGCTATATTAACGTCCACACATTTCACCTTTTAAGATGTATCATCCGATCAGATCCTGATTGACAAACAGCCGCAAATTTGCCAGTTTTCACAAAATGATCCGAGTGTGGATGAAAATGTTCTCCGTATGCTAACGAGGAGAACATTTTAGGGACATCAGCGTGCTTGAAGCAAAGCGAGCGGAGAGCAGAGAGAATGAATAAGTGAGAGATGGACGTGCTGCACTTACTTAGAGGAAAAGTTAACTTGCTCCAAAAAAAAAAAAAAACGCTGCGGATTCTGTATCACGTATGAAACGACCATGTTATAGCTTCTCCGTGTTTCTCATCGTTTCTAACATTTTCCAACTCAAGCATGCTCCGGCATTGTTCGCCGTGTGACCACAACGTGCCACGGCAGTTTGTTACATTTTGGTTGTGACTCATTGTTCTGTGGGGTTTTTTTTTTAAACGCGAACCTGCTGCTTTGTGATAACAGCTGTAACGGCGCAGGAAATTAGTCGCTCTTTAAATACGGCTCAAATAGCTTCAAATAATGCGCGGACTAATGGAAAATGTTTGGCCTGACTCTGGATTACCCAGGCGTGTTGGACTCACCCAGGGCCAAGAATCCCATTTTTCATTCAGCACATATACATCCAGCCTTCACGCATATTGGAAGACTCGCTTTTTTCCTGGAAGCCATTTTTCTTCCTCCACCCTTCATCAGTCAGGTTTTTTTTTTTTCTTAATTTAAACGAGGGTAGACAGCAAAGTGGTAGTTCTCCGAGGAAATCACTGAGACAGCAGACGAACTAGTTAAGTAAACTGGTTGGCATTAATCTGCGCAGGTGCCAGGGGGAGCCCAGAGGTGAACACTTCCCCAGAATATTTATCAGAGCGCGAGTCGCCAAGAACGACTGAGGAAAAAGTTGCGCTGAAGAGTCCTGTCTGTGGAGACAATGATCTAAGTGAATATCGTCTTTGTGATCTTCACTCCCTTTGTGGACTTTTCTCCCTCTTGCTCTATTAGGGATATGTTATCAGAGCTTCACGGGAACATGTTTGTGGAGGAGTGCGAGAAGTGCGGCAGGTACGTGCACGCACACACACACACGCGCATCAAACACCCACAATTTCATCTTGAAGCTCTTTGATAATTCTCTTTACAAGCTGCAGTCTCTTCACTTTGAGAGCATTTTATTACGTCGACCTGTTTGGTGACGCAAACAGCAACACTATGTATAAAGCAGGAGGTTTGGTTGCTGCATGTGTGCCAGGTGTTGCCTCACAAACTGGCACCCTCGTGAGATTCTCACAGGCTTTTCAGGCTCTGCGTGGGGTGAAAAATAAGTAATCGGTGGCAGTTATGTGATTGAAAACATTTCAATCAATACGAGAGGTCAGAGTAAAAAGGCCAGACCCGTTACAGTTCACGGGAAGGTCCAGAGTGCACGGGTACTGCGATGCGGAGAAGAGCCTCTTTGAACGCTCTGTTGTTGGAGAAGACTCCGATTAACAGCAAAAAAACCATGCTGTCTTCCACTCCTTTTGAATAGGAACAAGAGGGTGCACAAGAGGATGAAGGGTGCAACACATGTGTGATCACTTAATTTGAGAGAGCAGGCCAGTAAGTCTTTGATTTCTTTCAGAAATCAAGGTCTGAGTCAGAATTTCCGCTAAAAAGAAAACCGCATGAATCCCTGGCGCGTCCTGCCAGTCGTGTCAAAGGCAAAAGCCGCCGGTGTGCTCGCACGTTAAGAGCTCTCTCTGCACACGTGAGGCACTCACATACTAATAGCGGGCTGTATTTTTATTCCAGCTGGAAATTGCACCCTTTCATGGAGCACTCATTATCTCAGAATGAATCCAGGAACATGACGGTGACTTTGTTTTATTTCACTGACCTGTGCAGGCTTCAGATCTCAGCCCGACGAATCACCTTTGACACGAGGCAAAATGACGTTCAAAACATTTCAACAACTGTGCAGCAGCTGCACGAGCCACGGATATATCCATGCCGTATCATTATGTATTTGTGTATGAATGGACCTCGGTATGGTGTTTGTGACCAGCCTCTTAAAGGAATAGTTCACCCAAAAATGAAATTTGGTCATTATCGAGTTACCCTCATAATAATAATAATAATAATAATAATAATACTAATAATAATAATACTAATAATAATAATAAATCATCTTTATTTATAGAGCACCTTTCATGCACAGAAACAGCCCAAAGTGCTCGAACAAAGCAACATCAGAAAAAAAACAACAACCACAAAAAATCAAATGTAAACAACACCAACAAATAAAAACAGTAGATGGGTTTTCAGTTTCTTATTAAAAATGGCTAAGGAGTCGGACATTCTTATTTCAGGAGGGAGCGTGTTCCACAGTTTAGGACCATAAAAACAAAAAGTAGCTCATGCTGATGAGAAGTCTGGTGCAGTTTATATATTCCTCAATGTAAAAGGAGGCTCCGGGATTTTTTGACCCGACTGCAAAGCCATACAATGAGAGTCTATGGTAACTGAAAGAAAAGGTCCATAAAACTGCTCAAAAACTTTGTAATATTCCTCCAAACTGCTCGTCCGCTGCAATCCAAGTGTCCTGAAGGGGCAACATCCAGAGTTTACTCGAAACGACGCCATTTAGTACGTTTTTATAGCCTGTTAGTAATTGCAGTCCATTTGCCTGGAGGCGAATTCAGGCACGTTCTCCCGAGCAGCAGCATGCACTAACATAGCCACACCCCTGTGTTTACATCCTGCTGACACATAAACACAAGAGGGAGCTGCCTGCACTAGTGATTTGAATGTTGTCTGGCGCGCGAATGGCAGAATTTCATTTTTGGGTGAACTATTCCTTTAACTGTAATTAAGCTAAAGCTGATGCGCTTGGACATGGATGTAATCTGTCGGTATCTTTTCAGGCAGTACGTGAGAGAAAAAGTGATCGGCGTGATGGGGCTGAAGCCGACGGGCCGTTACTGCGAGGTGGTGCGATCCAGAGGACTCCGAGCCTGCAGGTAACGCACGCACACTTTCGCCGCACTTTGAAATGAAGCGAAGCGCCGCGGTGCGTTCATTAGCGTGACAGCGTTCTTTGCTCAAACAGAGGGAAGCTGATCAGCACCATACTGGACTGGGAGGACGCTCTGCCTGACAGAGACCTGAACAAAGCAGACGACGCCAGCAGGTGAGACGGACACATTAACAGCGGTTTTGGGCTCTGGATTGGTGTGTCTTGATAATGAGCGACACACAGAACATACTTTTTATCTACCCCGATTGCGTTCCCCCGTTTCATCTCCAGCTAAAAAGCACAAGTCACAGATCAAACGCTGCCTGTGAACTAAAAACTGGGAAAATGACGCGATGGATCTGTATTGCTTTGTTGTCGGTGTCCTGCTATGCAAATAAGCTTTTATTTGAAAACCTTTTCCCCCCCCCAGGCATCTCAGTCCGCTTTAATATGTCCATTTGTCTCTCGTGAGTCAATGTTTCCATTCACTCCTTCAGCCTCAAAAAGCTTTTACAGTGTATATACACAACAGCAAGACGAACTGAATGTTTTGAACCCATAATAGATGCATAGTTACCATTTCGATCCCAAAAAAGAGATTTGAAGCTCTGACCATTGAACTCTTTTGTGTTATTTGTTGGAGGCGGGCCGGCGTCCAGCGAGTTCATTTGTTGCAACAAAATTAAAACTTGTGTTCACGCCGTTTATGATGCATACACTGCAGCGGCGCAGATAGCTACGACGTAGGTTCACCCTTTGATCACGCCACTGCATCTATTGTGCTTTAATTATATTCTCTTTCTTTTAATTTGTGATATGGAGAGATGGGGTGGCTGAGCACGCACTTGCAGAACTGGAGTCCCCTCCAGATAACTTGTATTTCTCCCCGTCTCTGCACTGATTAGGAGACTATTGGCGCTGTGTTTACGCTCTTTCACTCATCACGACGGCACGCCGTGAGCGGATCTTTTGAAGCTGAGATGGCTTTGCTCGATGTGCGTTACTGAAAAGCAGCAGATAGCAGTTTGTGCCTTTCATGCAATAACATCGCGCTTGAGTGGCAGCGGCATGTATGCGTTTCTCTAAAAAATAATTACCCAGCAATCTTTGGAAAACACAGCAGGTCATTTTATAACACTTATGGCTTCTCTGAAGGTATTTCCAGACTATTCGAACCATCTGGTGAATAAATATTTCATTGGTTGAAGATAAGAAAGGATTTTTATCCTATTTCCCAAATTGTGCAGATATTGTTATATATTGATGTTTCTTTCCAAAATTAGCATTCTACAAAATATTGTGTCAATAATTTGATTGCATTTTGCAAAAGGTCATGTCCCGACTACCTGGATTAGAAATATAGTTTCAATTTAAGAGGCTATATTTAATTTTTTGTCATCCAGATGGTTAAAGGAGTCTTTGAATAACTACAGGACAGCAGCAAGTGCTGTTAAATTTTTCAAATATCAGCAGGTAATTATTTTTCTGAGAAATGGATGCTTACGGCTGTGACTCAAATGGGTAATACATGACAAACCACAAACTAGGACAAAATGTGGAAGCACTTTGAGCCTCTCCACAACTTGGATTGTGTCTTTACCATCATTAGAAAGTCAGCTAACCTCTTGACGACAATAAATCCTCCTTGATAACAGGCATATAAGAAGAATACACCAGCAGCTGCACATGTGTGTGTGACTTTCATCCGTTACATCTTTCCTCCCCTGTCTGCACCCAGACGAGCAGACCTGGCTCTGACGCTCGGCACCTCTTTGCAGATCAAACCCAGCGGAGACCTCCCACTCCTCACCAAGCGCAAAGGAGGGAAGGTGGTCATCGTCAACCTGCAGGCCACGAAGCACGTGAGTCTCACCCAAGCACCACCTGACACAAGCCTGACACGTCAATCGTTTATTTCCAGTGTTGGGAAAGTTCACTTTCTACATGAACTAGTTCAAAGTTCAGTTCACAAATTTTAAAATGAACTAGTTCA
>JBCAUF010000036.1:22621103-22642438 GCA_038406115.1 Haemulon aurolineatum
GTTCAGTTCACGTTCACCCAAAATATGAACGAGTTCATGAACGATCGTTCATTGAACGCGTTCAGGCACAACACTGTTTATTTCACGGTCGCAATTTTCTCGCAGGACAAGCATGCGCACCTGCGTATCCATGGTTACGTGGACGAGATCATGAAGCAGCTGATGGAGATGCTGGGATTGGACATCCCGAAGTGGGAGGGTCCGACCGTGTGCGAGAGCTCCACGGAGACCCCCGTGTCCGCCGCTGACGTCAAACCACCACGTGCGGTAACTGCGAGGGAAAAGGCGAAAAAAGACCTCGTCAAGGAGGAGAGGAAACGAGAAGCAACGGCACTAACAGACGATGGGAGCGTTAAAGAAGAGACAGTTTCGGTAAAGAGGGAGAGAGCAGGCTCCCCAGTGGAGGTAAAGGAAGAGAAATAGCATCGGGTGTTTGTTGTTGTTTTTTTTTCTCACAACACAAACACATCCTGAAACAAACTCTAACTGGGGGTGCTCGGTTTGATCAGCATCACAGAGGACAGACGTTCTTCTCATCCTCTGCCCCCCTGGAACAACAACATCTTGTACTGTAGTGGTTTTCTTAATCCCAGATCTCTTCCACTCCCCTTTCAACCACGATGGACTGTGATGTGTAACTGAGTCCTCAGCTGGAAGTTGAACACATACACCAAAGTTAGCTAAGTGTCCAGGGCAAGTAGACGGGACTTCATGATGGTGGATGATTTTGCATTATTCCTGGTCCAACAGCTCGGGTGTTGTTCAACTTCAGCAAGTCTTTAACAGGCAACGAGATGAAATCTGGAGCACATGGTTATAAATAAAGCTTTTAATGAGGTGTGTAAGGTTGCTGCACTTATTAAAACCTTTATTTATAACAGCGTGCTCCAGATCCCATCCACCGAGATAAAGACACCTTGGTTCAATGCTGATTGACCAGCAGCCTCATACAGCTGGGATTTTACATTAAACCTGAGTTTTTTTTTTCTTTTAATGTGTGTTTCTTGAAGAAATGATTCTCTATGTTGCATTGTAAAACTATTTGTAAAACAATTTGATACAGAGCTAATGTTTTTGTTTTTTATTCCCTACATGCACACACTTCCCTCAGCATCATCAAACATATTGTACATAGGGGTGAGAATGTATAATTGCACCTTTTTCCGTGCATAAATGAAGCACCTGCTGTGAAAGGACCATAATCACACTGTAAGTTTTCAGGAAAATGTAAAATCTCAGGAAAGAAGCATCGTAGTCTGACGGGAAATAAAAAGTCACCTCACTATCTTTTTTTCTACACCTGTGTTTTAGCAATAAACACTATATGTTGACAGCAGAGCCTCCTGTGCAAACACTGTATATTGAGCCAGAGAGCAGTGGCCTAGAAAAGACATGCATGCTGTCTGTCGTTCATTTGACATAAAGGTAGGATTTTTTATGTTTAACCTGATTTACATCTCTACAGCCCACAGCTTTATGCTTGTGCAGGTTTGATGTTTCATAATGCATCAATCCATTGTTACTTGACAGGATAATTAGACCTACTTTCTGCTGAGCAGCATTGTCACTAGCGCAAAGAGCCTCTCCCTGTTCCATTCATCCTAAACACCAAGAAAACAAAAAACCAGCACCTTTGATGATCAGGGGTCTTTTTTTAGGCGAGAACATTCAGATGCTGCGTGTGTACAGTGGGTCACAGGTGTTTGTGGATGATTACTGCAGTGAACATTGCGCCGCGTGCCTGATGTTGAATCTGCTTCGGTTCATTAACACATTTTGTCTCTCCAGATGTATAAGCAACCGATGCAATCTGAACACACGCATCGAGTCCGTCAGCCTGCTCTGAACGGGTCATTAACTCTCTTACTGTCTCCGTCTGTTATCACTTGATTTTTTTTATTGTCTGCTCTACAGTGTGCGTTAGCAGCCCAGCAGGTAGATGCATTCATAGATGAAGCAGAGCAAATATCAGCGGATGATTAAAGTAAAATTAGGAAATTTATTGACAGATCAAAGCCAGGACTTAACTGTATATAGCCTCTGCGCTAAATGCACTTTGAATGTACTCAACTCCTGTTAAGTACTGAAGGTCAGGCGGTTATACGCCTTAGCATCTCTCAGGCCACTGATTCCCAACCAAAGAAGAATTTTTTATTTTCTTCTCTCTGAGATTATTTAAAAGATTTTTACAGGACTAAAGAACCCTGAAGAAATTATCTAATACTTTACTAGAAAAACAGCAAAAATGAAAAGAACTTTGTAATGGGTTGATTTTTCTTATCCCTTCAACAAACCTGTCTTATTCCATTATGGGCAATGTTGTAAATCAATTAACTTTGTGTACTTGGTGGCAATATTGTGTTTTTACATGATTGTGATGAAGTACAAGGTAGTGAGGTATATTCTAGATTTGCCACGAACAGTCTCAGACTCAGTTAAGTTTTTGAGACATTTTATTTTATAGTCACCATATCACCATATAGAATTACATATGCTGTGACAGGGGATTTTACCCATATCATCTACTGCCATAGTTTATTTTTAAAAAGTTGTTCAGATTGAATGTAACAGAGGGAGAGATTACTTGAATTTCCCATAATGCAATGTAAGTATAGCATCTTTCATTAGAACCTCCCTGTTTGGTAAACTCCACGTAGGTTTTTCGCCATAACAGAAAGCCCAGGCCGAGATAAACCTGATGACATCATCTGAAGACGTAACGCTAACGTTTTCACATAGTGTTAAACCTGCTTCTTATGGAAATATCTAATCAGCCAATCATGTAGCAGCAACTCGATGTATAAAAGCATGGACACTTGGTGAGGCGATTCAGTCGTTAAGACCAAACGTCAAAATGTGGCGAAAGAAATGTGATCTGAATGACTGTGGAAAAGCACGCCCCATCTCAAGCTCAATGCAGCAACATGGCAAAAAGTCTTTGGCCTCCACAGTCTCCAGTTCAATTCAACAAGCACCTTTGGAGAACGGGACATTCACAGCTTGAAAGTGCAACCGATAAATACCTAACTGAATCTCCCAGGAATGTGGTCAGCACCTTGTTGAATCCACACCATGAAGCATCCATGCTTCCCTCTGGGCAAAGGGGGGCGTACTGATCTTAATAAAGTGTCGTCTGCAAACTTGAAAACTTTATGTATGTCCAGCTGATCAGCCCGAACGACACGTAGCACATTATAAAGCATACTGTCTCTCCCTGAAAGGTCTTAACAAGAGTCAGATGAGATTAGTTCAAAGCCGTATACTCTAAGGAGCTGTGCAACACTCAGAGTCGTGAGGAGGCACAGAACTGAAGAACAGCATCAAACGGTTTCCAATGTGTCAGTGTTTCACAGGCTTCTTCATCAGAAAATGCAAACTTTAAATAGCACCAGACTCGTCCCACAGCTGTCCACCCTCCGAAACTCAGCAAGAAGGACCTTGAGTCAGAGAATCTACATCAGAGCCGTGTTGGCCGTGAAGGCAGACCGCCTTTGGAAGGACAACAGTCAGTACAGTGCATCATAAGTCTGTGCTGCATGGCAGAATGGCCATAAGGAGCCAGTCACAGACGGCATGCCTGCAGTTGGCACGGAGAGAGCAGAAGTCTGCGCATCAAAGATTTCGTGGACTGATGAAGCCAGAATCAAACTCCTTAGTTGTAATTCAAAGTGCTGCGTCTGGAGGAAAGTAGGCGCAGCTCATTAAGCATTAAACATGAGCCCCGCTGTGAAGTACCAGGGTGGCAGCCTCACGCTGTGTTAGACATTTTCACTGGCTGTTACTGGGATTCTTCAGGAGAGCGGGAACAATGAATGAAGCGAACGAGGTCAAACCAACCCGCCGCGACGCATCAGACACCTTCCAGAGTGAGACGAGTCAACACACCAACATGGCTGTCAGTCACGCCAACGCATTACAAGGAAATCATCAGCCGATCAGGAGCAATTGAATCTCATTTAAGACATTTGTGGAATGACATGACGGCTGTTTGTTTACAGATGCTCCCCCATTCAGAGTGAGCGAGCCTCTGAGGGAGAACACTGATGTTGTAATCACTGTTAGAGGCACAGTGCTGTAAATGTGACAAACGTGGAGACCAGAGAGCGGAAGATGCTGAAACAAGAAAATAAGAACAATTAATTTTGAACAATTTGTACTTGAATGTCTCAATATTGCACTTTATGTCTGTTTTCTCATCAAACCTCCTGATACCTCCGGCTCTGTATTGAATTAAGTTAAAGAATGGTACATAGACACAAATAAAAGTGGTCAAAGGTCAAAATATATAGTCTACTAAATATACAATGCAAGTAGTGCAAGAAGCAATAAAAACAGTGTATTGTAATAAACAGTAAAAACTGAATAAATATGTGCACATGCGATAGATGTGTACATTATGTGTTATCCATTGTCAATTATGTACAGCAGGCAGGATATATATGGACATAATGATCACACTGTACACTGTATGTGTTCATCAGATCGTTAACTGCCCTTTGCAGATTGACTCATCCTTCCTGATGAGTCAAATGAACCAGATAAACCAAGCCTTGAAGTCTGATCATACAGGAACTCAGACTTTGGAAAATTAGCACGAGTCAGATGAGACTTTGGGACAGTGTGGAGCCCTTCTGCTGCAAGAAATTAAAAGAACTTGCTTAATTTGGCTGAGTGTAAAGTAAAATGCTGAAGATGACTCTAAATTGATGCTGTGTAATGGAGAGAGCTTTCTCTTTGTGTTTGTTAACTGACTACAATTGGCAGCAGCCAGGTACAGTAGAACCTTTCTCACCCTCATATGGGAATAACTTTAGTGACAAATGTCACTCATTTCAAGATTATCTCGGAGACATTGGCCTTCTTGAAAGAAGAACATGACCTTGTCTGTGCTCTCTGAAGACACATTTCTTTTAAAGTGTTTTTTCGCCTATTATGCCTTTAATGGATAGGACATGTGAAGAGAGACAGGAAATGGGAGGCAGAGAGCCCTGCAGGAAAGGACCGACTGATGCGAGACTTGAACCGGGGTCGCCTCCAGCGAGGACAGTAGCATCTACTGATGGGGCACCTGCACAAACCACTATGCCAGCGAGCGCCCCTGAGGACACATTTTAATTAGTGTATGACTCAATTGTATTACAGGCTGTGAAACACCACTAACAATGCCATTCAGATTCATCACCACAGTTCTTGATGGGGATTATTCTCTTGAGACGGGAATGTTTTTGTTCCTCCCCATTAATCTGCAACACCATGTGCAGTGGAAGTGCTCAAAACATTTCCCCTCGATTTGCTGCCTGTGAATGTTTTTGTCTGAAACTTAATGGTAATAACGAAGGTCATTGCATACATTTACCTGTATTACCCAAAGATCAAGACTCGAATTGCAATCACCTGATCTCAGACAATGATATTACACATAGAATAAAGCTGCAATTTCCTTCACATAAAACTAAGGACAATGAATAAAATGTTGAATTATGGGTGCTATTTGTCATCTAGACACACAGTTAGGGCTGTCACTGGTTCAATCTCTGGACATAACGTTTGCCAGTTATCACCACAGCTGAGGTGCCCTTGAACAAGACCTTTAATCCCCGTTCATCCAGTGGAGCTCTTCAGTCACCACCAGCAGAGCAGACTGGTTGTACTGAGTGCAGTTCAGTATTTAAGCCTCATTTGTGTCATTTTGATTCAGGATCTTACCTTTGGGATGGTACTGTGATGAAAGTGGCTGAGCTTCCAACAGCATCTCACAGACTCCATCACGACGACTGCGGCAATTCAAAAACGCTGGTAATTCAAGCTTGAGTAAAGAGTGACAGTGTTAATGTGCTTGAGAGCCCTTTGAGATGAAGACCATGACGTGGCATTGGTTAGGCTGTGAGATGCAGCTCCAGAATAAGCTTGTAAGTGGTTTTTGAGGGCAGGTTGACCGTCCGACAAATCCTCCTCTTTATACGTTATTTGTCCGCACACATTAGCACACATTAACACATATTTTTTCATATTTGCCTGTTTCATGACGTAAAAACACTATGGTTAAAGTTTGGTTAGACTCGGGTACAAAAAGAAACGTGGCTAGGCTGAGTGAAACATCATGCTTAAAGTTGAAATCACTACTCCAGTGTAAGTGGCCCTTGGTCTGCGTATTACATCTCGTGGTGCATTAACACATAGTGGAGAATAAATTGGCAGCACTTTCTCAGATGAAACAGCCTTCTGGCTGGATTTTAGCTTGTGATGAGAATATGTACTGATTGGCTTATATGGCGCATGCAGTCAATGTCCCTTTTGAGTCCACAGGTGCTCTCACAGAGAAAAAGAATTGACAGTGCAGTTTATAAAATCCTTGCACCTGAAAATAGCTACTCTGCTGTATTTAAAAACACACATTTTTTCCAGCGATTGCATTCATGCTGTTATCCAAACAGCTTTGCCTGCTGACGTGTAAAACTGCACCGTGGCTTTACCGTCTGACAGACGCCCTCTAACTGTGATTGACTTTGACCAGTTTCTGTGGCTTAATAATGTATATGTACATAGCATGTATGTATCATGCCTGTGAGAAAACATCGTGAGCCTGCAAATGCTTTAAACCAGCGATCCATACAGTCCATATACAAGGACGTATAGGGGATGACACCCCGATGAGTTTCCTCGAGCGGTTTTCATCAGTGAGATTGTGGAATCGCCCCCCTGCACTTGTAGATGAAAAGCTGAGCACACATGAGATTGCAACGCTTGTACCTGTCAAACATTGCTTGTTTTCTGTGAGCCGGCTCTGCAAAAGAAAAGGGCCGTTGCGGTGTGAGTGGATGTGCCGAAGCTCCCCTGTCCATTGTTAAGAGCTTGATGAGAAAAGCAGCCAAATTATGAAGCGGGCCCATTGAAGGGAAAGCCCAAAGATGAACTCAGAGAAAGCAATAACAGATGTCAGCAACAGAATAACCTGAATCTACAGACAAATCACACTTTTGATTGTTTTCTATTTGCAGCTGGAAGATGACCTGTTGTTTCTTTTTCGAGGCATCAGAGCCTCCCATGCAGAGACCTGTTCGATGAATCCGTGATTCTGATTGGAGAGGTAATTACTACCAGAGTGGCACACAATGGACGGGCTTTGCCTGCGTATGTGTGTGTGTGTGTGTGTTTGTGGTATTTGCACGACAGCCCCTATCTGTGAGCAGCTGAAGATGGTTATCCGCGTTCAAACTTTAAAGGTTGCAAAAGGGTAAGAATGCGGCGCAGCTTTTGTGCGGTTGACTCATTTTCCCTCATCTTTGGTGGTTTTGTGGCAGCTGCGAAACGCGAGACGAGATTAACTTTCCAGAGACGTCGCCAAACTCTTTTGTCCGCTCGTTTTATTTAATGTCACATCACATACGTGTAATCACAAAACAGTTCACAGCGGCACAGCAAGGCAGACACCGAGAGACATGAAAATGGACGACAGTTTCATGCTAGCATCAAACACTGCCCACACTGACTGACAGATACCCTGACAGATCACCTTTACTGCATGTGAAGAGTAAAGTCTGTGAGATTCTGGTGAGCGGACTGAGTTATCAGCAATAACACAAATAAATATCAAACACATCAATCCTACTGAAAATGTAGCAATCATATTGTCCTCATGATTGCTGTGTGGGTGTTTCAGATACAAAGTACCAAAATCACAGGTTGAACTTTTCAAACATCACACTGTATTTCGCTTGATTGTGTGTGAGAGAAAAACAAAGAGACAAAAAAAAAATCCACAGTGTAAGTCATTCATTTTCAAGCATGTACTTGTAAATCGCCCGGGAGAAGTGGCAAGGAGTTTTTCACAAAAGTGCATAATAGAGCTAAAACACAGCTGTTCAGCTGTGTCTGCTGAAGTGTGTGTGTCGAGTTTGAGGGCTGAAATAGGTCTGGAGGGATGACGCACACACACATACACACACATACATACAGAGGAATGTGGTCAAAGAATGGCACCAAAGAAAATATGGCACACAAAGTAGACTCGTAAAGGAGCATTTCCTTTTTCTTTTTAGTATTAAAGGTTGAATATGAAGAATGAGCAGAATATCGACCTCTAGTGTCTCAAGATTGTAATTGCAACTATTTAAAAATAATGCCAGCCGTCGGGTTGCTAGGTTCGTTGCTGAGTGTGTCAAGCAATCAGCCTGCACCACGACCTCAGATCTAGGAAAAATGTGACATAATGAAAACAAGTATTGCAGAGGAGTAACGCTAGCTACGTTAGCAAGCGAGTTAGCTTATCGATCGTGGAGAAAAGTCACCATTTCCACGTGCGTTTTGATGCTGTGGAAATCCTTTACCCGAGTCCAATGAGTGTAGGCTTCACCAATATTGACTCTAGTTTTCACCCTTCTCCGGTCACTCTGCTGCTGGGACGGATAACACACCGGTCACTGGGGTCTGAAGCACCAACAGGACCTGCAGAATCCACCATTTTACCCAGTGCCAGCCTAGCTGTGCCGAGCATAGAGACCATATTTGGCAACCCGCAATGGTGGCACTATTGGCTGGTGCAATGTAAACACAAAGTCATTGTCAGGCTAAATATAATTTTTCAAGGAAATGCTATATGCTTGTATTCTGCACCCCTCTAAACTGCTCATGGATGTGTTATTTTTGAAAAAAATCTAGCTTACAGCATCATAAGCATTCTTCATATTCAACCTTTAAATTCTGACATTTAGGGAAAATATGATTATGCACTTTCTTGCCAAGAATGACGATGAGCAATATCGCTCTCATGTCTTCATATTTTATATTTCATATTAAGCATACCACCAACAACAGCAACCACTTAAGAGTGGCATCAATCGTTTCTGTTAACTCTAAGCAAAAAAAATGAATCATCAGATTTCCCCAAACTTTTCCTTTCTTGGAGTAAATCACATCATGTCTTTGTGGATCATGACCAGGCTGGGTGGTGCCTCCTCCACTCTCCTCCCTCTCAGAGACAGAGTGAGGACGTTTCGGACGGAGCGAGACACTCTCAGCAGAAGTGCCTTCAGTCCAGCTCTGTACTCTTTTCGGATCAGGCAGTAGAGCACCGGGTTGAGGCAGCTGTTCGCATGAGCTAAGCACACAGTCAGGGGGAAAGCGTAGGCCTGGGCGTTGTAGAAGGCTTTGCTGAAGGGCACCAAGTCAAATTTGATCAGCACCCCCCACAGGGTGAGGGCCTGGTTGGGCAGCCAGCAGATGAAAAAGGACAGAACTACAATGGTGACGGAGCGGGTGACTTTGGAGCGGCGGCGGTGGCGTCCTTTCTCAGACTCTGACCTCTCCGTGACACTGCCGCTGACCACGCTGCCGACGATGCGGCGGCTCAAGATGAACCTCAGGAGGAGGAGGTAGCACACGGAGATGACAATCAAGGGAACCACAAATCCCAAGAGCACCTTCTGGGTTTGATAGAGTCCAAGCAGGACTTGAGGATCCCAGTGGTCTGAGTCGGAGTCGGAGAACCGCACTAAGCACAGCTCGTCGTCTGTGGACACCTGCGAACAGAGCACCAACAACGGGATGAGAGGTCGCTCACCTGAAACAGACCAAATCAAGGATGGTGGTTCGGTCTCAATCAACCAACCTGGACTGTGGTGGAGTAGAAAGCATGAGGCAGCGTGGCCACCAGCGACACCACCCAGATGGCCAAACTGGCCCATTTGGCACGAGCAGTGGCGATCGTCGGGCTCTCCATCTTCAGAGAGGTCACCAGGGAACGGTAGCGGGTCACGCTCATGGCGGTGAGGAAGAAGACGCTGGCGTACATGTTCAGGGTCGTGACCGAGCTCACGATCTTGCACATGACCCGGCCGAAGGGCCAGCGGAAGTCCAGCACCGTGTCCACGGCCCAGAAGGGCAGGGTGAGGACGAACTGGAGGTCGGTCAGCGCCAGGCTCATCACGAAGCAGTCGATGGAGGAGTGGTGATGGCCCCGGCGGCGGGAGTGGAGCAGGAAGAGCGCCAGGAGGTTCCCCACGAGCCCCAGGACGCACACGACCAGGTAGACCAGGGCAATGAGGACTCGCACCTGTCAAACACATGCAACAACATTTTAACATCTGCCTGGCACTTTGTGTCAGCTTACGTCGAGGCGATTCATTGAAAAGTGAAATTTATTCATTTTATCCCTCTGGATTTGTGGTGGGGAAAAAAAGTAAATCCTTTTTTTTTTTTAAGCCTACTGCCAGGTTTGCGCTGTCTCCGTGCAGGTCCATCGAGGACTCCTTGGACAAGATGTGGAGCCAGCAGTTCAGCGAGAGGTTAAAAGCTGCCAGGTTGGAGGCTGCTCCAGTGGGGCTGACAAGTTCGAAGATTTCACGCTCGTCCTCCTCACCTCCGCACACACTGAGGGCGGTCAGGGGTCCGGAGGAGCTGCTGTTGCTCTGCATGGCTCTGCAGAGGAAAAGGTCTCTCTCTCTCTCTCTCTCGCGTTTTCTTTTTCTTCTTTTCTTTTCTTTTCTTTTTTAATAAGAAAAACTAGTTCCTCGTCTGTCAGGCTAACTTCCAGAGTGTGGCTGCGCAGGGGTGGATGCAAAAATCCCCATGGTCCTCGGTCCGGTGTTATGCCCTGATCAGCAGCAGGAGTCTCAGCAGGAGGAGGTCAGAGTTGCAGCAAATCATCCGAGTCATTTCTCAACTTGAACGCGTCTCTGCTCGCATGTCATTGTTTTTTAAAAGCGGGGTAAAAAAAACAAACAAGCAAAAAAAAACACCCAGACTTGCTCAAAATAAAAATCTGCTTAATCCGTGTCAAGGCTACTTTGCCGCGTTCAGGCTGAAGTCTGTGGCGATGCAGCCGCCTCCTCGTTCAGTGATGCTGACAACAGTGGGAAACGGGAGGCTTTTATACCCGCCGAGGCTCTTCTCCGCCGCTCGATGGCGCCCTGCCCGGACGCGCACACGGACCCCTCAGCATGCAAGTACAATGCAAGTGTGATTATTACAGCAGATACTAAGTGAAACAGCAGCTCTGGCTTAAAACTTTTCAGTTTCATTAAATTTCATGTGGGCAGCGGTGATTCAGACTGAGTTATACCTATGCTGGGAAATAACTTAAAAGTCTGACACGATGCAAAAGGATGTTTTCTGAATTGTCTGTGCTGAATGGATTCTTGAAATAGTTCAGAAAAATATCCATTAAATAAAAACTGTGTTGCCATAGTTACTCACAGCATTGTATGCCCTAAGCATTTTTTTTCGTTGTTTGTTCATTGTGCTTTTTTTCTCCTCTTTGATGGAGCCAGCTAATCATGGCCTCTGATGTTATGTCCAGATGTCACCTTTAATAATCGACTAAGTAAATTAAACATGATGGTATTTTCAGAAAGGTTTTTTTTAGCCTACAAGGGTTTGTTCAATGATGCACATCAGAGGAATGATAAATTAGAATTCAAACAGCTTTCAGTCTTGGAGCCAGAGGGAGAGAGAGAGAGATGTGTGTGTGTGTGTGTGTGTGTGTGTGTGTGTGTGTTTTTGATTTGCATTTCTTATAGGTCACTGTTGGTATTCACACAATGCATCGCTTTGGCCAGCTGTGTGTGCATTATGGAAAAGAGACAGGGGAGATGCAGGCGCGAAAAGGAGACATTCAGTCAAAATCATTTTCTCAGGCACACTCCACAGTCCATGCTGGATGCCACTTGGACAAGTCTGTGACTCATCAAACAATTTGCACAAATCTTTCACCCACATATGGTCTTTTCAGGATTTGTCCAGCCGCGGAAAGTCTGTCTTGGCTGCAAGGAAACTGCTACACCTCACCAGTTTGCTACAGTACAAGTGACACTAAGTGATCCACTCCTTTACGAAGCTGCAGCGGGGTCGGATTGTAAGTCCAGTCAAAGCAATTTATTGTCATCCTGTTCTCTCTCTGTCTGGTGTCATAAGCAGTCAAGATCAACTTCACAGAGCAGCATTAATTTGTTGACAGTTTCTTTTTTCCTTTAATGTTATACCAATATTGAGATGGATGGAAATGCAGATGTGATCAGACCCCTGAAGCTCACTGTGAAGCTGTTCATTTGTATTCTGATGAAGCTCTGCAGGACATTTAAAGATGTCTAATTTCATTTTCATCCATTTGTCTTTATTTTCTCCCTGCACTTTGAAAACAAAGGGACAGGGGGGATACTGACATCGATTGTGTAGAGTGTCTCTCAGACAAAGTGAATTCGCACTCTGAACAGCCTCCCCTGCACTGCATAAAATATAGCAGTGTAATAGACCTCTTCATACAAGCAATTGTTTAATTATAAAGACATGTCTGGGCAAGAAATATTCTGAAAAACCTTCACCCCAAAGAAGGGAGAGAAAAAAAAAAGGTTAAATATCTCAAACATCCTCCATATCCATAATCTTGTCAGTAAAACTTTGATGAATACACTCAGCTAAGGTTGTGTGCTGTCACCATTTAAAAGGAATAATAATCACTTTTGCATAGATGCTCTCCACAGTGGAATTCATATTTTTCATCACTAAGGCAGTAAAATGTGTAAGCGCCTCGGCTCGTGATTGCAAAATCAAATGGTTCTCTGCTCCTCCGCTGAAAAGTTCATGAAACCGCAAAATCATCTAACAAGGGCACCTGAATTAATGAGCTTTCCCCCCTGCGATTCCTTTCTCCCCGCAGGTAGCAGCACCTCAACCTCAACTCTGGCATGATTGATATTCTGATATTCAGAGTTTCTATCTACATCTGTAACTCTCACACCACCACAACACACTGCTAAAAGGCCGCCTGATCAATAATTCATAGGTGACTCACAGTGTTGATAGTGTACTTTTGGTTCAAGTTTGCTGAAATCATTTAGATACTTTTTTTCTCCCCGCCCTCAATTCTTGTGACAGCTTCAACAAACAGCACTCAGAGAGGAGTTCAACTGTTAACTGAGCCGTATAGCTTGGATTTTAGTAATGCCGAGGCCAAGTTCATCCTGTGACATTTTTGACCAAACTCTGCATCAACTTATTTAACAGAATCACAGGGGAGAATATTTTGGTTATTTATTTAACTGTTATTTTTATTTCCATGCATTATGATCTGATTCCAGTTGTGTAACCCTGCGGGGGAAGTTAAAAATTCCTTTCATTTTATTTAAATTCATTTAGTTTCTATACCAGCCACTTAATTGGCTCTGGGGTTGGCAACGCTGGATGTTCAGTCAGTCGACTAATTTGGGTCCAGACTGAAACATCTCAACAACTTCTGAACGAATTGAAATTTGGTTCAAACATTCACGGTGCTCATAGCATGAATTCTGCTGACTTTGGTGATCCCCTGACTTTTCTCCCGAGTACCACGAGGAGGAAACTTGTGGGCGACTATTGGAGGGATCATCATGAAATGTGGTACAGTCATGTCACCTGCATGATGTAATAACTCTGACGATCCTCTGATTTTCCACCCCTTTGGTTTCTGACTCAAGACAGTCCCATCTTTGTGTTTAGTTTTGCAATTTGCAAATGTTTGCATGTTAACTCAGATGGCCGACAAGGTAAAGGTTACACCTGCTAAACATCACCATGTTATCACTGTCACTGTGAGCTCAAATCACCGCTGCTGGCTTGTTTGCCTGTCAATTTATTTAGAAGAAATCTTACAACAATAAATTGAATAGCATAATGTGTGTCATAATAGAGTAAATGTTAAGTACAAATTGCTATCAAGGACATGATCTTATTGTCCTCAATGTTAGTGACGGCCTTGTCTGCAAACTGCATCCCAGTTGAAAAATAGTCAACACATTCAGTTGGCATTGAGTAAAGAGCGTCCTGTGCTAATGACTGAGTTCAGCTCATTACAGTGCGAAGAGGCTGCTTGATTCAAAAATAAATGCACATGTGACCTCGATGTTGCCCTCAATCTTGAGCTGGCATTGAGCTCACGAGAAACAGTTAGCGCACTCCATGTGGGCTGCCCTAGGGTATATGTGTTGGTGAATTTGGACAGTGATGAACGACTGTTTCCTCCTGGCTTTGTGTTTTGAGACGCACATTTTGTCATCGATTTACAGAAAGATGATCCACGTAAAATAGAAAGGCTGACATTATGATGTATTAGGGACAACAACAGAGATTAGGATGTTGTTTTGCTGGAAAGGACATTACGTGAGGCGCAACAGAGGCGAAGAGTACCAGGGAAGAGTTAAATGGATTGACTCCCAACAACAGAAGGATGTTTCACTTATTATCCCTCAAATGCATAAAATAACAACTTAATTTATTTTTCTTGACCTCAATTAAAAAAAGACACATCACAAAAACACATGACCTGCCAATAATTATATTTCCATGAATTTAACTAGAAAGACGTTTGAGTTGAAACTGAGAAATGACATTCACTGTTTTTAAAAATGGAAGCCCACGTTCCCATATTGACAGCTGGCACCAAAGAGAGGCTTATATTGAGTTTTTATTGAAGTGAGAAATCATACACAGTTTCACTTTTTAAAGTATTGCATCATTATTTTTGTGACGCATATCTCTTCCAATTTGGACACTTGGCATTACTGAAAGAGACAAAATTCATTGGAGTAAACTTTTTTTAAATTCCAGTGTGCTTTGTCAGTATTAAACTGAGGTGATAGAAAATGCAGCTCAAATAATTTTTTTTTTTTTTACAACATTTACATTAAGAGTAATAAAATATAGCAGTGAATATACATTTGTGTTGTTTTACAGATCGTACATGTCTACATCATGCAGTGGTATGTCAATAATATTATACACGCTCCCCAAAGTCCCTGAGGCTAAACAAAACAACAAAACAAACAGGCAAAAAAATCACATCTGTTTGGATGGCCTCCTCACTGACCTCCATCTGGACGAGTGAATTTGAGTTCGAGTAAAAAAATCGAGTTGTTTGGATTTTGGAGCAGAGGGCAATCCCAACACAACACCTCGCTCAGCCTCTGCAGTGAGAGACAGACGGTGAAAAGCAATCAAACTTGCTCATTCAAATGCTGCGCCTGCTTGCGAGCCTTCACTCCTTCGCTTCACCTGAGGGGCCTCTGAGGTGATCAGTGATTGTCGTGGCGGCCGTCCTCCTCATGCTGACAGGACGGGAAGTCCCCGGGTGGAGAGATCTGACAGGGGGTCAGAGCCTCTCCGTTAAGCTGCACAGGTCCTCGAAGCCCCTGGAGACGGAGGGGTGAGGAAGAGGGGGGACGTCTCGCGCCTCATCCATCGACTGCAGGGAGCGGGACGGCACTGCGGGGCCGACATGTGGTGGAAGGGAGTGAGTGATTGAACGTGTGTGTGTTTGAGAGAGAGAGAGAGAGAGAGTGCAAGTGTGTGTTTGTGTACAGACCTTTGGTGTGTGTGTACTCTCCCTGGCTGAGTTGGCTGTAAGGCTCTGGCTGAAGATTTGAGGAAATGAGCAGGGAGAAGGAGAGGAGCAAGACCTGGACACAAATAAAGACGGGCCAGACAAAAAGCAGAACAAGCACAGTACGCGGAGGCAAGAGAGAAAGAGAAAAAAGGGAGTTATTAGGCAGAACTTACATGCAATTTTGCACCAAAGATGAGCGCAGGTGCTATTCAAACATTTGACTCGATTAAAATCCTGAGGGTAAACACAGCAGTAGTCAGCCGTGGAGCACAGGCGGCGGTTTTTAATGATGTGCTCAGGCACTGACCTCCATCAATCATTTAGTTCTTGCAGATTATGCCGTCTGAGCAGAAGTCTCGACGGTGTGAATTAATGTAATGTGTTATACATCTCACCAGGATGCAGGTCCCTCTGTGCGATGTTTTGCCAGAGCTGTTAGGAAGGAGAGCCTGAAGCCGGCTTAGCTGCTCCAACAGAGCGCTGCAATACAAATACAAACGGGGGAGATGAAAGAGACTGTGTGAAATTTACACATGGGGGGCCATCGGTTCCTAGAAATATACTCTCTCTTTTTTGTTTTTTTTTCAGCATCTGTGATCACGGGAAACTAAAACAACAAAAAGAAGAGCAGCACGTGGCGGGGAAGTGTATGTATGCAAAAAACCA
This sequence comes from Haemulon aurolineatum, assembly GCA_038406115.1. Classification (NCBI taxonomy): domain Eukaryota; kingdom Metazoa; phylum Chordata; class Actinopteri; order Lutjaniformes; family Haemulidae; genus Haemulon; species Haemulon aurolineatum. The sequence goes on from JBCAUF010000036.1 coordinate 22,637,122, forward strand.
AAAAAAAGCCCCCAAAAAACATCTTCCCACGTTTTTATTTCAATTCAGTGCAGCACTCTGCCAGCATCAAGAAGAAAGCAGAATAATGAGCTGGCAGGATGACGAGAGAGAGCAAAGTCAGAGAACACTGTGTGAGGCTTTAAAATTGGATGGGCTTTGTATTCCAGTAATTTTACACTGAGTCCTATTTCTGAACAAGTCCTGTTTTTGGTGAACAGGTTGTCAGCATCTGGAGGGGGGGGTGGGGGGGGGGGATTGAATCAATAATCAGGATCAATGAAACACTGACAAATGTAAACTGACACACAACAAAGGCACCAAAGAGAGAGCGAGACGTGACTCACACGAACTATTTAGCTGCACAAAAATAAATGCACAAGCAAAACTAAACGGCAAATTAAAAGCTAAATGGAGATGTTAAGATGGATTCTGTGTTTGAGATTATGCCCACAACAGGAAAGATTAAGACTGAAAGAGGTGAAGCTGAGCAGCATTTGTTGTATAGTTTTCTATCTTTTGATTAGGGAGGGATCACTGTTGTGGCATAAGAGTCTAATCTTTCATTTTCCAAATTATACTCATAATAGATTTCCTTGTATGTCTTGGATCACCAACTGATGGGGTTGCTAACTTTTTTTTTTTTTAACAATATCATATATGTAACCATTAAGAGCATTATTTAAGACTTCTTTTTAGTTGGCTGAAGTTCAAAATTCAACAAATCAAAAAGCCAAAATTAACCAAAAACATGACCTTAATTAACTAGTTTGTCTCGGTCATTGGATGGAAAACAGAAGCTTCTGTCTGAAATCAAGGACCTAAGAAATGTCCAATTTTTGCTGGATAAATTAGTTTTCAGGCTGTTGGTTGGACAACACAAGCTATCTGAAAACTTTGCCTTGGACTTTTAAAAGAGATTTTCTATTCATTTTACACTACCCTCTGTTAAAAACAAGCCAACAAACAAAATAAATGAAAGCAATAAATAGATCAATCAGTGATCAGAAAACGCTCACAGGCTGCAGCCCTTGTTGGCTCATTTGAGGACTCACTTGTTGGTCTCCTCCAGTCGCTGGATCTTTCTCTGCAGCTCGAGGTTGTTGGCACTACACGCCGACATCCTACAGAAAGAGAGAAGGAGAAAGAGACTATAGATCAAATGAGTAAATAAGGGCCCTCAAATATCACCGTGTTATGATGTTGCATTGTCCCGCTTTCGTCTCTCTCTTTGCCAATATCCGTCGGCTGCATGTTATCTCACACCCCATTCTGTCATCTGGTATCTCCACCCCTCCAATTCCCCCCTCCCGTCCACCTCCTCTTCTTCTTCTGTCGCCTCTCTCCTTCGTTTCTCCTAGTCACTATGAGTCACCCTCCATTATGGCCCCGTGACTGAGCCGAACCACGACTGATAATGATGCCCTGCTTATATGCACCGCTCGCAGCTGACTTAATTACCGACGAGTGCTGACTCCGCTCTCTGCTGGCAAATCTGACCCCCATCACGAAACTTTTGTTGTCCAGAGGCAGCAGAGCTCAACCGTGGATGAGATGTTGATAGCGTGCTGTTAGATGTCTGAAGGACTCATTCAATAGTTAACGATTTGTATAGGCGTACGCGCAAAGGTTTATTTGGGGACTCTGAGGCCCTGCTGTAAGCGCATGATCAATTCTGCATTAATATTTGAGCTATTTAAAGCATGCATTTATGGATTCAGGTGGAAAACATCATGGTTTCTGTGTTTATAGATCACCAGCCACACAAACTCTCCGCTCTCACTTTACCCTGCCAAGTTCAGTGATTTTCCCTCTCCGAGACTCTCTGATTTCAATTTCAAATTTCATTGATTAATCAGTGATGGAGTTTTGGAGTCCAGCGGTGTGAGGAGAATCATCTGAAGTGCAGCATGAGTGACATCAAGCAAAAAAAAAAAAAACCCTGGGGAAGGCTGATGAGCGATAATCCTGGAGGGCTTTGACACACACACACACACACACACACACACACAGTCATGTGAGGGACTTGCTCTCAGTACATGAATCAAACTACAAGCTCCACCACGCCGGCTTGTTTGCGGAGGTGCAATGAGGCAGACGAGCCAATGCGGGGGAGGCAGGCAGGATTAACAAATTTGGTGACAAAGGCCGGGCTGTGTGGTAGGGCTCACTCTGTTCTGCCTGGAGGTAGAGGAGATGAGGAGGAGGAGGACTAAACTGAACTCTGTACTGACAAAAAAAAAAAAAAAAAAAAGCCCCTCAAGCTCCTCAGGCTCCTCGTTTGTGAGATGTTGCGTCTTTAACTCCTGCTTTTTGACCTCCTGCTGCAACACAGAGCGGTCCAGATGCTCCTTTCTGCCGCTGGTTATCACACCATACAGGGACTTCCGTCCTACTGACCCCAAATCAGACAAAGAAAGCTCTGCAGCTGTGCCTGATTGCGCTGGAAAACACCATCCATTATCCAAGGCCGCCATTTATTTTTTCACATGTTGCGGCATATATTTGCTACACTAGACGTGAATGTAGGATCCTCCTCTAGTTACCGGTACAGAGTCACAATCAACAGTATGTTTGGTTTACAATCAGGGTGATTACAATGATTTCTGTGAAGAGAGCACCTCCCGCTGGAGTTCTTTGTGATGTGGACAGCAATTTTTGTATTTTTGCATTCACAGTAATTTCTCTAGAGAGAGTCTATATGCATAGATAGACAACAAAAATCTGTGCAAAACTAGTGAAATTCCCATCGGCGACGGCTCTACTTTGTGTGCTAATTAGGAAAAGTCTGCATGTTAACAAGCTAAACTGAGAGCACCACTGTGCCAGAGTGCAGCCTCACAGAGCAGCTAGCTTGGCTTTTCACTCTCGTTAATAAGCATGTGCACATGTCTGGGCTATTTGTGAGTCTACAGCCCTCTGTGTGCACACTCACTGCATAGTAATTTAATTTATCATCTTAATAACCTGACACACACTTCATTTGTTATTCTTGTTTACGCTTAAAAAAACCCCCTAAAACTTTGGTCCTATCAGGAGGTTTTTACAGCTACAGTAGTTTCAGTCATGTTCTCTCAAAATTCTTTGTGTTCCTGAATTGTAATGAACAATATCAGTGGAAGTAAAAGTCTGCAGGGTCCTTGTGTTTTGATTCAAGCAACACGAGTGATAACTCTGTTATATTTTGTGGTGTTTTGGTGCTGAGGTCCCCTGATATCAATTAACTTTGTGTACAGCCCTGTGAAGCCTTTTTCTCTTGAAGAAGTTTGAGTTTTTATAAGAAATCTAGTCTATCTTTGTTTGGTCAGCCATGACAGCTGCCGCAACTCATCTCTTTGTCTTTTTCTACCAAACAAACCACTGGTGTTGCTGTGAGTTTCCTGTGAAGACTCTTTCCGCGGAAAGACGTGAAAAACGCCAGGTGTTGGCGAATGAAAAAGCTCTCAAGGACTCTTCTTTATCAAGAAGTGATATGAAATAATGAAATAGACATTTTCCTCCCCAAAACCTGGCCCCATGCCATCCGTGCAACAGCTCGTTAAAGTTAATTAAGTGGATAACAAAACAGGCTCCTCATCGAGAGCTTCAGAGCACAATAACTGACTACAGATAAAAGTTTAATATTTGAAGCCAAGGTGTGCAGAGATAATGTCGTGTGGAGCGAGGATGCCGAGCTCTCTTACCTTCCCTCCAGACTATCAACGTATTCCCTCTTCTTCTTCCGACTCTCCTGAGCCGAGTGCTTGTTGCGGATTTTCCGCCGGATCTTCTTCAAAACCCTCTCTTCAAACTTGTCAGGGAGATGAAACACATGGGAGGACAGGGTCAAGCAAGAATGAGGAAGAAAAGGGTTAGTGAGGGGAAACTGGGTTGGTGGGGGGGGTTGCAGCTGGCAGACGTTTTGTAACTGGGGATACAGATTTAGATTTAGATGCATGTGTGTGTGTGTGTGTGTGTTTGAGGCCATCTGCCCTAAATACATGGAAGCGTGTGTGCTGCTCATATACCTTGGACAGGGGCAGTTTGTTGGGTAAGTTCACCCCTTCTTTCGCCAGAAGCTTCTTCTCATCCTCATTGAGTACGAGCTGCTGCAGGGAATGCTGGGGGATTTTCTGCGCCTGTGAACCAGATGGACAGAATATCCCAGTTAAAGTTAACCCAAAAGAGTTTCAGTGTGGTGGATCAGTTCAGAAAATCCTCCTGCCCTCAGAGCGAGACGGGTCACCACATGACGGTCTGAGGATGAATTATACAGAGAAGCAGTGGGCTGTACTGTCAGTTCACATTGTATTTATTCAGAACGATTTTTCTCTCCTTACCGTGTGTCCCAGGTTGGATAGCAGCAGGTCCTTCACTGTGAGAGTCTGAGAGGACAGCAGGGGGGAGGTTTGGTCCATAGTGAGGTAGTATGCGATGTCCAGCGGCTTTTGGAGGTCATCGGACTCCCAGCCTGGAGATTGAACAAGTGGAAACAGCAGACGATGACGCTGAAAATTGCATCTAAATGCCATTCAGGCACAACATAAAATGTTTAGGCTGCTGCCTTTGTGAAGGCTGCGCCCTGCTGTTCTTTAGAAAACAAAATATATGTCACACCTTTCTCTGTCTTTGTGCTGATCTGGTTTACTCAGTCAATTTGAAGTAATATTTTAGCACTGTGGGTTCAATAATCAGCAGCGTGAAAAGGGAGCATTATTCAAAGGCTGCCCTCAGAGGACAATTTCCCCGCGTGATGAATGACAATCGCACAATATTTCATCCAGAGCCCTTCATTGTCAAAAGGCTCAGTCAATAGCTCTCATTACTCTGGAACAGAAAGTACAAATTGACGGCTCTCGCACCGAGGACTTATTTTTATACCTGGCCTTTTGTTAACTTGATTCACCTCTGGTTTTTCTGTGTCTTATATGACATCTGTATGCATGGACGGCGCCAGGATTTTTTCTCTACCGGGGCTAATGGGGGGCTTGACCAATACATGAGGGTGCTAATTTTAACTTACTATATGGGTACTTGACAAATCAAGGTGAAACAGCATTTTTTTTTTACTACGGGCAATTTTTGAAATAATATGTTATGAAATTCCAACATTCAAAGTCTGAATTTTCTTTAACTGCTGGTGGTCAGTGCATATTTTTTCTTTTTATACACTTTTTCATGAGCTTTTTTCACAGGCCCGGACATAAATTGACCTGCGGTGTGACATCATAATACACTAAAATTTATAATAATAATAATAATATTTTTTAAAATACAGATTACTTGAATTTAAAGTTTAAGGATCCCTTTCTGCAAATTATCATTAATAATCTGCACATGT
>JBCAUF010000036.1:22727901-22740345 GCA_038406115.1 Haemulon aurolineatum
TGTCAACATGTGCCTCAGCTGATTTCTTTGGTTCACTTTAACATCTAAGACTCTTGTTTTGTTGGCAAGACAAACAAACAAAAGGAAAAAAAAAATCTAATTAAAACCATTGTGGCTGTAAAACAATAACATGAAAAAGCCCAAGGGAAGTGATTATGTTTTAAGCTTATTTTATAGCGTTGAGAAAATCCCTGAAAGAGCACCAGGTACATCCTGTGTGGGGATTTCCCCTCAAGTGGCCCTGCACAGTCACGTATGCCACCTAAATGTCAAAGGCCAAACACACACTCACTCTGATTTGATGGTTGGTGTCATAATGATGCTTGTGCCGGCTCCGCGGCACCTTGGTCAGAAGAGACCGTCCGGCTAAGGCATGGCTGGGATTCACATTTGTCTGGAGGTTGCTGCCCAGACTACGGACTATCTGGGGCTTGTTGAGGATGCGCTTAACAGGTACACTGGAGAGAAAAACAGAAAACCCATCAGCACAAAACATTGATCTGCAGACCCCTTCAAATAACTAAGACATTAAAGCATCTATGGCTCTATACACCCAAACAAGACTTCTCTAAACTGAGCTCTGGTTTCTGATGTCACCTGAAATGTAAAACAAATGATCAAAAGGTGTAGTTTGTCCTGCCCAAACCGGTGTGATGACAAGTGAGAAGTTGGTCCAGTCTATCCAGCCCACCTATACACGCCCACACACTCTTTTAAAAGAAGTCTAACCAGCCAAAGTAAGTGAAAGCACCTGTGTGTTTCTTATTTGGGTGTGAAGAAGGAACTTTGAGCTGCGGCTTTCTGATTGTAATACAACAGTGTGGCCGCCTTATCAAGCGTGGCATCATGTGATGAGAGTGAGAGACTTATTTGAGACTTGCAATCGGATAAATCAGCCCCTAAGCTCCACACGAGGCAAATATATTATTCACCGGTACGTTTTAACGAGGTCGGCGTGCTACAGCTGAGGTTTTACACCGTGCTTCCGTGCTGTTGTACAGTAAAATAGTGCCGGGGCCCGACGCACCGCAAGTCAAGCGTGTGTAAACAATGAAACTTAGCTAGCTAATCAAGCTAGCAGCGTCGGGAAACGTCAATGTACCAGGAACCAGCGTAACTGTTCAAAGCTACACGATGCCTACGCGGAAGAGATTCAAAACTAGCTGAAGGCTACGTTTGGCTTACAATATCTAAAGGTTTAATAACCATGACGTGTTCCTTAGCTTAGTGTTGTTCTCAGCTGCACTACGCTCGTATGCATGCGTGCATTTCCTGCAGAGAAACTTTCATTTTAACAACTCCTTCGACTAACCGATAAACATTTAAAAGTCCTACCTTTTCCTTTCCATGGTCTCGGTTGCTTTTGATTTGCTTGTCTGTGATTCTGGCGTGTAAAAAGATAAGAAGCCAGCTAGCTGCCTATTATTGCAGTCATACTATTTCGCCGAGTCTGGTTTGTTATCGATCCCCGCTGTCTGTCTGTCTCCCGTCAGGACGCGTTCGACTGTAGATCACTCCGCCACCTTGTAACATAATGAGCGGAAGACATGCGCCACACTCCGTAAAGTAGTCCCGAGATGACGCTCCAGGGTTCCTGTCAATACACTGCGCATTCAGAGGTGGAAAGTAAACGAACCACAACTAACAATTTGAGTTAAAAAAAGGAACAAAACAAACAAAAAAATTCTATGCTTACGCAAATAACACAATTGAGCACAGTTTTGAGGTACTTAGTTTTTTTTACTCTTTTAATTAGTTCCCACCAGGGGAATTTCGCAGCAGCACAGATATACACCCATCAGCCATAACATTGTGACCACTTGTACAATCTAACGCGATCCAATACAACAGCTCTCCCATAAATTCTGCCTTTGCAAAGATAAATAATGTACAGTTTTTGATTGACATGACAGAGAGGTAATTAAACTAGGCTACATATTGGACTATTGAAGTTGTATTTTGAACTGGCGTTGAACTATATTGACACCTTTCAAAATAATACACTCCAGTTCAATAACATTTCAAAATACAACTTCAATAATCAACATGTACTTTATTTAATAGCCTACCTCTCTGACTAGTGTATATACAAAGCTAAATAATATATAAAAAGAACTATATACACAAATATTTAACAACAGTGGCAACAGTTCAGTTAACTGCTGGCTGTTGTAGAGTCTAACAGCAGCAGGAAGGAAGGACCTGCGATATCTTTTCCTCACACATTTGGGGTAAAGGAGTCTGTCACTGAAGGAGCCGCTCAGTGCTGTGATGGTGTTCAGCGTGGGGTGGGAGTCATTCTCCAACAGTGATGATAGCCTTGCTAACATCCTTCTCTCTCCCACCACATGCACTTAGTCGAGAGGGCAACCCAGGACAGACCAGGCCTTCTTGATTTGCCTGTCAAGTCTCTTCTGGGTGTCTACGGAAATCCACCACCAGCTCCTTGGTTTTCCCTGCGATGATCTGAAGGCGATTCCACTGGCACCAGTCCACAAAGTCCTGGATCAGTTCTGTGTACTTCCTGTCATCGTCATGTGATAAGCCAGACGATGGCAGAGACACCAAAGAACTTCTGTAGGTGGCAGTTGGCAGAAGCGTGCATGAAGTCTGCGGTGTACAGGATGAACAGAAAAGAAGCCAAGACTGTTCCTGCGGCACGCCTGTGCTGCAGACCACCATGTCTCTGACACAGTCCTGAGATCTCACATCCTGTGCTGTATCTTATTTAAGATATATTTCCATGTAGTGCAGACTCGAAAATATTGGTATCTTTTCATCCACAGTATTTTTTTGTAGTTACTGACTTTGCATGTTGAAAAGTTGCATGCATTTCTATACATTAAACTAAGTAATATAATTAAAATTAAATATATGTTTTATTGTAGGAGGACTATTGGTTCTTTCACAAAATTTGAACACAGTGAGATTTTTTATATGTAATCAGTAATGTGGACATAACGACTCAATGGGTAAAGGCAAATATTAGCAGCTGAACAGTCTGTAAGCTCAGAAAATTAAGTCACTTTACTGTGCTGCAGCCTTTAAAACCAAGAGAAGACACAATATAACAATGTCAAAAAAATTTAAAAACAAATTTAAGACAATATCCAGCCTCATATCAGTAATTTCAGTAGTACTTGTACCCACCAGGACTGGCAACATTAAAATATGATAGGACCATTCTGCAAAACAAGTACTTATAGTTATGTAACTGCCTCTTATTCAGTAAGACTGTATGCTTGTTAAATTAGTCCCTTTGACAACTGAACTGTGATTTGTGGTAATTCTGTAACTCCATGAACATCTTAAGTCACCCTTTACAAAGTGTAAGGCCTTTTATACAGATACAAGATCCAACTAAGGAGCTCCACCATCTTGAATCAAAACATAGCTACAACAATCAGTCCTCTCTAATTTGTTTGATGAATTTGTTTGATTTTGAATATATTACCTATGTAGGTCCCCTTTTTGCTGCCAATATGCAACAAATTGTGAGGCACTGTGTGTTCGCACATCTTTCTATCAGAACCAGCATTCATTTTTTCAGCATTTTGAACTATAGTAGTTTGTTTGTTGGATCGTATCACACGGGCCAGCCTTTGTTCCCCATGTGCATCAGTGAACTTTGGCCGCCCATTACTCTGTTAGCGGACCCCTTTTGATAGGTGCTGGCCATTGCAGATCAAGAACACCAACAAGAGCTGCAGCTTTGGAGATGCTCTGACCCAGTCATCTAGCCATCTCAGTTTGGCCCTTGTCAAAGCAGCTCAAATTCTTACTTTTCTGCTTCTAACACATCAACTTTGAGGACAAAATGTTCACTTGCTGCCTAATATATCTCACCCACTGACAAGCGTTACTCACTTCACCTGTTGGTGGTCAAAATGTTACGACTGATTGATGTAGATAGACTGTGTGTTTTGATGCTTTTAGGGGTTTGTTTTCATTGATGATGTCACAGAAAAAAACAACCTACAGTTGATTATGATCAGCTTTGGTCTTCAGGGATATACCAACAAAGCAGGGCATCATTCAGGTTTTTTTAAATTATGTCCTTCAGTAATCTGACCCAAGCAAACTGAAGCCAAATTCCACAGAAGGCAGTAAACTATTGCACAAGAAATAATTACATAAAACCATATATGGGATAAATCTCATACTTTATTTGTTCCCTTCCACACAATTACACCATGACAAGAAGCACAGATTTTTCCATTTGTGAATCAGGTGTGATCCACAGCAAAGAGACTGATGATTACAATAAATATCTGACCCCAAAATAAGGAGGAAAAGAAAACAAAAGTCCATTCATCATCTCTGTTTTCATATTCCTTCCATTCATGTTGTCACTGGTTGAGGAACATTGAAATTCCAAACTCCAGTGCATTTAAAAAGGATGTTGATGGTGTCCACAGTTCAATGTTGACTTGAATGAGCTGGCAGTTCCCACATTGGACCGGAGTGCAAAGGCACCAGCTGCAGCAGTTCTTGTTCAATATTTAGATCTTTATGTAAAAAAAAAAGACAGCAGTGACCTGAGGGCAAAACAAGGGAAAGAGTCATTAGGTTATATGGTAGAAATGTGGTTTTGATGTGACAAACAAATCAAAGCTGGATGAAGAGTGATGTTGAATTTAAATGGTTAAGAGTATTTCACTTGAAAGCACTTGAAAGTCTTTTTGTACATAAATTGTTTTATTTTTTAAAGCTCACTCAACACCCAACATTGTTCGTGAACATTCTCCGTGTTGGAAATGTTGATGCCAAATAACTAAGCTGCAGAGTGGCCGAAGGTTTTTCAGGCATCCCAGTCTTATTAGAAGCTGCAGCATGTGGTCTTAAAATAGGCCACTGTCCTGGATTCTGGTCTCCTGACACCTCTAAACTACCTGCCATATTGTCTCTGAATTTCACTCTGTTTATCGTTTCCTTCCTCAGTCCTGACAGTTTCCCGATCCCTGCTGTGTGTTCCCACCGCCACTGTCAAGTTTGATCAAAGGAACGGCATATGCCAGGTGATGAGATTAACCTATTTTTACCAATGGTAAAACTTAATATTCAGGCACTTGACTTTAGTGTTGGACCAGAGTTATTAATACAGTGCACCTTTGTATACCCAGATCAACCAGATAAATGTGTCTCAAGATCAGGAGGACTTCTCTGCATAATGTCTTGAATTTAGTTTCATTACATTATTCTTCTTATTATTATTATGTTCTTTAACAGTGAAAAGTGCTCTGGCAATTTCACTTCTTGGAACAAAGCATTTTACATTTGCAACTGTATCCTTCAGCACACAAACAGTGCAAGGTCACGACTTTCTTTGCCTCTCAGTTTCTCAACATGTAAACCATGAGGCGATGTCAACAGTCATAATTTCTTCAGAATAAAATAGACTAGACGCGTTCTTTGAAATAAACGTGTATCACATTGCAACAGCTGGCTGTGATGTATAAAAACTGCAAAACACCACAATGCAGTTAAAACTAATACCAGGATGTGACTACATTGTTATTGCTTGTTAACAGTATTGACTGCTGAGAGGGGCAAAACCTACAGCCAGTACTACATGTAATCTCTCCATGGACGTCTACCCATGTTTACATTAGACAACCTGTGTGAGAACTCTGCTCTCTGGTGTCATTTTGCAGCAGTTGTCTTACAGTGGTGCCACCACAGTAAGCAACCACAGTGGAAGTTCTTCACTTAGGAGAACAGATTATAAATGGTAAAAGTATGGCCTTGGACAATTACACTGTAACCTTCAGTGCAGCATAAATCAGTGTTTGGCCTTTAAAGGCATGTTCAACACTGAACTTTTCACCGGTTGAAAAAGTTCACCCAAAACAATTTGGAGTATTAGAGAAATTATCTTCTTTACATATTATTTATCATATTTTGTTGAAGAATAAAAAACAGTCTAAAGCCAGGTTTGATGCAAAGTTTGGAAATGAGCAGGCCCACTCTACATTTATACAATAGACAGCAGTGTCCGGTTCTCCTTAATAAAGGTGGACAATTAATGATGTTGACTACGACTACTGTACCAAAAACAATTAAAAAAAAATTTAATCACGCTTCTACCCTTGTCCAGCATATCTTTGGCCTTGGATGGACTAACCTGAGTGTCACTACTCGTCCTTCTTGAATTTGCCGCTGATGTAGGGAACATAATCTAAAAACAATCGCCAGTCTGTGAAGTGGACCAGAGCTACACCTCCGACTGTGCCCCATGCAGCCATGACTGGGACCCTGTGGAGGAGAAAAACATTGTTGAGATTAATTGTTATTCTTCCATGTACTCTTTTTCAATTCATATTTTTGATTCAATCAGTCTGGCGAACTGGCAGATTGGTTAAACTGAATACATAGGGTAAGCCATACATTTTACATTTTAACTATTTTCATCCGGTTTAAGTCAGAAACTTAAAAGTGGTAGTTTTCGGACTCTTTAGCTTGAGTTTAGCTGACAGATAGCTTAAGTAAGCAATGACCTCGGCTAGGCTAACGGCTAGCGTTAACGGTAGCTAGCTAAGGACACACAAAAATCCTTTAAGCCAAAAGTCCGACTAATTTCTGCTTTGTATCACTTGTACGATATCAAACAAAATATCTTACCATGATTTGGCGATGGCCTTGTACTTCTCACCAATTAATTTACCGATCATTTTGGCTGAGATGTGTCCTCCTCACACAGGACGTGCCGCTTTAAAAACTAAGAAAGACTTCCGCTTTTGGTTTGCTAACTGCGCATGTGCGCGGTATACTTCCGGTTAACCGAAAAACACGTTTCTAATAATAAAAGATACACTGAACTTAACAGCAACTAGCAATGCAATTATTCATCGTTTAGTCGATTAAGTATTCACTATTGAATTAGTAACCAACAATTTGATAAGCGGTCGGTCATTTGAGTATTTTTCTTGAAAAAATGTCAAAATTCTCAGATTTAAGCTCAAATAAAAAGCGTCAGGTTCCTTTGTTCCCCTGTGACAGTAAACTGAATATCTTTGGTTTTTGGACAAAACAAGACACTTGAGGGCGTCATCGTGGGCTTTAGGAAACAGGAGTCAACAGTCTTCAACATTTTATGGACCAAAAAACTTACTGATTAATACCAGCTTGATAGCATTATTACCTAATGAGGACGTGCTGTAACAGAGGCTTCTAACTAGTTGTATTAAATCATTCAATTTAGATTACATTGTGGTTATTAATTTTATTTTATTTACATTATTATTATTCCAGCACAGGAGTAACCCACTTATCTGTTTCTAGGGCTCTTACAAAATATAATGAAGCTACATATTCGCCTGAGTGCAGTGTACTTTACGGTCGGTAGGAGGTGACAGCGCAACCCATTTCTGACCCCTAGTGGACCTACCAAGCTATGGTATATTTCTGCTGGCCGGTAGGCTATATGAAACCACTACCTGCTTGGTTTTTTCTAAGTGTGTGAACTCAATTTTACAAATAACACATCGAAAAGATCTTCCACTTTCTGGTTCAGAAGTTTGCATTGTAAAAAGGGAAACTATTTTGGGTCTAAAAAAAGACACAGGATACATGCAGTGTTTGTTATTAAAAATGGCACATTTATTGCTACATTACTGTTATATACACAACAGTTCTCGATATCTACTTTATATATAAAAAATAGGAAACAGGAGGCACTTTGAGGACATAGCCTACATAGATGTTGTCCCCAAACATGAGTGAAGACAGAGAGATCTGAAGCAGGTCATCTGTTGTGGAGGGGAGAAAGGGTCTGTTAACAAAGAATTTCAGGTGCATGTTTTGATACTTGGTTACTGCAGACATTATCCTTCGTGCTAAGAAAAGAGTCTTCAGTGGGGACCTTTTTATGTCACAAAAACACCAGGTTATTCTGCAGAGAGACTACAGTAACTGACAAAGAAAATAATGTTTGGGGCTAGTCCATAGGGCAAGATTTGTGACAAAATGACGGGTAAACCAAATACTGTTACATATCAGTACCAGCTTAAAATGATTAAGCTGATGAGGACATATTATACAGCTGTACATACATATCAATGCACAAGCCAGTAAAGGACAAAATTATATTTAACAAAAATCAGTTCATAAAAGATGAGAAACTTGAAGTACAATTTTCAGCGTCAAAGTTGTAGACCAGGTTATTAGTCATCTTATTCTTAATGACACGCAGACACTAAAGTGTTTTCATTTAGATGTTGTCAGATGTTACTGAAGTATATATGTTTTCATACGTCTGTATTATAAAAAAGGTATAACCTAAAAATCCTCAAATGCAACATCATCCACCATGTAGCAGAGAAATATTCAGGCACTGGTGAGTAACCATTATCAAAACTCCCAAAGTCAGGAAAATGACTAAGGCCACCCTTTTTGATTCATTTAATGCTTCACATCATAATGAAACAGTGAATTATGTTGCAGATTGTGCAGACCGCCCCCTGCTGCTCCTTCCTCAAACTAATCAACAAGCTCATCAGAGAGATGGACATCGAGGAGTGGAGGGGGGGTGTGCCAAAGAAAAATATTGTGTTTCATTTTAAGAAAAACTGTCGCAAACACCAGAATAATCCAATTACAACTGGCCTGACAGGGTTTGTATTGAAACAGGCATTCAAAAACAACAAAAGAGAAAAATATCACAACATGTGATGTTACAGCCAGATCATTTTGTCATTTCTAACATTTCTAAGCACCTGGCACAAAAGAAAACACCTCACTTTGTTCCTGGAATCTAAATTGAGAGTTGTCTTACATTTAAACAATGTAAACAAAACAAAACAAAAAAATGAAAGAGCATTCCAAATGATAAGAACAACACTCATACAACTATATTACAAAGTAAAAAAAACAATGGTAAATCAATTCTACAAAAGGAAGATCCTTACAACAGGCTTTGCAAATTGTTCAAAAGGGGAAACAAAACAAAAACAAAACACCAAAATGCTCAACACGGAGCAACAACCACAACAAGTCAGTCAATGGCGATTGAGTAAATTCTCCACAAGGTAGCAGTAACACTCATGATCCCTTTCAATACTCAATTATTTCTGTCTTCTAGCAAAATGTCATTTCGCACAATACAAATTGCTCTGAGACATTGCGTTAAGTGAGTCCACCGTACTGTAACAGTGTCTTTAGGTACAACGAGGGAGGGGGGGCAGGCTGATGTGACACTGGCTGTATTTGAGTCAGAGGCTTCCAACTGACCACATGGCTGAGAGCGATGGCAAAGGATGCGAGCGGTGCGGGTTACATCCGAACGCTCGAGTCCAACGGGCAGCCTCACGGAGGGAAAGGTTGGGGGTGTGATTCACCATCAGTGTGGATCCTGGATTTTCATCCAGTCTCTGCTCGTGTTTTGAGTCTCTCTCAGGCAGTCGCAGTCTTTCGATTCCACTTGCATGGCCGTGACAATGACAGATGTACAGTACTTGAAAGAGATAAGACTCGGGGATCCACAGTTAAAAATAAAATGAAAAAAAAAGAACCCACCACATGTGTGAGTCGGCGACTGTGGCACCTTTACAGCCAAAGCAAGAAATCAAAAGAAAAATACAGCCAGAGTTACCAGCATATCAAAAAGAGAAGTAGGCTCTCTGATTGGCCAGTCAGAGGCTGGATGTCTCCGTTATTCAGTCATCACATGAGAGGATATTGAAGATGGCTATTTTTTTTTTATCTTAATCAAACACTATGCATTAGGCCTCTTTCAGGCACATGCTTAAACAGGTTTTGTTCAATCATAAGATATAAACCCGGATGTCCCTCTTTGCTTGTGAAGAATGTAAGACCTCCTTTTCAGATGGGAATGCCAATAATTATCCAACAATACAAATCCTAACTCTGCTCACACGAGCACTTGATCCAAAAAGTTTTATTTGATCCAAACAAGTTTTTTGCTCCCAGCGTGTAAAGCAATTTTTCAAAATGTCTTAGAAAAACATGATCGTAAGAACGTCCGCGTGTCCAATTTCCACCGTCTCCAAACCGGTGTCCTCGGTTCAAAGTATTGTCGTGTAAAGATTAATAAATGTTTCCTCTTTCTGTGAGAGTGTGCTTGTTACTTTTGTATTCGTCGTCAGGAATGTGGCCACCTGCCTTGTCAGTAATGAGGTGTGTGTGCGAGTGTGCTTCCCAAAAGTTGATTAACACACACTGAGATGCATGACAATGATAGATTAAGGCCACGTGTTCTAAGGGCTGTACAATCAACAGGAACTGAAAGAGAAGGGAGAAAACATGAATGAATATCTTTCCACACAGCATGCTGCAATTCAATATGACAAGCTGTATTCATTATATTACGGTACAGGAACCATAAACATCACAGTGCACCCTCTGTAGACTCACCTGAGAATTACATATGTCCATCTCCTCCTAGACCAGGGTGACCCCCACCAAGCTGCATCTGGGGGTCCACGCCTGAAACTTTCTCCTCCTCTCTCCTCTTGAGGCAGGCAGCCTTTGGGTTCAAATTACGCTCTTCGGAAAAAAAAAAAGGACACATACGAAGATTAGAAATAGCCAGAAAGGAAGTTCATGAGATAAGCCGTCAGAAATCCTTTTTATGACATTTAAGCAGAGTTTTGAACATACAAAAGGTCAATCATAGACAGGAGGGGAAAAGCAAGGAAAGCAGGAAAATGAAAAGTAGGATGAGAACTGCAGGCGTTTGGCAGAAAAGCAGGGATATACTTCCTCAAATGCTCCCCCCTTTCTTCTCCTTTTTTTCCTCCAATTGTCAAAGTGGTGCAGGCAAATAGCAAAGAGAAAAGCCAAAGTGGAGGCTAAACAGTAAGTGAGAACAAAAACCAAAGAAGAGATTTTCCTACAGGTGAATGACTGGCAACTCGTGTCCAGCTTTGATAAGAGATGGTTGGTTGTCTATGTGGATCAGACCTTCCTGTATTGGCTGACCTACCTCGCACCTGCTTCTCCAGGCCCAGTATGACCTGGACGGCCTGCTGCAGGATGATAAGCTTGGTCTGGGCCTTGTCGCTCTGCAGGTGGACCTGACACATCCTGCCCAGCTCTCTGAAGGCTTCGTTAATGTCGCGCACGCGCACCCTCTCCCTAGCGTTGTTAGCCTGGCGGCGCTCGCGCTCCCTCTGCTCCTTCTCCTCGGCAGTCAGGTTCTCATCAGTCACCGAGACAACACTGCAGCCGGGAGGAGAAGTGGGGGTTGGAGGGGCTGGTTAACAAACCCAAATCACAACCCTCGCTGAGCCAAGGCTAGGTACGCTCGCTAAAAGCTGCAGTTAACTTATAATACTGCGTTTACTGGGAAATATTTGGTCCTTTATGTATGTCTGTATATGATGGCACATCAAGACGAGACCAGTGGAATTGCTGAAGAAGATCCCAGTGGAGTGGGGCTGTATTGCAGGAGAGCGAGCGAAGGGGTGATTCTTTTCTTTTTTGAAGTTTCTTAAATGATAAATGATACATCTTTGTAAAAATAAATAGACATATTCTCGATCAGTCAAAGCTTTTAAGTGTTGTGAGTTGAGCAGGCGCGACACTAAATGATTTCAAGCCAAGAACTTTTTTTTTTTTTTTTTGGAGATCAATATACAACAGTTGACCCGAGTGACAAGGTCTAATAAATCTGTCCTGAATCCTAACCAACCAACATAAGAGGTTTTTTTTTTTTCTGGTCATTGGGGTCCAGGATGGAAGTTGTAGGGGATATATGGTGACTGTCCAGCAGAATGAGAGAAGTAATGAGGAGGGGAGAGAGAAAAGGGGGGAGAGAGAGGAAGCAACACCCTCTGCCGACACAGAAAGAGCCACAGAGAAGAAGCCGAGAGGAGAGAGACTGAGGGCATCGTGTTAAATACATCAGCAGAAGGAGATGTATTTATCTGAATGTGAGGAAGAGGCGGTCAACTGTTGCCATCTGTAAAAAGAAAACGACAGAGGACTGGGGGGGGGGAGTAAACGGAGTGATGAGAGAGGGTTGTCTCAGAAAACGGCGTGGCAAAATTAAAAGGGTTAATGCTCGAAAGAAAGGCCGGGGCATGCGGCACAGAGACACTGCAACCAAGCCGAAGGCGGGTTAATGCGCGTGACGACAGAGACAGCCCTGCTTTCATGCCAGTGGACAGACAAGTGTGCCATGAGTAGGAGACGTCACGATGCTGGAATAATGTTGAAAATTAAAAATGACTCCGTAGTTTAATAAAGCACAATGAGGCAACAGTGGAGAGAAACGAGCGAGAGCACACACGGAAAGATGTGTTAATCCAGTCAAAGAGTGAGGCAGAGAGACATGTAAGCATTTTAACAGACAGCCAATTGTAAGACAACGCAACACATACTGCATCAGAACAAACAGCAGTCCTGTATGTGTTACCAGAGGACGAAAACCTTAGAAGATGAACTGGAGAATGGGCATGTCTTTAAAACAGTCACACAGCTTCA
>JBCAUF010000036.1:22758512-22770010 GCA_038406115.1 Haemulon aurolineatum
TGATAACATCAACGTGTCCCTTTTGTAAGCACACACCTTGGCACGACAAAAGAACATGTAAGTGGCCATAAGTGAACAGAAGAAATAGAGCCCTCTTTATACCCCACCCTGCCACCGCTTGCCTTCCCTTTCATCTTCGCTTCAATATCCTGTTTCATTTCTATTGACAGCCGAAAGACCTACTGCACTTCTCGAGATACGAGGGTGACGGAAAAGGGTTCACGCAGGGCAAGGCGATCTGCTACGGTGGGAATAAAGACGGACAAGTAGACACTTTTAAAAGCAAAACACCTTTTGTGCATGACAGCAACACAAAAGAGCCGAGAAACACCACGAAATAAAGTGAACCGGCTGATTTCAAGTATCTCTGAGGCTGTTTGTTTAATAAGCTGCATGCATGTCTTAAAATTGACGGTAAGGGCTGCGCTGGTAAGGCTGATGATGAGGATTACTAATCGCTCTAGGTGAAAATGAGTTCTGCGAGGGGGGAAAAGTAGGGTGCGAGATTGCAGGACAAGGGAGTACACTTTGTCAAAAGGTAAGCAGAGGAGATTAATTGGGCTGTTCCCAGAAACCCCCACCATATGCCATTGTCCTTAAGTGATTGAATGGCAACAGCTGAGAAGGTGAGGGAAGGGACACCTGCGAGGCGAGAGTGAGGAAGTGTGGAGGGGATGACGCTTGATCTACATAACATAAAATAACCTGGCGATCTTACGATAATCTGTGATCTGAAACACAATCCGTGAGGAAAAAAAAGTGGAGAAGGGGAACCATTTCCTCTTCCATTACTATTCAAAACACCATGAATGACTGGGGGGGTGGAGCGGTGAGATGACAAGAAGCGCTAACAGGCCATTACTGTCATGTTTTACTGTCAGGAGATGTACTGGGGAGCATTACACGCCAAGAAGGACATTTCAACACTTGCTTTTGGCAAGAGGAAGGAGGAGAAAGTGAAATTTTATTTTCTTCGTCATAACGTTTCTTTTTTTCCCCCAAATCAAGCGAATCTCATCCGTTCTTTTATTTGAGAGGCAAAGGAACAGAACACCAGAGAAAAGGAGTAAAGAAGTTGTTTTTGTCTTACCCGAACCTCCGAACTGACTGCTGGCGAGAGTAGTCGGCCGGTTCTTGCCATTTGAAACTGGAGGCTCAAACATCTGAAATGCGAGAAACAAAACTGTAAACACACCAGAGCAAGACCACTTGAGAGGCAAAGGATGACCGGGCTGTAATATAAACTAACCTATTCAGCATCCTATCCTCTCTCGCCTACAGCTACAGCGGCCATTAAACAATCTACACATTCCAGCTTTGGCTGCTAAAATTAAAGTGACACAACAACAGCCTCGTAAAAAAAAGGCGGCTGATGTAATCGAGCTGTAATCTTTCAAACCCTGACCAACTGACCCATTCATGGATCCATTCTGGCTTTCATTCACCTTTTAACCTACATGACAACTGTTCAGGACTAATTATACCAGTTTGAGAAATTTCTTTTTGTCGATCTGTGAGTAAAGTATGGCCTATGTTGGATGCATCCTTGTCTAATTCAAGCAACCTTCCCGGAGATCTTACCGCGCTAAAATCCAGCAAGTCGTTGAGCTCCTTGTCAGTTTCCACTGCAGCCATTCTCTGCTGCTGTTCACTTGGCCCTTTCAGTCTCAGCAAGCGACTGCAAGGAGAAGGAAGGAGAATATTGGAATTTGAAAAATGGTGAACTATCCTGACCGGCAAAAGCATACAGGAGTACAGACAGGACAATCTTGTGGGCATGACGACTTGTGCTTTCCACGAAATATAATCAGAAGAAAGGGAGGGTGACATGGATATGGAGAAAAATGTCCACTTTAAGTGTAATTAAGTGTATTACTTAGCTCCGGCCTTTAAGAGTCATAACTAAATTTAAAAATTAGATCTTATTTTCAGTGTTTAACCAGCCCAATTTAACCTATTATCTAAATCACTATAACCATCAATTAAAATAGCAGAGGAAGTAGCAGAACTGACTCATGGTTCAAACTTGACCTGCTGTGTTTATGGTAGAAGTGCAGGTGAGTGGTTGTATAATGAAACGGGTAGCTGGATTAGAGGTGTCTTCCTTTTCGCTTACAAATAAGTGGTTCAGACAATAAAGTTTAACTGGAGACTTGTTTAAACCTGTCTGAGTGCCCGTGTTGTTGCCTCTCCTACTGTTAAGTTGTGTCCAGTGGTGTTCTTGTGTCACCATTTCAGCAATTAAGGTAGTGGATAAAATGTCATCACAATCAATAGGAAAACATTATTAGAGTAGGACTGAGTTTGTAAAAGTGAACAGTAGATATTACAATAAACACAACTCTGGGATAATGTAGTGTCAATTTCTCCCAGCTT
Source organism: Haemulon aurolineatum (assembly GCA_038406115.1). Classification (NCBI taxonomy): domain Eukaryota; kingdom Metazoa; phylum Chordata; class Actinopteri; order Lutjaniformes; family Haemulidae; genus Haemulon; species Haemulon aurolineatum. The sequence continues at coordinate 22,760,889 of JBCAUF010000036.1, forward strand.
TGCACAGGAGATAGTAATTCAGGTTGATGACTCAAAAGGATTTTCTTGCCGTGTTTCCATACGGTACGACTGTTCAGCAAATTAGAAATTTTGAGCTAATGCAAAAAAGACAGGTAAGTGTGAATTAAGTGTGTTTCTATCAACTGCTTTGGAGTGAATAAACTAGGCTGTGCTAGGAGATGTCAGAGGTTGGCGGTACAGGCTATGTTACGCATGGCTCTAATGTACAGAAGAAGAAGAAGAGGTTGAAAAGCCACAAACAAGAGAAAGAAAATTTAGAGGCCTTTTGGAGCTATTCTTTCTTGTCAGCTAGTATTGGCCATATTGCATGTTGTCAAGAGACAAAGACAAAGAAATGCAATGACTCTATATCTGGGAAGACATCTTGGAGAGGACACAGCTGATCAGTCATGTGAGTTCAGTGTTCGCCAAGTCAGGGCCCATTCAAAAAATGTGTTTCCACCTAAAAACGTTTGCGAAATTGAGTAAGTTTCCCCCCCAAATTATGCCATTTCCATCAACCTTATCTATGTAAACCTTCAAAACGTGCCTGAAAATACATTGATGGAAACACTCCTGCTGAGAAAAGTCAATTAAACCAGATGGTGGGAAGCCTGACAATAACTAGAACTCAGCAGGCAATCTTTCTACCAATGGTACAGTTAAACCTGAATAACTAATGCTTTCATCGCGAGCTAGAGTTGCCACATTAGAGGGACATTCATGCGAAACCATCTGAGTATTAACCAAGTCAAGTAATGAAAAATCCAGCCAGTTCTAAGAATTTCCTCGGTGGCCCACATCTAACACGGGTGACCATGGTTCAGCCGCAGGCCACACTGCACTCGTTGTTAGCCAGCCTCTGCACTCAGGCAGCTTCCTCTACCTCAAAAACCAACCTGCACTAACAGCTCTTTTGAAAATCTTCCAAAGTTATAATGCTGGACTCTCAAGTAGGCAGCGTACTGTTTGGTCAGACTGTATCAAAGCAAACACAGCCCATGTGCGTAAAAAAAACAAAAAACTAAAGCTAGTGGACACTTTGCTATACAAAAGCACTGCAGTAAATACCAGCTGGAGGAAATCATAATGTTATGATTCTGATTGTAATCAGCAGTGTTGATTAAGTTGAGTTTGTGATGTCATCAAGCAGATATACAATTAAGTGTTATTGATGGTCCACTTGTGTTTGGGAATGATGCTAACCCTGTGCACCTCTGTAAATTGCCCCGAAAACTGGATTAAACTGGCCTAGGATGTCTTACCAAACACTTACTAATGTCGATACATGGTAATCAAATTATAATCAAGCACCAGCAGCAATGTCATCTGTATGGCTGCAGCATCACTTGCAAGGACTGCAAAATTATATGCAATGTTGAAAACAAAAACACGGGGAAACTGTGTTGCTAAATGACATCCCAGAGTGTAGAGGCTGACATCAAGTGTTTGACAACATTTTTGCAACACTTTTGACAGTCAATCAAAAGAAGCTGACCCCTCTGAGCTCCGAATTTTTCCCATTTTGGCTATTGTTTGCAGCAATTAAACAACCCTTTGAGGATCTTAAACAATTTACACTATTAGGTGAGAGTCTGAAATTTGACCTCAAATACATTAGTAAAAGGTTACTGAGATGATTTCACTTCCACCACTTGCAAAACTCTGAATTTTTTTTTCTGGTCATGACTCAAGATTCACTTTCAGTCTATAATAATACACTAGAAACAGGAAAAGCCAATTAGTTTCACTTATTTGAGCTGTTCCACCTACAGAAGCATCATGCATCACACCAAAATGTTTCAAAATTACATGTATTGTATGGCATTACATGAGTTGTATTATTTTTCCAGCAATATTCCAGGAAACACTGTGAGGAATCTAACTACTTTTTTGTGGATCAAGGAAAATCGTGACAAAGGCAAGACCAGAATTGTGTGAAAACTCACACAATAAAACAACAAATGTGTCTGTTTCTAAAGGCATTAAAAGGATGCAATCACTAGATCAAGAAAAAAGGCTACGTAAATAGTAGTACAACGAGGAATAATCACGCAATTAAGGGACGACTAATGAGAAACGTGTTATTACATTAGAAAAAGCTGAATTATTCTTATACTACCCAATCTAGCAATTTCAGTCTCTCATTGGGCTGAGGTCAAAATGGGGGATAAGTGTTTTAGCCCCTCCTAACAAATGGAAGTTGCATACGCTTGTGTTGAGCACCCCCACCTTCGGCCTGACCATTTGGCGAAAAGTTTTACGGCAGAAATAGCCACATTAACATCTCATACCCGGCGTCAAATAAGAGACAATCCCTCAATCAATAACCTCTGTTTTTTTTAAATGACTCAATTTAAGGTTTAAAAACCCCGCGGGGTGTTTTTAAAGGACTTTAAAAAACCTGTTGCCTGCCCCTCACGTCGAGCAGGAGAATGGGACACTGATGAACACAAAGAGTCGGCTAGCAAAGTTTCAAGTTTAGTGGTGCAAAACAACACAAAAAGGAGAATAAAAGCCAAAAAAGTCTTAACATACTCACTGAAAAATATATTTTAACACATGCAAGATGGAGTAAGTAAGGCTTTAGCTGCTTTTCTTGTTACTAGTTAACGCACAGTGGTGGGTTGTTGTTGGTGGAGGTGGAGGGGGGGTTAAACAAAAATAATACCCCCACAGTTATACTTTTAACCAGAATCTTACTTAACATTGCACAATTTTCAAAGGTGCACACATGTGAGTGCAGTGACCTCGGCTGCAATCGTGAAACTTAACAACATTTACGGGAGATTACAACGTTACACACAACCAGGTTATACGTTATAGTTGGTTAAAACAAATCAACACGGGCTGTCTCATGCATTTGTGCGTGGAAAAGCCTTACATACTACTGTCGGCGCTACGCACAGACTGATAATCTGATAATATGCTGATGTGCTGTAACGTTATAGCCCATTGAAGTGAACAAAGAAGTCTTTTCTGTCACACATAAGCTGGTAATACTCAGTAGTAACACGGCGAGCGAGCGAGCTCAGGCCGAAAACCACCCGAGACCACCGCTTCTCCCGGCTGTGCAACTTGAACGATGCGCTTTTTCTTTTAAAGAAAACTTGATCATTACTCTTCTAGCAACGTGGCGGACAACTTCTGTTTGACATGCATACGATTGCCGTGGGTGTGTATTTATCCACGCGTTTACCTGGAGTCAGTTATGTGGCATCCAACAGGGAGAAATCAGCGGCAGGAGTAGAGAGAGAAAAACAAAGTTAGGGATAGGATCCTTCACCCCCCCACCCCCCCGTGGTCCGGACTGTGGGGCTTGATGAAAAAATGAGGAAAAAGGCAATGTGAAGCACTCCTCCGCCGCCTCGTCGCCGTTGTCGTCTTCGTCACGAGAGTGAAAACACGTCTCTAGCGCAAACCATAACTCTAGTCATAGCTCCCGTTTCCTTTTTGTTAGAGAAATTGTAACCATTTCATTTTCCAAGTAGACATTTTAACAGCCTCCACATTGTCGGTTCACTCCGATGTATCACTCCGCCGCAACAGCCCTATACGGGAGGACATGGACGTTGAAACATCAACGGTGTCAAATCTCCACCGAGACGAGGTGACCGAGCAGAGCAGGTTTAAAGAGTCTTTGTTCTGACGTGACGAGTGTCTTAAATAACACAAGTGTCACTGTTTTGCGGCGGTAAACGAGACGCAAAATGATCGGAGCAGCGATTCGCGGGGATCTATGTCGACCGGCGGATGCGAACAGCGGAGAGCCCAACACACTACACCAGTAGAGGATGGAATGATAATATCGGAGGGAGGGACCAATGGGATACGACCAAAATTTGATTGGCAAGTGGGTCGTCCAAATATGTCTCATCATCAACCTTTAGGGCAGTCTCGGTTTTGCCTACGGGTTGCTTGCACTTTAGTTTAGCTCTGAAAACAGTGCATGTGCGACAAAATGTTCCTTTACGTGAGTGTGTGCGCGTGTGTCAGGGAGGGATGGATGCATTATGGTAAGTTATGCCAAGCATGGGTCAAATTTTTAGAATAAAATGAAGTAAAATAAAGTTTTTTTTTTGGCCACGTTGCCCAAATTAAATAATAATAAAAAAAAACCCATTACAATGGCCTATAGCCTATGATGATGTACACTATTGGACTATTAAATATCACAAATAGTTTTTGTTTAATCTAGTGGAGATACACATCTGTAGTTTGCTATGAAAAGATCCCTGACAAGTAAATATAGTAATTACAGTCCCCCTGTATGTAGAATATATATTGTAATATCAATTATCATCAGGTTTTTAAGAAAAAAACAGGCAGTGCTGCACTGGGTCAAGAATAAGTCATACAAGAAAGGGCCACTTGTCACGTAGAGATATAAAACCAGTAACTGTCCAGCATAGTTAAAATGAAAGTCCATTATATGGTTGGCAGCCACTGTGATACGAAATATAAGAATACTTATACACCAGAGGTTGCAAAACGTTATGATTACATCCCTGAAAAACATTTATATTGTTATAATATTTGTAATATAATATTGTATAGTTATGTATTCACAAAATGTAAATGCAGTAGATTTAGCTTAGTTTTAATTTAATGATCAGGGAGAAAAGTGAAACATGTGAATGCATAAGAAAAAGAAGACAGAAAGAAAGTGACACGGGGGGAAAAAGTAATGGTACAGCAACTTCCTTTTGTCAAACCAGAGCCATAAGACTAGAGTTTAGAGCATGAGCCAGCATCTAGCTCACAAGAAGGGCAGGCTGGTGTTTTTCATGAGTTTTACCTTAGTGGTTATGTAAACAAGGCTGCAGTTAATGTGAGTGTTTGTTTTTGAGACTTTCTAAAGAAAACCTCAACTGGTTTGAGGGGAAACAACCTAAATAACATCTGTGCTGGCCTTTACGAGAATACTCAGCCATCCCCACTTTGTGGTTCGCAAACACGCACACGCACACACACACACACACACACACACACACATGCTCAGCATGCATTGCACACATGCAACTCAAGCACAAACCTGTATGCCATTAACAGTGGGTCTAAAGTCTGGTCACCATGTTATCCTTCTCATTATTTAATTCTTTTAGAGCTGAACAAATGCACCACTGGAGCGGGCAATGCATGCTCATAACTGTGTTAAAGACAAATGAGTGAGTGAGGAAAGAGCTTCTCTCTATATTTTTGCAGCAGAGTAAAGGAGCATTCAGTCAGTGTGAGCAGATCAACCTCATTATGACAAAACTGGTCTCATGTCACAGATTCACTCGTGGAGCTCCCACAGTACACCTGGGGAAAGAAGGCGCATGTATTTGCCATGGAAGTGATCATATCGCAGCTTGACACAGAACATCAAACAATGTTTGGTTTGTTGCCTTTTGAAAAGTAGGACGAACGGCATGGAGACAAAACAACATCAAGGTTGCATGGTAAGGCACAAAGACATGCACACACACAAAAAACATCTATATTTAGAGTGGAACTCCATTTTCCTAACCCCCAAGTGTACCCTCCTCTCCACCCACTCTTTCCTGGGCTCTCTCTTCTTCTTTTATACTTGCACCATAACTTTGTAAATGGGTTACCCCCATGCAGCCACCCACGCATCAGGTACAGTACGAAAACCTGGGGCATCCTGTTATGACTTCTGGTTTCCTGTTTCCTGTGAAAAATACAGCCCCCTCTCTCACACACAAACACACTCATGTTCTCCACCGTTCGTCACACACCAAACAAGAGCAGGGCCGGGATCAGCTGCTAACAACCCATTCCAAATATATTAGTTTGAGTGTTTGTACTTACAATCCTGGCTCAAGCGTTTGGGAATGCGTTCAATATAAATATCATACTGCCACTTGGATTCAATTAGCGATACGGTGGCGTGCTTTCTCTTTTTAGACTGCTCCCGGCAAGACTCGGTCCAATATTTTGGTGCATTTTTGACTGGTTATCACAGACAGCGACATTGTTGTGGTCAGCGTTCAGCCCTGTGAAACACACTGCAGCCGTGTGAGGAAGTCATTATGCTATAAGGTGACAGGAACAGCTGTTTTGCCCCATTTTTCACCACATTTAATTTGTTTTTATTCCTTGTATACATATCCTCATTTCACATGCCAGGGAGGAAGATGTACAAGTGTCAAGGGACCACTGAAACAGCAATAACAGCAGTGTGTGCTCGTGTGTGAACTGTAGGCCCCCCGTTTCACAAAAATATGAAAATAACACCGTTTGTGACACACAGCATGCTGCCACCGCGTGCGCGCACAGACACACACACACGTACACACACACACACACACACCCTGCCAAGATACCTGAGCATCTCTCACAACATGGGGTCAGCCACATCACTCTTAATGAGCAGAAATCTCTCCACCTTCCCGCGGTGGCTCTAGCCTGCCATGCTGAATGCTCAGTGACGGTGTACGCGGTTAATTGTCTTGGCACAAACTCATAGCCCTGTTTTTCCTCTCTTTTGTGCCGCCACTTCTGTTGGTGCTCAGACAGAATTCTAGCACACTCGCTTAGCGCATTTGTGATTCCTTTTTATCAGTTTCGGGTGGGCGTTGTCATCCTTTTTATATTTGATGCCAGTCTAAAATCAGCTATGCTCAGTATTTGTTCTGTTCAATGCAGGCCTTTACATCCCAAAGACCGCTCGCTCACTCTTTTTCTTGCTTTTTTTGCAAGAAAAAACACAATACCATCCTGTTCTTTTTCCTCATTTTTAGCTCATCATCCCCTCCCCCTTTCTTGCACATTTGAATTCATTAGCAATCAAAGAGCCACTGACAAACGCCCAATCTTAATTACCCTCTCATTTGCATATTTGCATATTAATGACTGCAGACTTTGCTGTTTTTCTGCTGCAGTAGTCCCCCTCCCATCAACATTGCTCAGACTTAGCCGCCCCACATGCTGCAACACTACGTCTTTCTCTGAGCTGCAGGGCCTCACACTTTTCAGCCTGAAGTTGACAGACATTCAAGGGAAGACATTTCATTATCACTCCACACGAGCCAAACAGATGATTCATTGTGCTCGTAATTTAAATGGAGGACTCATGTGTTTTCAGCAGGGCTTTAACTCATGGTCCTGCTCCTGCTTTCATTCAGTGTAAGCACTACTTAACTTGGTTGCAGCGATGCATATACAATATACAGCACACACAATACCTAGTATATTTTGAATATATTTGTTTGTTCGCACACTTTATAGTTAGTAATTGTATCACAAGTCCTCTGTGCATTACCCCCGATATGCTTCCCCCTTCTGGTGAAACAAGTGTAAGACAGCAAAATGATATCTGGACAAATAAAGACATCATGTACCCATCTTACAAGGTATACAATTTATTGACAGTTATGACTTCAGAAAGACAAATCTTTCAATGATTTCACCATAAAAAACATCTATATCTTTGACCGGTTACTTAAAAGGAGGACATACACAAATAAACCCGAACAAAAGAGGAAAAAAAAAGCGCTGATCCTGCCACGACACAGGATGCACTCCAAATGGCAAATCCACGTCCTGTCGTTTACATTACAGCCAATACAAAGAACTAAGCATTTGTTTCCACTGAGACTCTCCCGGGGAGTCATGATGCAGTTGGCTCGAGAGATAAAAGCAGTCTTGTTACAGCAGGTTATGTCCGGGGATGAATTTCTATTATTTTCCCAGTGCAGCTGATCTGAAGCTAATCGTACCAGAACAAGCTGAGGATGCTGCTTTAAATCAACAACGCACACATACAGAGGGAACATTTCAGGTTGTAACTTTTTTTATTTTTGGCTTTGACATGAGGGTCATGCTAAAATGTTTTAAACATTGTGCTTCACCTCAAGACATCTCAAAATTTGTAGAAATCCATCACGTCAACAAATGCAAAAACAAAATCTATAGGCTCAATCATCTCTTGCTAACACAGACACACATGACCCGACCTGTTTAGTAAAATAAACGTATTCTAACATTTCTCAATGTGCTTGCATAACACATATAAAACAAAATTCATATATGTATTTGCCTGTACACATGTACAGAGGCTTAACCATTATCGTAATAACTGGGATTGACACACTCGTGCTGGAAGCCTCAGAGCACTTCTGAGGGATTCAGACAAGAAAACTGAGAAGCAGAATTGAAAAAGAGACCTGTTATAAAATTACACAACTACTATATGCATTTTAATTTGCTCGTAAGGGATATCTTTTCCATTTCTGACACAATATGAACAGTCTCTATGACTGCAGACCGCAGAGGGGGCGCAACAAAAGCCCAATGGCATTTATTAGCCAAACAAGGAAAAATAGTGTAGCAGCGCTTAACACTAGGCATGGGTGTTGCAACAGTGACAAATTTGAATCAGTTATGATGGGACTCAAATAAAAAGCTTTAGGTTTGTTGGTCTCCAAATTAGAGATTTAAAGGCCCAAAATCTGGATTTGAACTAAAATGTTATGACCAATGTTCTCTAGGCTGCCAAAAGACATTCAGAGAAATGACGTTGCAATTGATTCAAGAGCAGGTATTTATGATGTACTGACTTTCCACAAAAGGTGCAAACTGTACATACAGTATCTTTCCTTGAATGAGATCACCTGGCCTACGTGTCAGTAGAGTTCATTTGATAGATGGAGACTTGAGAGGTTCACCTGAGGGAGGATGTGGCAAACAAGGTGTGTACGTTTAGGCAGCAGCTTCTCCATGTTTTTACATGTACATATTGTGTGTGTGTGTGTGTGTGCGTGCGCGTGTGTTCAGTCTGCAGTGCGCGTGGGAGTTCTAGGTTGGTTCAGCCCCATGGTTTTACAAAGCCAGCCAGCGAAGTCTACCTCCTCCGCCTCAGACCGCTTGATAAACGTATGGTTCTGCAACAAAACAAACACAATCATGTGCAAGTAAGAGACTGAACATTAAAAATCCAACAATTTTAAGTTTTCTGCTGACTTGGACTTGTGCGTTTGAATAAGTGCCAGTTTAGCTGACTTTTAAATTTAAATCTAAATCAAATCAAATCTTAAGCCATAGTCTAAGGACACTCACCATTAACATTTTCAAGTCAGCCCTGTCTGCTGGATTTTTGATGAGACTGAAAATAA
>JBCAUF010000036.1:22880555-22898200 GCA_038406115.1 Haemulon aurolineatum
AGAGAGAGAGAGAGAGAGAGAGAGAGAGAGAGGGAGGGCGAGTTGTTGATTTTCTTTGAGTCTGAGTGTGGAAGCATTATCTGCTTTTTAGAGGGTGTTGTTGTTCCGAAGCAGCCGGCTGGAGAGCCCTGCCTGCTGTACCTAATCGGAACTGAGAGCGTGACGCCCTGATTAAAAACCCAATGAAAGCACTCACACACACACACACACACACACACACACACAAGCACACAGACTGCTTTGAAAACACCAACTCTTTCTTTTCTTTAGCCCGTTCACACACTTTGATGAAAGCACATTACTTTTGAGGTGCACGGAAAAGACACTGCTATATCAGAAATCAATTCCAAGGTGATCAATGCGTGTGGGTGTGTTCTGCTCGGTCAAAAGAATGGATCTCACATACTAGGAGGCGTGTCTGTCTGGGGAAGGTACGTATACACTGTGAAAATCAACAGTGGCTCATATTATAGGAACTAATGGACTGCATCTCAGAACGACTGAGAAAATCTCTTAATCTTTCCAAAAGAGAAGAACTGATATGTAACAGTAAATTCATAAGATGGTTCCTGGAAAGGACTACTGTATGTAATTTGGCAGTAATCATCAGGAAAATGGAGACAGTGCTTAGGTTTTACACTTCCAGTTAATCAAATCCAATTAATATCTAGCGTAACCCAGAGGGTCTTTTGATCGGTGTACGGCACGTCAGCTGATCATGCCAAAATGTGAAATTTTCTCTACAAGCAAGCATCCAATTCAGTCCACAAATCCTCCAAATTAAATGACAAACTGTGCTGTATGCACATTGCCTTTCAGAAATGATGAAAAATAAATCAGTTTATGATGTGACAAAATTGTGGTTAAGTTTAGGTACAGTATGACTCGACTCAAGGTTTAGAGAAAGATCATGTTAGGGTTACAGTATTTTGTTAAGATTAGGGGGCCATCATCAAGTCAAAGTTATATGAATAGTTCCTAGTTTCAGGAACAATCAAGGCTACAAGATAATAAGATACAATACATGAATAATTACTTAAATTGGTACAAACTGAACTGTCGATTTTCAAGGACATTCCTCCATTCGTGTGTAGTTTCTTTTTTTTAGTTTAGTTTTCATTTTACCTTGAAATCACTAATCTTAAGCAGTCAAAAAGTTTGAGAAACTGCTTAATCTTAACTGTGTTAATGTGGCTTGAGCAATTTTGATTGACAACGCGTCTCTTCCACTGCAACATAAGCAACCAATCCTGTTGAGGGTCAGATTCAAAAATTGCTAAATTCTGATTGGTGCACATAAATATATGACATCACGAGACAATGATTGTCATGTTAATTAACCAGAACTGTTGACTTTGGCTAAAAGTTCATATGAAACCTCATTACACCAAGAAAGCTGATTAATGAAAAATGTTTCCAGGGCCTTTAAAATTAGCATTAAATGACATTGTGCTTTCTAGAAAACTTCAGAGGAAATAATTAGGTAATTATGGACCCATGAAATAAAGTGTTCTTTCCCCTTTGTTAAAAACAGCAGTCGATGTCTCTCCTAAACAAAGCTTGCTGGCTGATGGTGGCCATGTTGGGCAGCTTCCAGGTGAAGAGATGAAGCAGATGTCTCAGTGAGCCCTGCCTGGATGAATACTGGTAACCTATGCCAAAACACACATACACACATACTGATGGCTGTGGATATAACTACATCTAGAAGCCTGTTAACGAAGGACTATAGGCGACTATTAATCTTTCACCTGCATTACTCTGCTACCTCTCTCCGGCTCTCTCCGTTTCAGTATATCCCTCCTTCAATCTCTGCCCTCCTCCTGGCTTTGCAGCTCTTAACCCTGTGGTCGTGAGCAGTGGAGTGGTTATGTATGCATAAAAAGAGAAGGGGAGGAGAGGGAGAATTTTAATTAATTTCCACGTCTATATCTCCCTCCATCCACCTGCTCTATAGTCCTAGCAGGCAGAATGTAACCTGGAGTCAAGCCCAAGCCTCCATGACGAGAGAATTGCAATTATTTCTTCACCGCCCTTATCACACCTCATAAGCGCATCCATCCACCCAAGTTCTCTCTTCTAAAGCCTTCATCCAGAAATTGAGGGCTGAGCACAGACACTCCTTTCCATCAGCGCTTCAGCTTAGACTTAGACTTGTAAATAAATTCCCGCCTCAGCGTTATCCAGTGTGCCAAAATGCTCCATTTACATGTCGCACTGCTCTGGTGGTTGCAGTACTAGCTATTGCTGGGGATCGAATGAGCATACATGTTTGAGCCGATTATGTTGACAACAAATCGTCCACATTTTAAATGCTAGTTTACCATTTTCCAAGTTCCTACATTGGTTTCATTATTGAAGTTACACAATACACACACTGACTCTGCTTTATTTACCAAAATAAGGAAACATGGATGTTGTGGCAAGAGGAGAACAAGGATAATGTGAATTAAGATGTTTCTTGCATGTAAAATGACTATGCAAAAGTGACTCTTAAGCTAGTTGTCAGGTGTGGCTCGGGTGGTAGAGTGGTTCAGTTGTAGTCTTGGTAGGTAGATCCCTGACTCTTCCCACCCTGTCTTTCTGGAGTGTCCTTGAACACGACTGATGAACAAAAACACTCTTGGTCTAGCGAGAACGAGGCCCTTGGTTATCTCGTCAAAAGAACCAGACAAAGCCAGTTTTCCACATGCGCAAGACACTGAGAAACCTTAAGCTCTTCGACTCTTTAGACAGTCTGAACCTCCTCTGATGTGTCCTTTATGAGTTTTGAGGTTTAACTGTGATTCAGCATTTTACATACAACTGTCAGTAATTTTCTACCATACAGTAGCAACCCTGGACCCAAAGTCAGCTTTGGATAAAAGCATCTCTGCATCATTTGCATCCAATGACAATGCAAAAAGTTAGCAAGGGAAAAGATTGTGGTTACAGCTAATAAACAATATGGTTAATGTTACAAAAACACTTGGTTAAAATCGTATTACGGATGATTAATTGCAGGCCAATATTGTCTTGTTACATATCAGCTACAATATTTACTGAGTGGAGACCAGAAGCTGTTTTGAGGGCCAGAAAGTTTTATTCAGTTTATAGCTGACTGGCTAAAAACACGTGAAGCCTATGGTGCTGACCTTTAAGAACTTTGCTCAAGGGCGCAGAAGTAGAAATCTCTGAAAAAGTGAGAAGTTTTCTTTCTTTGGCTCCACCACCCACACTTTCCAGACTGTGCAAGGAGTCTTTCACCTTCCCTCAACTTTGCACCTCCTCTGCTGCCCCTGCATTAACTTTAAGGACATGAGAGGAAGCTTTACAGCTATGAAAAATACCACATGAAAAGGTAAAAACATTGACTGGCTTCCTCTTTCCTCCTGCCCCACTTCCTGTCATTGCGCTGCCCTTACCCATACCAGGATGTCCGATCTGCATGAAGGGAGAAAAGACGGCACATTAATCACCACTGGTACTACTCACAGCTCCCCTGACAGCATCTGAAATGCACACGCACACACGCAACCATTAGAGATACTAAAACCTCACACGCCCTCAAGCTCTCTGATCCCACAGAAAAGCAGCACGGCTCCATGCTGTTTAAGCACTGGGGGCGTCTCACGGGTTTAGCGAAGGAGGGCTTAGAGCCAGGTTGGAAGAGGTCAGAAAGAAGGGCGCAGAAGGATGGAGCAGAGAACGAGGAAAAAATCCTAGAAAAGAGGAGAGCGAAAGGTTGGGACTGGAGCAGCAGAGGGGGAGATTAACCGGCCTGAAAAGAGGGAGGTCTAAACGAGAATACATAACGCGTGAAGTAGAGGAGGATTGACAAGTGAGTGGGTAGAAGTGAAGGGAAAATGGAGGCTTTGGCAGAAATACAGTATGAAATTGGTTGCAGAATTAGAGTGCATTTGGAGACTCGGTGGCGGGGAGAGGCCAGAAAATGAAAGGATTGTGCAAAGAGGATAAGGGAGAAGGAAGGTGGGAGACTGTTGAGGCTTTTGGTGGTTACCTCCGTTCACCTCAGACTGAAAAATATATCCACTGCTAAAGGCAAAACAACACACCCATGAGGATGCTCTCTCTCTTTCTCTTTCTCTTTCACACGCACTTAGACACACACACACGCACAAAGAAGGATGCTGATCCCTGGACCCCATGAGTCCACGCCGCACCTTCTCTCACTGTCTTTGGCTCCCTGTCCTTGCTCTATATGACTGAAGTGAAATCAGGCCTGAAACACGGGGAGATTATTCCAGCACACTGCAGTTTATTACACCAGAATCACGCTCTGCTGCAGATATATCCGGCGCGAGCTCGGCCAAAGCACGCCACTTGTCTCCTTGTTGTTTCCCCTTTCGTAATGATTTTGTATGAATGTTTCTGGGTGGAAGACTAATCCTAGATGCATGGGGCCCTCAGCCAAGTAAAGAGCCTATAAGCCTACAGCAAGCATAGCTTTCCATAAACAGAGACAGGTAGCAACAGCTGGTACACTCTGCATTTGACTGCATTATGAACCCACTGATGTGATGTAATGCAGCATTATACTGTAGGTTCCATGGACTTTATATAGATACTGGAGGATGTATGGCTTCCATAGGAGCATGTGTAAGGAGATTTGTAGTCAGAATCATAAACAGGCTCTCAGGCAATTCAGTATTACTGCTGATGAGTCCTAACGAGAAGCAGATTAATAAAAGAATGGTCAAAACTGAAGCAGAGGAGCGAATGACTGTCAGTTTTACCTACACTTCCCATGATGCAATTCGAGAGCCTCTTTTGTGACATGCTCCCTGCCATCTTCTTTCTAAATTTGTAACATAGACTCACAAATTTGAATTTTGAAACAAGAGTACCCCAATGGCATCACTATGACATCATCAGGGTTATCTCCTCAGACTTGACGAAACTCCTGCCAGAGCTAAAGAGGAAATTATAACAACAAAGGCTTGCTAGCACAAATCGTAGTAGTCGAGTAGTAATCTGACTTTGACACATAAACAACTGGTGGAGTACCTTTAACATGATGTTAACCATCAGGATTATGTCTGTAACTATGACAGCGAGCAGGTTTTAAGGTGCAGCGTGAGCATTGTTTCATTGTCCAGTGTCTATCAGATGCTTCTCTTCTTCTCGTGTGTGTGTGTGTGTGTGTGTGTGTGTGTGTGTATGCCAGTGTGCATTCACATTCAAGTAATGCACGTGTCCCACCAGGTTATTACAACTGACAAAAAAAAAGGTGTTATCCTTTTAGATTCCTTGATGTGTATGTTTGTGTCAAAGTGTGTGTGTGTGTGTGTGTCAAAGTGTGTGTGTGTGCGTGTGTCAATGTGTGTGTGTGTACACAGTGTTTACGCGCGTGGAAAGGAACGCTGTGCCCAGTGATGCATGGCCCACTCTTCGCCTGTGCGGGACATAATGAGCCAATCACCGCTGCTGATGGAGAGGGGTGAGCGATGAGAGCTCTATCTCCCAGCAGAGACCGAACACTGGGTGGGGGGTGGGGCGGCGGCGGCGGCGGCGGCAGGGGGGGGAGAGATGATGCGTGCGCTCATGCAGGCCAGGCTGCTTTCTGCCTGGCATGACCACCTAACACCTGAGACCGAGGCCACGGCAGCTCGGCGAGCCTCAGCTGAGGCAGGCCTCATTGTTACAGAGAGCACATACACGGTGAATTATTGCCTCGGCATAAGCCGCGCCAAAGCAACGGCAGAAAAACACACAGTTTGTTTTATAATGCATCACATCTGCCGAGCGGTTGATCACTCTGGCACAAGTTGTGTCTGAGCCTGATCTCTGTTTCACAAAGTGGGCACCAATTACCTCTTGATGTATTAAGAAATTAACAAGCACTTGGTCAAGCGTAATGGCATTTCATGCATACAAAAAAGAAAGCCGTGATATATGAGGACTCAGTTTTGCATTAATTACTGCACTCTAACTGCATTTAGAAAATAAATGGTAATGTTGTTTCTGTTTTGGCACCTGGCGTTGGACTCCCGTGGAAACAGTCCCGGAATATTATTACAAGACATACATTGATCACCCTGTTATCACCAGCTGCAGCTCTGCAGACACAGAAACGCAATTAGTCTGACGTTTCATTACACATACAGTATACAAGCAGCCTGTCACACACCTCCTGCTTGTATTGATCTCGCATTGATTGTTATTTTTCGCCACAGTTCTGTGTCAAGCTTGGCAGCGTGTCTGGCCCCCTGGGTTACTGTAAACACTGAATACGCTCAAACCAAAGCACAGCTCTGGAGCGAAATATGCTTCATGAATAATCACCAAAATTTCTAGATGATCTGTGATGGCATTACAGGGTCACAATCATGCAAATAGCCGAGGGGAGAGGGGGGTGAATCAAAGGAGGCAGCAGCAAATCCTTCTCATCTATGCAACCATTCACGTATGCGAAAGAATAAATCTAGCTGAACAGGGGGCGAATATTTGGCTGAAAGCATCCTGTTTTGCCTGCATGTTCGGAAACTACTGCTGGTTCTTGTGTTTTAAAGAGAATACTCACCACCGCAAAAACAGACGTGCACAGGCATGTACAATACGCATGCACAGTCGACAAACAGGCAATAATAAGAAATCTGCCGTCAGGTGCCAGCAAACACTCGGTGGGCATAACAATCACATATGTGAGCCTGCATGTGAAATCAGAGGGGTTTGTCTGAGTGCCTGCAGTGGTGAGATAAACAGAAAGAGAGGCTTGCCCATTTGTCAGTGTGTGTGTGCATGTGTGTGTGTTTGTGGGTGTGTGAGTCTGAATCTATGTTCCACCTCCTAGGACATCACAAGGCCTCAAGGAGACCAGGGGCACGGTGCAGTTCAATAACCACACACTTACTGCCATCTTTCCCTCCATAGTTGTTCTATCTCCCGCTATTCCTGACTGCCTCATTTCACAGACCATAAATACAGAGTGAAGCCAGTGATAAAGACACAAGAAGGAGGGGAAAAAAAACATCAGCTCACACAAAAACATCTATTTGGTATTCTTGTTAGTCTGTCATAATGAGAGCTCTGCTGATTAACAACGAAACATCTGAAAACATCTGACAGGCTGGTAGAGAACAAGCAAGTTTTTTTGATTACTTACATTATTTCATTTTATGTATCACAAGGTTATTACAAGGTTGTTGTAATTATTCTACCTGTTGTTTTTGTTGTTTTTTTGTTTTTTTTACATTGAATCCCTTCACTTCCACTAAAATTCATCCAATTCATTCACTGTACATATGAGCATATAAGATAAACTTGAAAACATCTGTAATGCATAATTTTATGAAGTATGTTCAGAACGACCCTGTACTCCAGTGCAGCCGTTGCCCTCCTCTGGACGAGTGGCTGTCGCGTCACGCTGAGGACCCTCCTGACGCTCATCTCAGTCAAGGTTTCTCTCTATTCTGGTCCGGGGTCCAGTGGGGGAATAAGTTCTCCTCTGAAGTCAGGATAGCACTTTGAGATCTGATTTGGGATTGTACTTCCAGCTTCCGGGGTCATTTATCTCTTGTCCCTATTGAGTTTAAAGCACTTTTTGAAAGTCTAAAGAGTCTGGCTTAACGTAATTTGATTGTAGTATAATGACTTGAGAACTGGCTTTTGAATACATGTATTGCTGGTTGCAGGGACGGCTTGCTGGAGGGAAAAAGTTGGCTAGAAAATTTGCTGTGCCTCTAAATGGCACATAAAGGCCATGGTTAAATAGTTAATAGTGTTTTATTATTGTTATTATTATAATTAATACAGAGTTGTAGTAGTTAATTTAATTCTCATATAATTTTTCACTCTTGACTTTCTGTACAATGTTGCACCGCCTCATGCAGCTCGTGACCTTTTTCTTTCTTTTGCCCCTGTCCCTCGGACAGCCCGAGTCTGCCACTGGTCCGCTGTTGCAGTGAGAAGACGCTAAAGTGCAGAAAAGGTCAGAGTTCGGTGTTGCGGTACTGTATATGTCAAAAGAAAAAAAGTCAATACGTGGTGAGAGGCTTCTGAGAAGATGTCCACATTGTTATTGTGTCAATGCCACTTGAAAGCCAATAAGGTTTTGCAATGCAACAATTAGTTTAGGTCATTTAATTGTGATGGGCTTACAAACATCCATTTTGCAGAATGTTTTTGTGGGTCCTGTTGCTTCTTCTTGAGCACCAGCAGATGTGTCCTCATACCTCTTTTGCTTGCAGCTTTTATCAACCCCGCATCTCCTTTCATCATGGGGACAATGTCTGAGTCTTGCACTAAATCATTCACTGAATATAATCAAAAAACATGAAGAAAGAAAAAAAAAAACAAGCTACTGCTTTGAACTTTTGGGTCCACTTTGAAAGACGAGTACCTCATGTGCGTCAAGTGAGACTCAGACAGAAGGAGCGAATGTGGGAGAGAGAACGACGGAAAGAGAAAGTGCAAGTGTGTGTTATCTCCCTCTGCTTTGATCTCTCTTGATATTACCCGCTGTCGCCCGCGGTCAAGTGTGCAGCTGTCATGGCTCCCCATGAAACAAGGAGACAGACAGAAGAGGGGTTCCTGCCGAGCGAGGGGCCGCGATGAGTCCTCGAGTCTCCGCTGCCACCGCACTGTTCGGGCTTATGTAAGCAGGAGACGACGAGGGAGGGAGCGAGGGAGGGAGGAGCGCGGAAGACAATGAGCGGAGGAAAGAGAAAGAAGGGGAAGAGAGAAAAAAAGTGTCAGGCAGGCAGCGAGAGAAAGAGAGGGAGACAGAGAAAGACGGGAAGAGCTGTCATCATAAAGAGTCTGACTCATTCCTACTGTTCTGGATATAGCACTGAGCTGAGAGGCATGTAGCTAATGTACGACAGCTCGAGAACAATTACAGTCCTTCAGACCAGGATTAGTCTCATAATATGTGAGCGAACGGGCCAGTCTCTACAAAACTACACCAAGTACGAACTAAATTTTCCACTGAAACTGAGAATTATGTCGGGTTGTGAGTTATTTGACTCCTCAGTATAAAATTGAGCCATTCATTCAAAATGCAGATGTCTTATCTTAGATATCCAGTCAAATTTCAAAGACTTTAAACAACATTATTGAACATTTCTGCCTTGAAAGTGCTTGGATTTTTTTGGGATTTCAATCAATTCTTTTTGCAGAACTGAGTTGCAGCACTTACAGTAAGAGATGTATGAAACACTTTCAAGAGATAACACAATGTTCATCTTTGCTATTTCTTCATATCAAATCAATGCAAACCTCAGCTGCTTTAGATGTTGAGGTTCTCACAGAATCCAGAGCTTCATAGCTGAATACCTGACAGCACCAGCATCGGCCAGATTCATATCACATCCCCCCCTGCCATTGTGTCTGTAGTTATACGCAGAGGCAGTGAAGGGCCTCTGCTTGGCATGTTCTCCCTCTGTAAGTGCCTGCAGAAAGGACTGGCTGTGAAAGCTGCAGTCAAATAGCTGTAATTATCTACAATCAGTTGACAACCAGGGGCTGGCTGAAAGGCTGCTCGCACACAAACACGGCGGAGGGAGAGAGGCATCGAGGGGCGCGGAGGATAAAATATCTCGGTAGAAGAAAAGAGAGCGGCAGCGGTGTTGGCTTCGAAATCGGCCGACAAGGCTGTGAAAAACGCGCTATGATTGAGATCTCAGCTAAAGCCGCCGCAGATGTGAATACTAATCGGAGTAGGAAATGCCAACAGGACTGACTTGTGTCCCTGAAGCCGCCCGTGTATAGCACATGTTATATGCTGCAGCTGCTTAAGTAGTAACAGTTTCATTTTATTCACACAGCACCTCTCTGGGTCAGACATCCCATCATACTTTACAATAAAAGAGAGAAATGTGGACAAAAGGAATGCGATTATAGTGCGAATCAAAGGAACATAGTGACTGTTTTGTGTGTGCATTTATGGGCTTTTGTATTGCTTCACAAACTGCATCGCAGCTGCATAAATACCACTCTGTTGAGTGTCAGCCATGGAAATAAAGGAAAGTAGCAAACTCATTTTACATATCTTAACGTGTCTGTATCTGGCTGTTATCTAACCGACGCTGTGACCCTGGCCTCTGATGTAAGGCTTGTAATGAGAGGTCAAGGGAAGAGAGCACGTCATTCATCCAAACTTCTTCATCAGCAGATGACGTTTGCCCACTCAACTGCTATTTTCAAGGTCAAGGACTCAAGTTCAACTGTATTTGCTGCCTCAACAGTGCGTGTTGAGTCTGCTTGATTTGGTTGATTTGACTGATGAAAATGGCTTCATGGGAACCAACAGTAAGCTTTCGCTACAAAATATTTTGAATAACCAACTTGACACCACGTTTACTTCATTACTGCCTCACTCAAACAGTATCTTACTCTGAAACAGTGAAGTCGAGTCACACGACTGGCAGTGTGCAGGATATTGTGTCACATTTGCCCCCCAGCCACTTACTTATCTCGCTCATGAAAAGCCTTAGAGGATTATATTCCTAATGCACAGGTTGAACACTGTCACTGATGGCTCAGCCGTGCCATCAGTGGAAACTCAGTGCATGTAGGCTCCTTGATTAGGCAGAGAAGAAGGCTGATGGATGAGTAAGAGGAGGATTTAGGCTGTTGTCATGCAGCAGTCATTCCTCTTAACAGCCATCATAAAAGAGCGAAACGGCAAAGGACTTGTGTTTTTTTTTTTAGCATGATGAAACCCACTTTGAATTCTGCAAGAAGAGCTGTGACTGTGCCGTTGTCAGACGTGAAACTAAAGGTATATCTCGACTGAGTGCCAGAGAGGAGAACAGAAAGTAAGCAGAGAAGTCGATGGCTTGGGATAATCAGATTGGTGTGTTTTTCATTTTGCCTCCTCTTCTTCTTCTGTGAGTATCAGTCTCTGCTAAACAAAAAAAAAAACGCCCACCCTCCTCTTTTTCTCCTCTCTCTCCATCTTCCTGTCTCACTCTCACTGTGCACAAATGAAAGCTTTATCTGAAATTGATTAGCAGCTTCACATATTCATTATGAGTGTAGGACTCTGGAATGAGTTATTGATTATTGGTCTGTGGGCGCACGGCTAACATGCAAGAACACGTTTTCACAATTAAGACAAAAAGCATCTTATACAGTAATCAGTAATATCAGCCCCCAAACTTTTACACACAGGAGCAGTAGTGGAAAGTAACTAAATAGGTGTACATTTACTTGTAGGCATACAAATACTGTACTTTGAGGCATGTGAAGGTTAATTTGTATTTTCTGCTACTTAATATTTCACCACCACTACAATACAGGGAAATATTGTACTTTTTACTTAATTACAATTATCTGATTACTCTTTATATACATTTATCTTTATTTGTTTGTAGTTACGTTGGAGATTCAGAATATCGATACAAAATCTAATCATTTTGTACATTTTCATGTGTTGTTGTGTCACTTGACTGTAAGAAAAATCAGATATCAATGTACCAATATTATATGTATGTAATGATGATATAATTATACTGAATGTATACATAAACACATACACATATATTGTAGCTTGTAATAGTAAATGCTCACCGGTGTTTTCAATAATTAGAAGTTACTAGTCTATGAATTCAATAAAGAATTTGGTCAATTGATAATTCTATTGCTCTCTAATTATTATAGGTCAAGCTATGAGTTTATTGATCCCCAGGGAGAAGTCATGAGCAACAGCAGCAGCGTAAAGTAAATAAATCGAACTCCACCTCTAACAGCTGCGACATTAACATTGTGATGAACACATTAATGTGTCAATAATTATAAAACATTAATACAATAAGAACATGACACGGACCATTTTGCATGATGAAAACGTGACTTTTACTCTGCAGTACTTCGACACTGGCACAACTACTGTTCCTGGAGTAAAGAATCTGCTCCTGGGTGTGTTGCAACTCTTCCAGGTGTCAATAACGTGACCATCGTTGAGCAGGCGGTGACAATAAATCACACTCCTCCTCGGCACATGAGGTCCCACAGTACTCGTCTCCCACAGGCACACGTGCTTCTGCCGGAGCATTAGGGCTGTGACAGAAGCTGTGAAGCATTGGCCTGGAACCGCTGCTCTGGAGCATGCTGAAAGGCTGAACGGCCTCAGATGAATAGATGGTAATTAATACACATAGCACCCGGGAGACCGCAGCACAATCTCAGGGCAAATTACCCTATCAATAAAATGGCTTACAGACACAATGAGAGACAGAGGAGGAGGAGGAGGAGGAGGTGAGTGAGGGAGGGAGGGAGGATGCGACGGGTGAAAACTGTACATATTAAAGCTCAAGCGTCTCTCAGGTGTTTGACTGTGAAAGTGAGGAGGATCATTTCATCATTCAGCCATGCCTCGCCTGAAGAAACAAACAGGAAAGAATAAATGTCAAATCGGTTTTAAAAGGTTAAGATTGGGGTGAAAAGTTGTGAAGGGGAGAACAAAACAGAGAGTGACAGAAGTATTACGTGCGGCAGGCGAAAAAACAAAAGACATCAGTGTCATAACACCTCGGGATCAAAGACATGTAAAAATAGACAATGGGCTCTGCAGCAGGCAGATGATACAGTTGAACGTAATATTCGCGATCAAACAGCCAATTGGATTTCCCTTGCCTTTTAAGAAATCCAATATCTCTAACCAATTACTCTTCTTTGCTTCTCAGTTCTCTCATCTTCCCTGGATCTCCTTTGCTTCCGTCCCATAATGACGAAACGAGGCTCCAAGATATTTGGAGGAAAAGATCAATGGGAGGAAAGGCATAGCCAGCACATGATGAAAATCTCTCTCCTTAATCTCCTTCTCAGATCATCCCATTCCCTGTGTCGGAGTCCCAGCATTCCTTGGTGTTTCACTCCAGCTCCTTCCCCTGGATGTCACACATCTGCCTCCTGCCCCATCCCAAGAAAAGGGAAAACTGAAAGACAGATTATCACATTGTTTGGACGTTTGAACATTTATCTGCCTGAGGGCACGGTCCGGATTTGCAGCACGGCGCTCTCTCTCCCCCCCCCCCGTGAACTCAGCGGGACTCAAACTCATGATCCGGTCAGTTACATGTTGTGGTCTCCGCAAGATCAAAGGCTGAGCGAGCTGCCTGAAGAGATACAGAGAAACACACGGAGTCCCACGGTGGCTCCAAGAGAACATGAAGGCTCTGGTTTGAGATTCAAAGTGAAAGGCGAGCAGCTCTGAGACATATGACTGAATCCTCGTGGATCCAGTGTCATTCCTCTTCAAATACAAGTTTCACACTGTGAACACATCTGAGGAGGAGGATGTTTAACACACGGGCAGATGTCTGCGCCGCTCGGCTGGAAGGCGGGCAGGTTGTCTTGTGGGTTCTGAGGGTTGCTCGTACAGGCCCACTGACGGCTGCTTGTTCTGTCCATAACAACTGGGAGACAAAGTTATTTGAGCAATACAAGCGCAAGAGTAGTCTAAAAAAGGTAGAGCAAAATGGTTCAAAGCCTGTCTTGCAGGAGGAATAAAAGATATGTCCGGATTCACTTCATTTAAGCGAACAGTACAAAGTCTCTAAGGGGAGTTGCACTGCTGGGTCAGCAACATAGCAAGCACACACACACCCGCGGCAAAGGTATCATTAATGCTTAACATGTTTTTTTAAAGCAACATTTATACGCAGAAATACTGTAATGCAAATAAATTCTGTTTGAACATTCAACGTACAACCTCGGCTTGTTGCTTATATGTGAATAATTAGAATTAGAAGTGCTGACGCTGCTCTGAGGAGGGTTGAATCAATGAAGAGCAGCACTCCCGCAAGACCCGACTCTGTGCTGTGTCGTTACAGAACAAAAAGTCTGAGGAGTGAAGGAAGATCGAGAGAGGATAAATCATTTTCTGCTACTGTTAGGCAGCCTGGCCGCCTCATCTTCATCTCCGGCAGCGCCCATTTATCCACCATGCCAGCCCAGTCCTCGCCCTTTCTTGATTCATCCATCTCGATGAAGATGTGAAACGTCCAGAGGCCGTTTTTAAGTTTTCTGACATAAGTTAAAGTCGGGACTCCACCTGTCAAAATAAGTGTCATATCTGAAAGCTAAACAACTGAGTAGGTCGTTTGCCGGTGACTCCAAAAACAACATATGATTATTAGAGAGTAAAAAGACTACCTTGAGTTGTAATTGAAAGATTGTGTATGAATTCAAGTGATGATGGGTTAATACTCCTTTTGATTGCATAGCTGACAACATGTTGTATGTTACCATGGTTTCAAAACCTGAGACATGAATGTCTTTGTTTTCTAATTTCATGTCAAGGTCTTCAGGGACTAAAAACAAATCATTCCTACGAACAATAAAACAAAAGTGAAGTCCTTACTTTTGTTTAGTATGCTTCAAATGAACCAGTAAATGTCATCTAAAGTTAAATGTGTTTATAGTTGCTCCAAATGGACAAGAAGCCTCCCATCATAAAGAATAGTGCAACGGGTGATGAAAAGGTGCACAGTTTTTCCTCAGAAGTTTTCATGGTGTTGCACACATGAGATGTGACTGAAGCAGCTGTGTGAGGACTGGAGAAAGTGAGCAGAGAGAGAGCTCTTTTAAGTTAAGTTCAAATCCTTCATGCTTTCTCCTCACTCTCTGCACACACACGACCAAATGTTGAGTGAAGTGGGAGAGACTGTTGGGCTGTAAAAATAGAAAAACTGTTGGAAGCAGCACCCTTTAATACTGACATTGGCAAGGAGAAAAGGGGGTTTTGTCACTGTTGTCTGAAGCACACTGGGGGCTTCAAGTCTCAGCGATGCACCTCTGGACACGTCATCTTTCAGCGTTAGCCTTATTAGCTCAGCTCTTCCTTTACAGTGACTCCAGACGACAACACAATCATTTAGATCCAATATTAATTCAAATCCCTGCAAGTCATTCAGGCCCGTGAGTTCCTGACAGACGACACAGTTAATGTTGTTTCACGCTCCACCATACTCCTCGGTGAGGCAGGGCATAGAGCGGCTCCCACTGGGTGCTGGGCAGTCAGTGTGTCCTCTGAGCACAGTCCCCATTATGTAAGGACAAACGGGGACAGAAAGCTTCACCCGGCTCGGATTCCTCCGGTGCCTGAATTTGGAGCGTAGATGTCCGCGAGCAATATTTGCTCACCTTATTGGGCACGTTGCATCCACAGAAGGGGGAGGGGGGCTTGGGTTGCCCTTGAAACACTCTTTAAGACTTTGGCCCAGACTTTGCAGAGTTTTTACCTCGGCATGTGCTGAGAGTGAGATAGAAAGAACGTAGATTGCTCTCTGAAATTAAGGAGGAAATCTGTCAATCCGCAGGCTCGGTGTAATATTTGAAGACTTGATGTGGAAGATTTAATTTTTCCAAATTGAATTCCCTTTTCAGTGAGGGCTGCTGACACAAACGAGGCACTCTAACTAGTGGTGACGCTGTATGCTTAGGACTAATAAGCACTGACAAATCACTGGGGTGAGAGGGTGCATTTGGGCAATTAAGTCTGCAGACGAGCTCGTTATGAACAAGAATAACACTAAATGAACAACAAATGATACCACTGTATGGGTCAGTGTGTGTTCTGTATATATGAGGCCCGTCATCACATACGCACATTACATATAATAGCCTACACTTGGTATATGAAACAGCACTTGACTAGGCACTGGGATTAGACTTGGAGCCATTTTTGCTCCACTGGATTATTATGTTTCCCCACACCCTCCTACTTTTTAAGGTAGGTTAAGAGGGGGGCATTTTGAGGTTAGTTAAGGTTGCTCATACCGTAAGTATTATTGCAGCGAAGAAATATGACTGTACTATGAGAGGGGAAGTAACAAAAATGAAACGACAAAAGTGGGAGTGATAAAAATGAATGTGAATCGAAAATGGAGCAGTAAAAATGGATGTGAAATGAAAAATGGAGTGATAAATGATCAAAAGGTTTGATTAAAACAGTTGTGATACGATGAGAACAGAGCCATGTTTCATCATTTCCCCCCTCTTAATTCATCATTCACAACACACAATTGCCATTTATCATTTAAGGACAGTGGCATCAAAGGTTCTGGTGAGCTTTTATCTTGACATGGTGGCTGCAAATCGAAAGCGGGACGTGGAAGAATTCGTCCTACAAAAATTTTGATTTTGGAGAAACTTTGTGATGTGCATCACCATCACACTGACTGGCTTCTATTATATATTGGATGAAAGCCTGCCAAGCTCACAAGCAAGTCAGGCCTGCAAAGTGGGGAAAAACTCAATCAGTTAGCCAGTGGGTGTGGTTTATGATTGACAAAACCATAAATGTCAGTCGGGTGTTGTGAATGATGAATGGTAGACAGTCGACAGAAACAACGCCCTGTTAATTTTCAGAACAACACTGTTTCAGATAAAATGGCAGTCAAGTTTATCAAATCCATTTGTATCACTCTATTTTTCAATTCACATACATTTCATCACTTTCATTATTAATCTATAAGCATTTTCATGACTTCCATTACTATTATTTCAATATTTCTTTTTGTTATTCCCACCCTTGAGGCCATTTTCTGTTAGTCATAAGTGGTGATTTTGTTTTGAACGATGACTGATGAATCATCTGTTTTAATCATTTCAGCTTCAAATCAATTAATCACTCCATTTAAATTTTCATTAATTATGTTGCTTCCAACCATTTTAATAGACTATGGTGTTTTGGAAAATTAGTGTGAAAAATTTGTTTAATTAAGAATCAAATTTGGTATTTTGCATTGAAAATGAATATTTAACGTCATTAACTGGTGGGTTAAGCATTTACCATGTACACCTTCTGAGTTTAGTCTGGTAGCAAACTAATGTTTACTAATTAGCACACAAAGTACAGTTTTTACATTTGGTGGCTAATAAACTAAAATACTGGATAAATTGTCATTTTGATCCTTACAATGAAAATGTTATAATCATCCTAAGGGGAATATAAATGTCTGAACCAAAATTTATGGCAATCTATCCAACAGCTATTAAGACTTTTAAGTCTGGAGACTAATGGACCCCCCAGCATTAACATTCATAGAGCTGTACAAATACCATGGCTAAAACGATTCTGATTAGATCATGGTAATGTCTTGTAGTCTTATTATTTATGGTGACTTTTAAATCACTTGAATGACTGATGGACTGCATATAAGGAAACCGGACACAGCCTCAGACATCATCTTATTAAGGATAAAATGTTTGGTAAGTAAAGTATTTTTATAATAGAGGAGTTGTTTGAAATGTTTGATAACATCTTGATTTAAAAAAAACCCCCCTATGAATGACAGATCAGTCAGTTTTCTACAGCATGTCATATGATGCAGCTCTGGGTACCATTTGAGGGCACAGCCTTCTTTTGCTTAGTCCCCCCCGCGGCAAAGGTTACTGATCTAATGTCCAATTCAAAGCGATTGCTGATGGGTATAGTGATGTGTGATTCAGCTGGAATTGGGCAGAGTCCCAGCAAAGGTATGAGTCATCAACATCGCCACAAGTCTGTTTACCAACACTTCCTCTCCCCTCCCACATAAAGGTGGCCTGCAACCACCTCACCCTGATATAACCCAATCAGCTTTACATCTGTTTACACTGCTTCCTGTTAGCAGTGGCCTCTGTATCATGGTAAGAGGGCGAATGTGCCTGACAGCCACAGAACACACACACACACACACACACACACACACACA
>JBCAUF010000036.1:23037269-23052291 GCA_038406115.1 Haemulon aurolineatum
GTGTGTGTGTGTGTTTTGAAGTGACATTGCTGCGTCCAAATCTGCGCTTGCGTGCGCGTGACACATTTGTCTATCATTTCTCTTTGTGGGTATAATGGATTGTTTGTGCAAAATCCGTCATGGCAACTTATCATGTAGCAATATGCCTACCTGAGCCACCTGCTAATTAGATGCTTCACGCCTCTCTGGCTTAGATTACATTTGTAATGTTACGTTGTGTTGCATGAAAAGAAATTAAAATTTGTATTACAAACAAATTAAAAGTCGATTAGTTTGCTTGACTGAGAGCAAGACACGTACTTCTGTGTATCTTCTCGTCACAAAATCTACAAATTGTATTTTATCCTGTTTTCATCATTTTTCTTGCTTAATTAATCCACGCTGGAGTGGGAAAAGTTTTGAGGTTTTAAGATAAACAATCATATTCCATCACGAAATTGGCAGTATTTCTTTTCAAAAATATCATTGCGTTGAGAGGTTTGTTGTTTAATTAAAAACGATGATCTGAGACCAGTGGGAATAAGAGGAACTGGTTTATTTTCTGTTCTCTCTGGTTCCTTAAAAAATAAATAGTGTATTAAAGAGCAACGTACACTTTCTTCATTTTTCTTCTTCTCTTTTTTAGTGGTATGTTATCTCCCTTTTTTTCTGCTCCCCTTGCCGTGCTCTTCATTGTGCACAGGTCCGAAAATAATGACAGAAAATAAATACATTAAACATAAAGAGACAAAAAAAAGATGCTTTAGTAAATGTATATGTTTTTTTTTTTTTTGCAGAAGACTGAATACAAATGAACATCGTCTGAACACGTAATTGTCACATCCTTAAACAAATGTCATCCTCATATAGTATTCTTTACGCTGAATTAGACCACCGGAACCATGCTTATTTATCTGCTTCACACTATGCAGATGAAAACCTGCTACGCTTTAGCACCTGCTCAAATATTGTCTTTTCCGAATCACTGCTTCCTGTAGCAGGAAGTGCTCTCCAGGGAGTTAATGACCTCATTTGTGTTATGCAGTTTTTTTTCTTTCTTTTTTTTTTTTTTTTTTAAGACTTTCAATGTATAATTTGTTGTGTGCGTGCGTGTCCACGTGAAAGATTGGACTGTGTGCACGGGGCTTATGAGGCCATTTACACTGTATTCCCATGAAACGAGCAGTGTGATTGTAAGTCACCTCCTGCATGTTCCCCTGATCCATAAATTTGGAAGTGTCGGAGCAGAGCCTCTATTTCCGATTGGTAATTTACTCCCCATCTATGCCTTTGTTTTTTCCATTTGCAGTGTTGTTGATGTATAGCTCGCCGTTGCCCTCTGAGTCATTCGGTCCTCCTCCCTTCTCCACACTTCCTGTGTGCATGCTCCTCTGACCCTTCAACCAAAGCCCGAGCGCTGCTTCCGCCCTGCTGTCGATTTCGCCGCCGAGCTGTTTAGCTCACATAATCACACACCACCGGCCTTATTTCCACCTCTCTTTCCCTCTTTGTCCCCGTGGAATGAGCCGCATTTTACCACCCACCACTCTCGTGTCAGCATAGAAACATTTCCCATCAGGTCCATGTCACAACAGATGAGTTTTAATTTTTACTTACTCTGGCGTAATGACATTTTCTGTTTATTTTATTCACGGTCCACAGCTTTTGCTATTACAACCCCGTTCTTTGTCAGCAAAAAATCCTATTAATCTTTCTGCAATTTCAGCATTGTTTTTTTTTTCTTTTCTGCACAGTCTGATAATGGTGCTTACCCAGGTTTTTCGAGCTCATTATTGTTAATCGATTGACATTCGTAATCGCAGACGTGAAATGAAACATCCCTTTTATCAGCGAGCGCGTGGCTGGCCCGTGGGCATTTTACCGGGCGAAATATTTTCATTACGCCAACGCGTCTCCTCCTCGCGTATTGGCGCGAGAGGTAGGATGCGTCTGTGTTTCCTCGCTCACCAGAGGCCCGCTTTCTTCTTGCTTCTTGAGATGCATTTACAGGACCGGAAGATCCTCCATGATGGCAGCGGCAGAATGGTTTCGAGTGGGTGAAAGACTGAGAAGAAGAGGGTGCTGTTTTAAGTGCATGCAGCATGTGTGTGTTTGTGGTAATTAGGTGAAACTTTGTCCATGAAAAGATAAACGGTCCTTTTACTGACTAATGCCCAGCTGTAATTTTTTTCCTGGAGTGGTTATTTCATGTAGATTCCTGCCTAACTTGTTTTTTGGCTTTTGGTTTCTTTCAGATATAATTCAATTAGATGACAGCCGCAGTCCATTGCGTCAGTGTTTAAATAATTTTGTTAAAGTAAAAAGTAAATAAATGACTATTTAGAAGATATCTTGGAGCGTCTCCCTCTTAAACGCAGTCTGTTCTGTCTGATTAGACAGATGCAGTAGACAAATACATTTGTACTGTGCTTCTGCGAGACAGTGAAATGACTCTGTTTTAGATAAACTTTAATGCATTGTTTATCGAGAGACAAAGGCAGTCGGATCAAAGGAATGACGGTCCTCCAAAGAAAAAGCCCCGGCGAGAAGACGTACGAACGTCCTCTTCAGTCTACCTGTCACAATTAACCCACGACTGAACTGCTGCATTTCTATTAAAATGCCAGGGCTTTGTGTGTGGATTGCTCACCCCCATATCTCTGTGGCACTTTCCCTCTGTAATTATAGTCAATTTTCTTCACCAGCAGACAATAACTTTATTGTACTGAGTTGAAAAGACAGCGCCACCACACTGGCACATCAGAGTGGAGTGCAAAAAAAAAAAAAAAAAGGACTTTTAACGGTTGAAAACAAGGAAATTCTGGAAACAGCCGTCCTCCTCGCTATGGCAACATACACTTAGTATCCTCTTGAGGCTAAATATTTTTACTTTTTCATTGTCAGAAATATGCTTTTCTTTCCCAGATTATTGGATGAGTAAATTCAACTCTTCAGGCCATAAAAACTTTACAGCTTTCATTTCACCATTTATACGATCCACTGGCAACATTGACTGTGTTACTGAGATATGTTGTACATTTATAACGCATCGGGTCGAAGTGGAGCACATTGCCGTGACGAATGTGTCGTTTATAAGCCTCCGTCGTGGTGAATATCGGTTATCGCTCACCTTTAAGGCTTGGACTGCTGGTGTTTTGAACCTGTGATTACGCTTTAGTACATGTCACGGGAGATAGATATTTCTTGGGAAAAATCTAAGTCTTTTTGCGAAGGAAATCTGGTGCCCCAGAGGCATTTCTGTGGGGGCAGAGGGGAGGAGAGGGTCACAGATGAAATAACCAGAATGAAAGTGCGCGGGAGTGAATAAAGGAGCCCTGATCACGCCGCTGATGTATTGGTTTGGGACGTATTAGCATTAAAACACACCATCAATCCTCTCTCCTCCCTCCCCCCGTGTGACCACTCGTCCATTACACTTTATTTAAAGTAATTGGCCAGAAAATGGTTTCGGAGTTGTCATCCGAAAGGAAAGTACTCCCTTTTAGCGGCCACGGTAGCTCGGAGCTCGCAACTTAACGGATGTAACGGCTGTTTGCCTTTATTGGACATGAACGTGTTGTTTCTCTGCCTACCTCCTTAATACCTTCACTCCCACAGCTGGCCTTTTCCCCCATGGCCCTCGCGCTGACATCCTCTCTCCTTCCCTCATGCACAATTAAACGCACACAGACACACGGACACACACATACACATTCACTTAGCAGCTCCTCAGCCTCTGTAATAAGGCTGCTGTCCTCCCCAGTAATAGGGATCAGCTGTGAGTGGAGCGGTCCAAGATGGCAGCTCCACAAAGGATCGGACAGATGCTCGCGGATGAGACAAATCAGGAAGAAGATGGCCAGCTTACTCCTCTTGTTAACCTCCTGACCCCTTGTCTCTCTTCCCTCTCTCCGTCCCGACTCGGACGGCCGATAACCGTCGGACCGCTCACGTTGGCAGCAGCGAGGCGGAGACGTCATGCAATATTAAGGAGCCACGCTGTTCAAGGTGCTGTTTGCCTCTCAAGCGTCATTTCTTTATTTAGACAGTAGCCCGGAGAAGCAAAGCGAAGGGGAAAACCCCGGTAATTGCTTCGGGAGTCATGACAGAAATTCACCATCTTGGATTTTTCGGGCTCTTGCAGGCGTCCTGTCGACCGTTGCCATTACATTCAGAGGAATCTCCTCCATCTCCATGTTATTTCGACTGCCTTTGAGAAACGAGGGCGATGTTGTAGCCATGGTGCGATTAAGAAAAAAAAAAAAAACCCAGACAAGGTGGCGATGCTACCCTCTTTGTTATTGCAGAATATGTAATTCATCCCCGTTGTCAAGATATTGATTTTGGAAGAAAAGTGATGATAAACAATGTTTTCTTCCCCACCCTGATCCCCGTGGTAGATTAAAACAAACTGCTGAGAGTAATGTGGCTCGGGTTATTATTAAATTCAGAAAATGCCCTCCACAGTCTTCTTATGGCAGTACAGGAGTATAACACTGAAAATATATCACATTCCTCCCTGTAGCGAGCTCACCGTCCATATTTCTTGCGCTCGGAGATGACGTAGAAAACAGATGCCGCGAAGAATAATATCGGCAGAGTGATGAAATTTCACATGGATGCCTTTTCCTCCCACAGAAATTACAGTTTGTGAGGAAAGCAGCGGAAGTCTTAAGTGTTGAGTTGCATCTTAGCTACCAGATGTACAGAGCAGAGTGAATATGGATTGACATACGCTGTCATGGCTTTCACATCGCAGCAGACTGACATAATTTGCCATCTGCTTGTTCGAGAGCCCACCGACCATCCGCACACACGGCCGCCTCGCTGAAATTCTTCACTTTCATCAAGCAACTAAATGTAGTAATAGTCCAGTGCTGGCAGAAGTCATTCCCAGTGTCCTTCTGTGTATCGAACTTGTCTTGTGGGAAGATGAAAGACAAGGTGGAGGACACAGATGCATCGGGAAAGACAAAGTAAGAAAAAAGAAAACCAGACCGGGCGAAGGAGAGGAAAGGGGAGAGAGACAATGCGGAGAGGGCGCAGAAGCCAAGGACAGGAGAGAGGCGACACGTTCGAGGGAACCAAGAGATAAGGAGGAGAACGGGGAGGAAAATGACAGAAACACAGGGAAGATAAAGGCAGAGAGGGCCGCACGGTGTGGTGATGTTTGCCATTGCCGCTCACTGTTTGGCGGCGTGAGCGCTCGCCGGCGAGCCCCGGAGCGATTCATCATGATTATGTGGCGGTAGGCAGGTAATGTCGCAGCAGGCAGGGCTGGGCACGCCAGAGGCGGAGGGGGCTGTCGCTATTTCGGGGCATCTGCTTTTTTTTTGCCAGCGAGATTCTAGTTGGTCACCGCTGTGCCCTCTGGATATCGCTCAGATTTTTTCTTTTTCCATTTTTCCATTTTTGTCGTGTATTTTTGTCCTGCAGGTCCACGGGATGCGGCGCCTTCGCATTTACAAAATGATGGCGCGTTTCGGCGTTCTTCGTCGACTTTATTGGTTATTTTTTGCTCTCCCAACTTCCCCGGCTGTCGTGTGTCACACGCAGCTTCAGTGACTCATTAAAGATGTTTTAAATGTCAAATGTCAGTTTCTGTCTCCATCTGTTTGGCTCTCACCTCCTCCTCTCACCCGCTCTCCTCTCGCTCACCCTCTTTCCGCGATTCTCTGTCTTTACCCTTCGCGTGTCTCTGACTTCTTCTGTGGCATTTGCTGTCATTTCTCACCTTGATCACTTATATCTCTTTTTTGTGTCTCTCTTTACCGATCCCAGTCAGCCACCTTTCGCTTCTTCCGAAAACAGCTCGCAGTGCAGTGATGAACCCAAGTGCTTGTTTGTCCAAATGTCAGCAGTTTTGTACACAAACCTGACATTGTTGTTGTGGTGTGTGTGTGTGTGTGTGTGTGTGTGTGCGTGTGTGTATGTGAACTTATGAAAAAAAAAAATCTCTGGTGCTTTATAACTTTTTGTGTGTATGCTTGCAGGTTTTCGTGTTCATCGCATAGTTGTGGGTGGGTGTTTCTGGAGCAGCCAAGCATAAGCTCACACATACACACACACACACACACACACACACACATGCACAGTGTAATGCCATGTGCACTTCCTGTATACTGAGTCTCTAATGCACAGTGTGGTGGTAGGGAAGTCTAAATGATTAATGATTGCCTCTGTGGTGTGTCTGCCAAGGCTGCAGCTAAAACCAGTGTCATTCTCTCTTTCTGCTGTCACTCCATGAATATTGTATAGGTTATGGACTCGCTTGCCTCAAAAAATAAAGCAAGTTCTGTACATCCACCTCCACTCATGTTTTAATCCATCTCATTGTCCAGCTAAATATTTACTCATCCCGATGTCCTCGTAATAAAAGTTCCAACATCTAAAACATTTCCATAGAAGCAATACTCCCCTTTACTGGTCCCTATTGCCAATTTACGGACCGCAACATTAGCTCAAGCTATCACCAGTGCATAAAAGCTTTCTACATTTGTTGCTCTGAAAGGTCTTTCCTGGGCAAAATGCTTTAGTGGGCAGGAAGTGTTGCATTTTATATTTCCAGCAGCTACAACAACAACAACAACAACAGCAGCAACTGTTTGGAAAATGGGAAGTGCACAGTTAGCATAAGAAGCAGTAACCATCATGACCCAGTAAGTTAAAGGATAAGGCTTTTAGTATTCAGTATTTATCTTGCTGTCAAAAGTATTTCCTGAGTGGTCACCCAGGCCACACACACTGCAGTTTCCCTCATACAATGTGTCACTGTCATAAAAAATCACTGCCTACTAAATATGTTTTAATTTGCAGCTGAAAATACTCATAAACAGCACTAATTTACTCTGAATTTGGATAAAATTTGCTTAAAGACTACATTGCACAGTTGTTTTTCTGTATCTGTGAGCCATTTTTAAAGAAATACATCTTCAGTATGAAAAAATGGGCTTGGGGCAGAGTATGGGAGGGAAGTGGGACAGCACTAAGAGACACACTGTTGGTTTAATAAGAAAACGGAACGACATCATAAAGAATAACATCAGCCTAATCCTTTAAAAGGACACTCCAGCGATTTAGCAGCACACTTCCATAAAGTTTGGAGGCTCAAAGAGACTGATAAAAAACAAAGCATGGTTTAAATCAGACCATCAAAGGCACAGATATCCTGACTTTTAGTCTCGAGCAGGGGTCAGGCTCCAAAAACCCTGGATTCCACACTACTTGTAGTGTGCAGTTTTCATTAGACTTTCTCTGCCTAAATTCCCATTTCTCTCAAACCCCACACCACCAGACTGTTAAAAGTTTTAAGTTTGAAGCTTAAACTGAGATAATGAGGCCCTTATTGGGGTTAGTTTTCTTCTTCTCCAGAGCAGAAGACATCATACAACAGTTTTTACTCCCTGTGATGAGTAAACTGAGCTCCACGTGTAAAATTGATGTGCCCCTTTAAGATGAAGCGACGTGCGCTGGACACATTGTTGACTGATGAATAATTTCTAAAGGTGCAGTCTTCTTGCAACTTAAATGGTAATGAGCATTAGATGCCAAAGCTGCCATAGATAAAGAAAAGAGATGCAAATTACTACTTCATGTCGACAATATCTATTAAACTGTGTCCCTAAACTGGGAAGCTTGGTCAAAGTCATCACCTGCTATAATCACTGAGTTGACAGTCTACATTACTGGAAAGTATTAGCGTGTTAGTGTGCTGCTATGTGCCCTCAGGTGCACTGGAATATGATTACCCGTCTGCAGTGTTGCACCATCAGCACAATCTTGGAGGCAAACAGAGCAGAACGTCATTTAGAATTTTTTTTTTTTTATCCTGACACAGTGTGCTTGGACAGCTGTTTAGCAGAGTGTGTATACCGTGTGCATCTCTCTATGATATTATGCATAAATACTCATATGCATATAAGCGCGTGTGTGCATATGCTTCCTGTGTCTTGCAAAATGTTTGCTAATTTCTCTACTCTTTCAAGGAAACGTCTTCACTTTAATCTGATTTGCTTCTTAATTGCATTACTGATTTGCAAAAACAATCCCAATCAACACCTCCTCACCCAGCCTTATGCTGTCATCAACAGCACCTACAGTGAGCTCACTTGCATACATATCTGGATGACACTCGAGATAATGAGTAAGCCCGGATAACATCCGTCCTCAACGTGCACTGAACGACTGAACTCAGCTGTTCACACTAATAACGCAGTGGGGATTTGGGTTTTTTTTCCTTCAGATTTCCCTTTTGAAAATGATTAAGTGGCCTAGTTATCGCCTACATTATATTTAACTTGTGAAAAACTTTTATTTATTTCTGTAACTAGGTTGTCTGTGATCTTATTTATAGAAAAAATTTCCGCAGAGAGTAGTTTCCTACAGTGTTTATGGTGTCTCCCAGTTCTGGTAAATAGGACTTCTCCTAGTGTTTGGATTGGGTCTTGCAGTTTTTTATTTTTGTGCAGAGCCAGACTAGTAATGGATGATGAAGATGATATTGATTGGCATTTTAGGGTTAAATCTGAAAATGATATGTCCTTTGATTTGTAATTTTTATAAAAACAAGCACTACCATGCAAAAGCTGAGAATCGCCAGATGGCTTAGAGCTGTGGTCTTTATTTTTTAATGATCTGTTCATGCTTTTAGGTTGTAGAAAGTCCTCCTAACAAATAGATGTTATTTTGTGTGATGGGTTTGCAAAAAAAAGAGCTAATGTTTTCTACACTGAGAGCAAAACACTGTCTACTAGTTCAACTGGACTGATAATTAGAGGGTAGAAAGACACAAAGATACCTCTGAGCAACAGAAAAATAAGAAGATAAAAA
Source organism: Haemulon aurolineatum (assembly GCA_038406115.1). Taxonomy (NCBI): domain Eukaryota; kingdom Metazoa; phylum Chordata; class Actinopteri; order Lutjaniformes; family Haemulidae; genus Haemulon; species Haemulon aurolineatum. The sequence continues at coordinate 23,046,078 of JBCAUF010000036.1, forward strand.
CTCAGCAGTCGTTGCTTAAAGAAATCATCAAAAAAAGTACAGATTTGAATAGGAACAGTGTTAAGTGCACAATAATGCCTGTAACAAGCTTGGTCAAATATATTCTGAAAACTTCAAAATAGAAATAGAAGGTTGGTCTTGTGGTTAGCACTACTGTATATGGACTGAGAAAACCCAGTTTAAACCTATGCAAGCTAACCACCAAAGGGCCGAAGAAAAATGGCTGGTTACAACAGAATTCTCCTGTGTCATACAACACTGAAGGACACTGACTAAGTGGAAGTTTTAATCATTTAATTATTGCTCTATTGGGGCCAAATCTATTGCATAATATATTTGCTGTTTGAATTATACTATTTTTATCTTTATGTTAGAAAAGTCATCTTTTAAGGAAAAAAGAAAAACATCAATAGAACATTTAAGACTTGAAACTTTCTCATGGATAAATTATGTAATGACCACTCTTTTTTTAAAGGTCTTTAAATATTGATTTTTGCTACAGTCAGGATTTATTGTAAATGCTCTCGTTCATAAAATGCTTGCAAAACAACATTCCTGCCTTGATGAGCTGGACCCTGCAATGAGTCAAGGGCTAACGGGTAGTATTTAAATATATGACTAGATTATGCCAGTTTGGAACTCCCCCACACCTCCAGTTCACCACTTAAGAGTATCTGGAAGTCAGCCATAGCATTTTCTTTGAGCTAAGACCATGAAAAAGTCTAAGCTTATCAGAGTTTTTAATAGATGAAGCACATTTGCCTTAAGTGTCTAAAAACTGATTAGCTATTCATTGCGCTTCACCCCTGTTTAGGCTTCAAACGCCAAGCTGCATTTCACTGATGCAAAACAGTGTGGGAGAAAGCAAGTGCAGCTGTGGCAGAAACTGAAACATCTTTCAAGTCATAATTCGAACAGATGCTGCATTAAAAACAGTGTCACACCCGCACTATTATTTCCATAAACACAGCAGAAGAAAAATCTTCCTTTCACTGGCAAATGCTTAATGGGATATTATACTGGTTCATTCATTCATTTATTCATTCATTCATTACTCCAACACTCAAATCACTTCATTCAAATCCCATTTAACAGAAATTTGCTTCAAGAGTCACTTTAAAATCGTCTTGTTGGTTTTCAAGGCAATACTTGGTTCAGCTTCCTGCTAGGAACCATATGTCGTTTTTTAAAATTATTTTTATTGTTCTACCACTGTGTTGTATATGCTTGATACTTTTGTGCATCTTTTTAAATGTAAAGCAGCCTCACTTGTAATTAAATGTGCTCTATAAACAATGCTGTCTTGCCTGTTTGGACATGGAAGTCGTTGTGGACCTTTTTAAGAGGAAGCCACTATTATTACCTCGATCACAGTCATTTCACTGAACAATATCAGTCTGTTTGTTATCTGTTCAACAAGAGACATTAATGGAACCCGTTTCCTCTAATGGTCAGCCAAAGGGGGTGGCAGCTTTTAGATGAATTGCTCTTAATCACTTAAATATTGTTCTCTTTTATGCCTCTCTCTCTCTTCGAATGCTGCTGTGTCCTGTTCAAGTTATGACCTGGGAGATGCACAAAGTGTCTGTGTATTTCAACCTTAAGTGCTTGGCAACAAAAATAAATGGAGTCACAAATGATTCAGTTTGTCCTCCATCATCGACATCGACTGCTGGCCACGGGAGGCTCTGCTATTCCTCTGTCACAATGTCAAATTATTAGAAAGTACAAGAAAGAAAAGATACTCAAACTAAGAAGGAGATGTCATACAATAAATATAGATATTTGCTGTGATTTGATAAGAGTGCGCTTGTTTTTGTGTTTATTAGCAGTGCAAGACAAGTGAACAGGAAGACAACACAAGATATGAGGAGACAAGACAAACTAAATAATAGAAATACAGAGAAGCTTCAGTCACAGGAGGAACCTGAGTAAATTGAATAGATGGACTAAAAAGATTCAAATTAGATAAATTAGTAAACAAGATTAAATGAGAAAGATTAATTATTAATAAGGTAGTGCCATGCTTGCAATTCTAAATGACTACAATGATAATAATCATCATCAGCATAATATAATAATGAATTATGAAATAAAAATTACCAACAGTATCATCATCAGCAACATCTAAATAACGATCTGTATAATAACAGCAATAATACTTATTACTATTAGGAAAAAAAAGAAGATTTAATGAATGGGTTTCTAAGTGAATGGATAAGTATAAAGGAAACTGAAAAGGTTGGCGGTATTGACCTCCATCATAATCACCAGTAATATGAGTCTTGTAAGAGAAAAATTATCCTCATCCATCTCTTCTAAACTTTCATTCACTCTTGCAAGGCCATTAGAAGAATGGTAATTAACAGGATATCATATTAATGCGAGAGCTAAATCTCTTCATTAATGTGGCTGGCCCTTCACTTCCTAAGCCTTAATGACTGGTCATTCAGTGTCCATTTGAGGTGACTCACAATGAGTTAATATCATAATATGAGGAAGCCGTTAACACACTGCTTTAGAAATGTGATCCACCACAAACAGTATGGCCTCTAAGTAGATTAGCAGAGAAAAGCCGTCACTGAAAACAATGACATTATTAGCTGCTTTAATGTTTGTGTTGTCCACTGCTCGTTCTTAATGCCAGATTTAATACCTGGACAATTTCCAGCACAATTTGTCGAATCGTATCTTCGTTGTAGTTGTTCATTTCTCCTCCTTCCTGTGGGATTTCACAGCTGTCCTGCGGTATTACATTAAATGTCGATAGGTAGCAGCAGAGGAAGGGAAGAAATTGACACTGAGCTTTCAGAAATCCTCCCTTAAGCGATTCTGTTTCGTGACGATATTGGATGAGTTTGAAGGTTTTGACACTCGCACCGTGCAAACGTGCGTGGTGCACGCTTACAGCACGCACAAATAAAAAGGCCGCCAATTACCATAATATAACGACAGACTGACGGACACAGGCGGGCCAGCCAGCAGGTGGTGGGAAGACAGACAGGCACAAACTCTGAGGGAGGGAAGGGCAGCCAATGTTTGACTTTCAAACTGTCAGAAGGACAGAGAAACGAGCAGATGAAAAGTCACTCTCTCAAGCTGAAGCACACAAACAGATTGGCATTCTTCAAGGTTAAGTATTCCCATTAGTGTGATTTTGGGGGAGTAATTGCTTTCCTTTTTGATCCAGTACCATGTAAAAGGATGGAAGTCTTTGATTTTTTTTTTTTTCTGGCAAAAAATAAACAGCTGAAGAGAATCTTTCCGGTTTGTTTGCGGGATTTATCTACCTAATGACAGGCTTATAGGCATAAATAAGAAGGCATAGTTTATTGTCGAATACCACATTCATTTAAACATCAGACTGACTTAATAAAACATAATATATTAGATATTTTGGGTCTTGCAGCCAAACTGGATGTGGTGCACTGGCCTGCCGCCTGGCTTGGGGTTGCCCTTGTCAACTGAGATTTCATCGCTGATGGATGGGGCTGCTGGTTTTTCTGGGACTTGTGTTGTCGTTTTATAGAAAATAAGAGTTTCTCTCTGGTTCGCCTAGGGCTCTACCCCCCCCCCCCCCCCCCTCCTCCCTCCTGTACTCCTGTCTCACACACACCTTTGTGTGCTGCAAAGTGCTTAGTCCGTGGGTCTGGCAATCAATGAATATGCATAAAAGACTTAACGAAATGAGAATACAGGTAGTGGATTTAATGCAGTATTCTGGGGAAAACAGCACCTGGGTGAATTTACAATAGGCTAATGTTAACACAAGGGCAGGATAGTTAATTTTCAGAACAGGTGCCTCTCGTCATCGCATTGTCTGATTGCTAAAGGGGTCTATCTGTGGGGAAAAACTGCTCCGTATCCTCTGCTTTAACTTAAATCGGCTTCAACACACAGAACAATATGTCGTCACTCTCTTATAGAATAATGGCACAAGCCATATTTTCAAGTTTTTCAAAAAGCATTAAAAATTTAACCAAATATCTTCAATGTGTCCGTTTTTCATGTTTTTTTTTTTAAACTTGAAAATATGATTCATGCCATTATTTTAAGAGGGTGACAATGTTTGATTTGTATATAAACACACTGTATGCAAGATAAATTCAATGCTATATCTTTGAAAACAAAAAGTAATTTTGTGTGTCTGTCCGTGGAGCCCTTTCTAACGTCTCTCTGTCTTTTTTGTCTTCTCTGCCATGTGTTCTTTCTCTGCTCTGACACAAGATAAGAGCAAAATACATTATTGGACAACCGGATGATTTCTGATTTGATTTCACTTCCTGGAAGAATGGGTTAGGCAGACCAAAACAGCCTGCGAGAGCAAAAGAAATAATCCTTCACTCCCTCTCCTTGTTTCACTCCCTCCCTCCTAGACTCCTTTCTCTCTCCTTTTTGTCTCTCTTTGTTCCTTCACCCTGAACAACTTTGTGGCTGTGTGGTGGGTTGTCACATTTAGTATTTCTGTGATGAATGCCTCTCTGTTGTAGAATTCGCAGATGCCCTGTTTTATACCACTCATCATTCAAGTTAAATATTCTGAGGAGTAAAACAAAAAGCTTGCTTTTCTTGTCTCAGCAGGCTTCCACTGCCTATGCACTGTGTAAACTTAGCCTTTAAATATTGTATTATTAGTCTCTTTTATCACAATGAGCTGTCTTATTTGTTGTTGTTTTTTAATCTTTTGGGGAACTCTAAAGAAAATCACATAATTGAGTAAGTTGTGAATTAATTACTTTATGTTAAGCAGTTTCTTCAGATGGGCCCCATGGCATTACAGGTCAGCTTATTTTCTTCTAACTTGAATCATTAATACTGCAAGAAAATAAATTCCCCATTACTGTAATCATCAATACGCCAGAACAGCGTGCTTCTATTCTTACTCAAGAGGTGATGGCCTTCGTGTTTTCAACTTTCTGTCATATCAACACATTTAATTTATGGTAGTTTTCTGGCATTTGGTTAGCTATTTTCCAGACACATGAAGGCGAAGGTGCTCGTCTTTACTCTGGAGACACATGAGAAAGATATGTAATTTAGATGTAGCATGTGTGTGTTTATTTGTGCGGACATCTGTGATTGACACTCTGTGGCCTTGCTGGATGGAACTGTGAGAGGTGGAAATTGAAAAGTCTGCGTCTGTTTGTGTGAAAGTGGATGTAGTTATTTTGACAGGTACTCTCTCCGTCGCTATATTCTATTTCGTTGATGCACCGCCGCAGTCCACTTCACATGACACATTTCAGTATGTCGAAACGTGAGGGGGCCGGGAAAGAATGCCATTAAGTCCAAACTGTGTGGACACATTTGTCGTCTGACTATTTTATAATTCCAGTTAATACAGTAAATCAGACCACAAGTGTGCTCTGGTAGAACTTGAGCTGCATCATTAGTTATACAGCATTTGGTTTAAATATGAATGTCAAAATTTAAGTAGAATATTTCAGTTTGAGGATTGCATTACATAATGCTTTACTACATTTAATATCGCATCTTTTTCCCACCCAAATAAATCTCTTTTTCTCATAAAAAGTCTCCTCCTGGCTGTAAGCACAAAGAATCTGCAGCAGTTCTCCAGTAGAAATCGTGCTGTTATGCTCAACCTTCGTTCACCCAACGTTCCCTTCCACTCTCTGAATTGATCTTGTTGATTGAGGCATAATGACTGTGTCAATACAGCTTTGAGCTGAAATGATTTAAGTGTTCCACAAGGCTTTGAACTATTACTGTAAAAAAAAAAAAAGAAAAATTGGACAAAAACTGACACAACTTCCAATACAGAAGTCTGCACATCTTTTTTTCAGGCTGCGTGTGAAAGGAGTTTCTGACACATTTTCCTCATCATCTGAAAAACCTCTCAAACAGAATACTGTAACTGAAATCAAAAATGTGTCTTAAGTTTTGCATCGGGAACCTGTTTGGGAGAGAGCAGATTCCAATTACATGACCATTTTTGTGAAGGCAGACATGTTTTTGGATCGACTTTTGCCCAGCGTGCTGCTACAGCTTTTTACCACACTCAGTTAAGCATGTGTCTGTGCATCTTAACTCAGGCTTTGACTTAATATAACACTCCAATACTCATATTTTTATATGTCTTGGCTTAAGAATGGAGGTTTAAATCAAGTCCTGGAAATAAGAAGTAAAACTGTGAGCATACAGATTTTCTTTTATTGTTCAAACTGCCAGTCCTTGAAAATTGCTGTAAAGGTAG
>JBCAUF010000036.1:23114590-23125231 GCA_038406115.1 Haemulon aurolineatum
CCAAGTGATGATTTTCAATTTCTCGAATGCTCTCTATTTCTTTTTTGTGTGCATCCACTCGTAATGAGCTTAGGCTGTGTGTGTGTGTGTGTGTGTGTGTGTGTGTGTGTGCTTTATTGTGCTTGTGTTGGTGTCTATGAAGTCATGGTGAAACCCCTGCAGACGAGGTCTGCAATATGTGGCAGCTTGTTTATGAAATGAAAAGGTATCATTTCATACACATCAAGCACATTTTGTAACCGGTGCGCCTACTTCTATATGCTCGTGTCTTAAGCCATTTAATAGCTACATAGAGCCATTTATCAATGCAGTGTTTAAAGATCATAATTATCACATCTGTTCGACTGACTTCAAGACATTTTGTTGTGGTGCTGGATGTTGTTTGAGTTTTGGGGTAATGTTAGTGGTTTTGTCCCACTCCTTGTACAGTATTTAGGAAATGCACTCCACCAACATAAAGTAATGTTACAGGAGATAGCGATGTATTTGCAAAACACATCAGTTTTCCTTCATAGAAAAAGACTAATTTTTCTTGTAATGTTTGAGTGAAAGTATAGTTTAAAATACAAATGAATAAGCTATGCATCCAATAGGATTACTTTAGAACAAAGTCCAACCATACATTTTCCCCGTACTACAGTACTGTGTTCACTATACATAGATTATCAACTGGGTTGAATGCTGAAGTTTTTAGTGTTGAACCTGATATTATAGCTTGCATTTTTAAGACTCCCTTCTTTTTTTCTGTTTTTTTAACAAGATTCTCTGCACAACGAGTCTAGACAGCTCTAGACAACCAACCCTGGAGCTGTTGTTAGTTTAATTAGCTAGCTAACAACAGCTAATAATATCTGCCAGTAACAGTTATCATTTTATCTGACAAAATCAGCAGTAGACAGCCAGAGATGGGAAACTGCTGCTGTCTGTATTCAAGCAGCAATCGCTTCAAGTGGTAAATCTGCCACCGTTACCATAGTAAAGTTTATAGGTGCCGTGGCATGTGAGAACAGAAAGGAATAAAAAAAAAAACAAAAAAAAAAAACCGTAACCAAGAGGAACAGGACTCGGCAAACTGTCAGTTCACTACCGTATCAAATAAACTCCTATATGGGATACTCCTCTATCTAGGAGTGTTGGTAAAATGTTTGCTGGCTTTCTTTTTTTAGGACGAGTTAAAACATAATGAGAGGAGAACAGCGATTCCTGTTTGTCTTCCTGGTAGACTGACTTTTGAACTCAGATTCATTCTACTTATAATATTTTGTTTCATGGGAGCTTCTCGCAACGCCCCATGCATTTAAATCAGTCTTCCTCGTGCCATCTGCAGAGGAGGGGACCCGGTGAAAGCGTGTTCACTGGCAGCGTCTGTGTTTTGGTTATGGGAGACAGACGGGTGGCGGCGGCGGCGGCAGCAGGTAGAGCAACGATGAGAGGAGCTGCCTCTCTTTTCTCGAGGTGAAGCTGCTCTTCAAGGATAGAGCGCTGACCCGCGGTGGAGATGCGCGCTAAAATTACTTAATGAAATGTGCAGTGAATGGCAGCTGAAACTAATCCAGTAATTCTCCATGTTGTCTCGCTCTTGCTCTCTCCCTCTCTGACAGTGGTTTGACAGGGCCTCAGTATCCTGACAGGCCAATTAGACAGCAATTTGCATATCTTCCTCGCTCCATTTGCCTTGTTCATGTGAGCATAAAATAGGATAATCTGGCTTCTGGACCTGTGTACGACATCAGAGTCACACAGACTAACTTTATCCTCCATCATCCGTGACCCCCTCCGCCGTCTCCGTTTCATTGTAACTGACTCGGACCTCTGTTGCGCTGTCACCTTCGTCACATCCTTTCCCGTTCTCGTTGATCTACTCGCCTCTGCTGTACCCTTTTGACTCCCTCTCCTCTCTCATCAGTGTCATCATGCTAATTACAAAAAGTAAACAGGAGGACAGCGCTCCATGATTGATGTTAATTGAAGATTTTTGATGGCCTTTTTTTTTTTTTTAAATAAACCTTAGGACAAGCTAACTAACTAAGATCATGCAGATATTCCAGAGGAATGATGGGCCAAACATTTCCCATGAATTCAAAAACTAATAGGAACTAATTGAAAAACTCAGTTTTATTACTGTTACAGTTTTTATACTCGTGATTATGTGATTAGTTATAAAACTGGAGTTTAAATATATTGTGTTAATGTACCATATGGCTGGCATAGTCATTTAATATGACTAATAATTTGGATACATAGAGTTTTGTTTTGTCTGCACCTTGCTAAAGTGAAACACTCCTATCAATGTGTATTATAATAAACTGATGTCAAATTAATATACATTGAAAATGCTCAGTTAAGTGCAGCACATTTACATTCATCTGCTACAAGCAAGCAATTGACATAACCCCTGTGATACGATCAGAAAAATGTTGAGATCAAGAGAAAATATGTGGCTACAAGAGAATAACATACTGTAGACACTACACTGATTAGCGCTGCAGCTTAATTTAATGACTAACACATAAACATTCAAAGCTGAATGTGATGCTTAAAGATCACAGTAGATCAAGAAGCACAAACGCAATGGAACAACATTGTTTTATTTCTTTATCATCTTTGATCATTACAAACAAAAAATATATTATTTCCTCTGCTGCACCACAATGATGCCCCGGTGTATTGTCCATTACAACGCACAGTAAATCTGAAGATGGAATTATTGATTGTAAGTTCAGATAAATGCATAGTGTTTGTTTTGTTAGTGTACAAACTGGGCTCTTGTAAAACATACGTTTTTCTGTTGTTTTTTTTCTCACAGTTTGGTCTCCCTTATCAAATGACAAAGTGTTCTTTAGACACCAGGTCGCAGACAGGATTTGAAAAACGTGGTTCAAACCTGATAGATGTCTTGCAGTTTTCTGTCAAGGTGAACGAGACAAACAGCGTTTTTATACAATGATGCCTCAGCATGAGAGACCTTGAGATTAACATCTGTGTTGGGGAGAGAGGGAGGGAGAGGCAGAGAGGAACACAGAGAGGTTAAATAAGGACTAGGTCCAAGAGAAAAAAAAAAAAACATGTGATCTTTGTTTTTATATTCTTTTTCACCATTAATATTGTCATAAAATATAATATATGTTTAAAGATATTTTAGTAATTAACAGGGATTTAATGAAGTCTTGTGTGTGTCACAAACTTCTATCCAGACAAGAACAAACACGTACACAACTACAAAAACCATTTTACAAAGCATGAACTTCTGTGACCAGACACCGTTACAACTTTTTACCCAAACAGTTTCTATCACCTCACGTTGCTCAGCCACATTTTAATTTTGATTTTAATTAATGAATCATTATCCCTAATTACCTAGTGTTTTGAATGGAGACACGGGGGGGAGTGGTGGGAACGGACGGTCCTGAGGGAGGTATTAGCGGACAAAGACTTTAATTTTAATTGATCTGCAGTTTTTCATGGAAGTGCATCAACTGTTTTCAGTGCGTTCGTCTCCAACATTGTTAATTCACACTGCGGTAGAAAGTGGAATAATTACTTAGAAAGACATTTTTGATGTATAAGCACATAAGCACAAAGGTTCCTGGCATTACGAGCAGCCTGGTGTTGGTTTCGCAAAATTCATCACTTCCATTAAGCAGACTGCAGATGAAACAGATACCTGCTGGCTGTAAAGAGTCACCAGAGTGAGGGAAATACTGCCAGTAAGGGCAACTTACAGTAGTGGTGGATTACAGAGCTGGTAAGAATCACATGTGAACACAAGTCCTTCTTTCTTTTCAGCGTGATCACATGAATGGTTGGAAAACAAGTAGAACCTAAATGAAAGTGTTTGTGTGATTTCAGAGTGGCTTATACTGTGCTATCGCCAAATAAAGTGGCTAAGATATCATGGAGCGGAAATGAAACAACACAATTGCACCCCTTATCTCATTTGTAACATTAAGATAAAAAAATGCAGGAAATTCTTTATTTTCTATTTTCTTTTTTTTTTTGCTGAAACTGTAACTGCTTGTTAACTGCTGTAACATTATTCACTGAATATTTAATGAGATGATATTGGTGAGCTGATATCTACTGGCCGTGCTCCTCCTTGAAAAATGTTTTTTTGGGTTTTTTTTTTTTTGTTTCTTTTTTCTTGTTTTCTTTTTTCCTCTTATTTTAGTCTCTCATTTCCCCCTGCAGATAAAACAACAACATATCTCCCCTCCCACACTATCATTCCTTTCCCCTGCTGTTCATTTTTTTTCTCCCATTTTTATAGTCTTTCTTCTGCTCTGTTGTGAGCATCTCAGCTATTCGCCTGTCCAAAATGCTCTGCATTTATTGCCAGTCAACTGTTGGATTGCCGCTGTTCAATAAATTAGATTTCATCCTCATGGTCCAATCTACTCCTAATTAAGTGCCTCGAACACACAAACACACACATAACCTTAAGGCAGAATGCGTACTGCTGGACATGGGTCTCCAGGGTCAATTATGGCAGTGTAATGATTGTAATTGGCTAATTTTCAGCCCATTACCCTATTTTATGTCTCATGCAGCGGGTTGTAATTTAGTGAAGGAGTGATGGCCGGTCTGGCTCTGGGTGATAGATGATAGTCAGCGTGCGAAAAGGGGAGCTCCGTCATTAATAGTGTCTAGGAATGAGCTGTCATGTCACCAGACTCACACACAGGGACAGAGTGGAGGACGAGGGGCACGAGGGACTACCCTTGAAGCAACGTGGAGCGAGTCTGAGATCGCTGGATTTCTACATTTACGCTAAAAACACATCTTAAGGTTTAGTGTATATAGAGGATAAAAGCCCACATGGATGCATTCAAAGTCAAGAATTTCATAAATACAGCTGCTAAGATCCATCCATGTCTCATGTCGGCATCTGTCCAGGAGGGTGACTATAATGAGGCCTTTCATACGTCCACATTTTTCTCTGAGAATGTCACTTAAGTGTCTTCTCTAGTTATATTTCTTCCAGCATGCGTCTGCACTTATTCTCTCCGCTGTCCTTCCTAATTTCTGCGCTCAGTGTATTTTGCTCACATCTTGGCGTACCAATCACAGCGTGGAGCTGTACCGCCCCTGAAGTGCTCCCACGGGATCTGACGAAATGAAGATTTTCGTGCGCCTCCACCTGCCACCGTGCCTTCTTTCAGCCGTCCAGCCAAAACGGAGGAGTGCTCACTTTTCCACAAGTGCCAGAATGTGTGAAAGGCAATTCCAAACGAGTGACAGAGTAATGGATGGGGGCAGCGCGGGCCATCAGTCAAGTGCTGAACAGAACTAAGTCAGAGTCCTGGCTAACATATACTTACAACCACTCTCGCGCGTCAAGCTTCAAATGAGTCCGTTGCCCTCCCTGGCAGAGCACCGTGGCAAGAAATTACTTTGAAAAGTTGACAGTGCAGATATATTGTATGAAGATGACGTTAGTAAAGTATTTTGAAAATGGTTTTATAGTGTCATCGTGACACTGAACTAGTTTGAGACCTGGCTGACCTGGCTGACCGTGACATCAATGGCCATTTTGAGAGAAATGTAGCTGAATGAAGAGACAACATTGTTGAGCGTCATCAATTATCCCATGATGGGCAGCTCAATAATCAGATCAGCTGAAATGTTTAAGAGCTGTATTTCCTCTGTTCACATCTTGAGTGGATGCTATATACAACAGTAATGATATTAGCTAAGTAACTATAGATTGAATGCCCCCTGAGTGCTCTGCTTCCAGTAAGAAAAAAGACCAACAGGTTTTAAAGATGATGCACTTATTGATTCAATGCAGCCAGGTAAATATGCATGATTAGTTTTTGTCCTCTTGTTCCTCCCCGTTGAATGTTCACTGTGAGATTATACATCATGATGCATGTGACTTTGAAGGCTTTTTTTCCCCGGTCTGCTGAACGTGGAAGATTTCTCTGTGCTCATTAAAAATCTAAATTCAAAGGGCGGGTCTCCGAGGAGGATTCGTGACGAGCCAATCCGGGTTCAGTTTTCAACTTGCTCAAGCTTGATGGGGAACCTTGAAGCCTCCAGTACACATACACCGAGAATGAACTTGAACAATGAAAAAGGAAACACCTGTTTTCTTGCAGGACACCTTGAAAAATGAACATTCAACAATTCTGGTATTTCTAATTAGGTACTGTAGGAGGTAGGTACTGTAGATGCCTTTTCAAGGATTTTAACATGGAAATCATACTCTTTTTTTGCCAAAAATCATGTCGACTGCACATTATTGCGTAGAGCAATTTGTTAATACTAATAATACATGTATATGTCTTAATACATGTCTGGAGGAGATCTTTAAATACCAAAAACCAATGCTCAGGGTCTAAGTAATGTAAAACTAAGCAAAGCGTGACGTCTTGAGCTCTACAGCAGTGCAGCTGCTGAACTAATTTATGATTTCCTGTAGTGTTATTAGCATTCTGTTAAAGGTTTTTATCTAGTGCTGCTTCCCAGAAGATTTCTTTGTCTCGGCTAATTGTGAGAGTATGTGAGAATAAAGGCAAAATAAGAGGGAGAAGCGAGGGTGAGGAGAGCTCCCTTATCTGTTTGTCTACCTCCCATGGCACAAACAGATGAAGACAGTCTAATACCAACCCCTTTCTGCCCTTCTAAGACCTTTTGCTGACCTTTTTGTGTCATTTAACTCTATCACAAGCGGGGCTGTCGCTACGAGGTGAGGATTTTGTCAGCTCATAGTCCATATGGGTAGTGTTATGCGGTGAGAGACTCTGCTGTGGTGGAGGACAGAAAATACTGATCCGTCCACATCTAAAGAATTAGTCGGTCTTGCACCATTCTTTGATGGCTGAAATGGCCTCTGACCTTTTGACTGTCTCATTCTGGCACATTATCCACATTTTAATTGGATTGCAAATCATTGATGCTCAGTACCTGCACTTGGCTCAAATGGATTCTTATTCTAAGATCATGATTTGCGCTCAGAAGCTTTGTTTCTGCAGTGCGTTTTCTTTTATGTATATTTAATCAGATTTATTGTTCCCACCCTACCTGGTAAATGTTGTTGTTACACTGACAGAAAGTAGATATGACAGTTTAATGTGTCCCAGGACTGAAATTCATGGGTGGGATATTAGAACCAGCCACCAGCCAAATGCTAGTAAAATATGAAAGTGGTAGATTTGAGACGAGGAGGCTGGTGAATTCGAGCATTTAACTGTCAGTGGCTGCTAGATGCTGCACATTTTAAAAAAGTTAATTTCCCACCCACACTCGCTGCTCCTTTCTTGTTTCACACTGTGATTCATGGTAGAAAATCTGTTTAAATTAATGGAGCCATTCGCTCTGAAAAACAAGACGACACCTTCACATTTACCCCAGCTGACAAATGATCAAACATGACAGCGACGCACGCATGAGCTATCGGCTGCTGTACGATATGACAAACATAACTAGCGTGCAGTGATCAATGAGAGATGACAGATTAGGTTATCTTAACCTCCACAGCATATCAAAACTACACTGCTCATTACCTCCTCTCAAGATGTTTTCTCTGAATTTACCTTCCTGATGAATGCTGCATGCGGGCTCTCAGCCCACACCCCTGCTGGCACGCCTGACTGACAGTTTTTGTTGTGTCATTTTAATAAGAGGACATTAGCATGCAAAAGGTCTCCTGGGGCTCTCAAAGGCCACCTGCCACATTTCATTGATATTGCATTTGCCTTAACTAATGCTATAGTTAAGCATATATAATGCTGTGGAAATGACTCTGTGCCCAAGTGTTCATAACAAGTGGAGAGAGAAACAGAAGGCCGGGTGAGAGAGACATGCGGGAAAGGGAATGATACATTCGTTAGAGCTGAGTTTCACTGGGTGCTGTCTGCTCGCTGATTTCAGGAGAAGGTGAGCGATGCCTGTTTGTGTTTGTGCAAAACTGCATCGTGACGCAACAGCTCCAACTGACATCTGAGGTAAAGCCCCATTAAACAATATTTTCCCGACAAACAATAACACGACTCCCCTTAAAGAGAAGTGTTGCTTGCAGTGTTTCCCCCACTGAGAAGTGAAACGGCAGCCTGCAACGCTTCTGTGCGTCAAGCTGATTTCTGCTCCTCATCGTTTTGGGTTGCCAGACCCAGGAAAACTAGATAAAGTCGCTGGCAGACGTTCCCAGCAAACAAGCACACACCTGCCTGATGCAAAAAAATATCTAGTGAACTGAACAGTGGTGGTGGGCTAAACTGGATCTAAAAGACCAGTTAGGATTGGACCGGTGCTGATTTTGCACATAGAAGGAAATTTAGTTAGACGTTATGATCGACAGGTCTGTTACTTGGCCTAGTTAGACTTAATGACTTAAAAATTACTTGCCAATGGAGCTGGAGTGTGGCATCCACTCTATGTCATTTACACTCAGTTACCAGCATATTAGCTGCACTTAATAAAAAATTATGTTGCCTGATACAGTGGGTTGTGCAATTAATCCATAAGGAAGTAGGTGTATGTTTTTTGACAGTTGTTGATGCAACTACATGGTCATTTTGTGGGCTGTATGTTGAATCAACATATTGCTAAAACACTTTCAACAAGAACTGGAAATTATCACCTCCATGAAGGGAGGATTTATTGCACAGCTGTCGTGTTGCTGTTGACTGCATTTGTTTTAGCTAGCTTTACTCAATTAACAGCTGAGTGTATATTTGTGTGCACTGTGCATGTCTGCCATGAGTCAATATAAAGCCAAGGTATGTTATGCTGTATATATTGAGTCTTGCATTGATCTTTTTAATGTGGGATGTGGTTCTATGATTAGATTTTTTTTTTTTAAGTTTTCGAAATAAATTTGGCAGTCATGCTATTTTTCAAGTAACTAGTTGGCAACAGTGTAGGAAATAATTTAATAAATAGCTGTAGCTCTGGGCAGACATGTGTTGTCAAAACGGCTTGTTTACATGGCTCATTTGTCAAAGTGACACGAAACACAGACCCAGTCCTCATTTTAAATTAGTGCAGGTAGTGTGGGTGTTTGAGTCTCTGAGATGCTTCTGCTTGAAATGCAGGCACACATGTGTCATTCATTCATGGGTCAAAAAAACCCTCGCTTGAGCAGTCAAGTCAGGTCAGCTTTATTGATGCAGACCCGAATCACAAATTTCTCCTAAAATCAGAACATATTTTAACCTGAGAATAAATGAACATACAGTACTGTAGTGTAGTGAGTAGTGTGATAGTGCTTTTGTGGATTTCGTAGATAGATGGAGGACCCGTCACAGTACAATCTACAGTCCAAACCATCAGGTTGTTTGTATTATTTATGAGGCATTCATGATTTTGCAAAACTGGTTACAAACATGGCTCAATCAGAGACATTTCAGTCTCAAGAACTGACCATTTATAGCAAATTGTTTTACATTTGCATGCTTTGCACAGCACATAATGTGCACACATACAGTACAGTGTGCTAGTGAGTGTACATGTGTGTGAGTGTATGTTTGTGTGCAGTGAAGCATGTGCACGAGACGGAAATTTTGTGTGTGTGTGTGTGCATGTGAGTGTGTGTCTTCTACAAACCAGCGAGCCGTGTCCTTCTCTTCTCAGTGAGCTGCTGAGCTGACAGAGGTCGCAGTCAGAGACACTGTGACATTTACAGCTCAGAGGCTTATGGAGACTCCCTGCTGTACCTGGCCGTCTGTGATTATTTCAGAACCTGCCACAGAAAGAAAGGAACCTCTTTGGAGATGATCTGGTTGAAAAGTTAATGGACAGATGATGTTTGTAATGAAAAGGTTGACAAGGAGAGCAGATTAACTTTAGAGAATTGGTCAAAGTGGGGTCATGTTAAAGGGATGGATGGCTCTTCTCTGTCTCCTGCGGAGTTTCAAAAATGATCATTTAAAGTTTCTAAAGTTACTTCTGGCAAAAAGACATCAAACAGGCAAATTCTTGGTTTTATTTTTCATTAAACATTGTCCTAATGTTCCTTAACCTCCACTGCATGCAAGAAAGAAAGGCCTGTTATTAGCCACATTAGTGCCATGGCTCTAGGGATGTTGATGTTGATCAGTCGGTCAACCCACCACCTTGGTCTACACTGAAACAACTATTAAGTGGATGAAATTTATGACATTTATGGTCTCCAGAGGATGATGCCAACTGAATGATCCCCTGACTTTCCTCCTCGTGCCACCAGCAGGTAGAAATGTGCATTGAGTTTTCACTGAAAACATTGAACAGATGTGAAGGCCTTACCAATCAAGCAACATCCACGAGATGTTTAGATATTTTGGCTAGCGCCATTTGTTGACTTTTATTTTAATTCAGTTTCACTCAAGGAGCTTGCATAGAAAAGATAACGTGATACAGTAGGTACAAAAACACAATGTGGTGAAAAGCTAATTGTTGTAATCTAATTCAGTCATTTGTCCAGATTTAACCCCAAAAATTTCAAAGGTTTTATGCTGTTTCTGCAGAAAAAGATGAGTCTTTCCATCGAAAGTGTCCTTTTTTCCAGTCACAATTCATTTACATTTCATATTTGCTTTATTGGCATGACTTTTACAACAACAATATTGCCAAAGCATCAAGAATCACCCTCAGTAGATGGTAAATCACTTCACCATGATGTCTTTCCTCGCCAGCATTAAAATCGATTGGACCACCTCCTCA
>JBCAUF010000036.1:23126754-23177777 GCA_038406115.1 Haemulon aurolineatum
ATTTGACAACTTATCCCGCAGTTAACTGCCTGCCGCTCAGTGTCCTCATCTTGTCCTCGCCAAAAACCTTCAGACAGTACAGAGAAAATCCCATTAAAGCCAACAGGATAAAGGCTTAGTGGAAGGCTGTGAACCCTCATTTGTTTTCCGCGTCGTCCTCCTCCTCCATCCTTAACAAAGCTCTAACTACAGTATACTGTACAAACGTAGAAGGAGAGGAGTTATTTGTCTAATGTTCAGCCACTGTAATTAATTGTAATATTTTTTATGAATTATATATTATAAAGCAGCCAGACTGTCAGTTATATCCATATCTCTGAAACAATTTATTTGAAATGTCCAACCAACAAAAAGAATGAACTGTGAGTGTGATTTATCAGTAAGTTAAGTTATAGCCCACCAATAGAAATGTTTGTAATGCAAGAGGTGTAGCTGTCTGTTTTTAGATTTTTCTTTTTAATTCTTGCTATTCAAATAGAAAACCAAAAGCACATTATTCAGAGTTGCATAAAATTACGCCTACATACAGCCTGGCAAACAATACAAACAAAGCACACCCTATTGTTGAAAGATCAAAGCAATAACATTTCTGCTATCTGTCTCAAATAATACTTTGAAAGACAGGTTTTTTTTGTTTTTTTTGTTTTTATTTTTTTTTACCCATATTCAAAATGCATTACACCAAAATACCTGTCACAATGTGGATGCACAGACGAGTGTTTGTTTAGATGGCTGCTGAATCAAGATGAAAGATGAGATAATCAAAATGGCTTAAACATTCACAACGTCTTCTTTGTCTGTTTGGAAAACAGAAAAGGTCTCAGAATATCTTTAGTGCCACTTCATCAGAGAACACAACAACCGTTTTTGTAATATCACCTTCACAGCTAGATTTCCCCAACACCCAGGATGCACTGCGTTGGTCCAGCTGAAATGAAGGTGCATTTTTTCTTCATCTGATGGAGCATACATCTGTCCCGTATATCCTCAGAGGATATCATTATCTTCGATGTCCATAAATCCACACGGAAAGAAAATTGGGCTCCTTAGAACTGCAGAAGTTGTCTTGCAGTCTCATTGCAGTTCGACTTTTTATCTGTATCAGTGAATCTGTGGGTACTTTACACACAGGAAATGCTCAAAGATAATTCTGCATACTTTTAATGGTAAACACAAATAGTAAAAGAGATAAGATAAAATGAAAATCAAGCACAGATGCTAGCTGAGACGAAAAAGAGTATTTCTGATATTTTGTTTGGTTTTCTTACTTAATAAAAGACTATTAACAATGCATTGTAAAAAAAAAACAACAACAAAAAAACACCCTTGGTAAGGATGATTAAGTGCAGTGTGTTCCTTAGGTTTGTGAAAGACTACAGGTGCTTGTCTTTGATTCCCTCCCAAGAAAGCTTTTTACATTTTTCAATAAACAAAATGCGATTTCACATAACTGAGGACAATTTCTCTTACAAGATCTGTCCACAAAAACTTGGAAAAAACTAGAGGAGATAATAGATAAATAACATCCAACAAGCTTAAAGACAAAACTTGCCAAAGAAGTCCACTGGGGGCCAACTAACCATTAGATCTGGGAAAAGTAATTTAGTTGGTTTTGATGCTCTCCACATTGATTTTACATTAATTCAGGCTTAGATGGTGTGATCCAAAGCAGCTTGTGTGCTGCACCTAAGCCTCATAATGGTAGAAAAAAACCCTGTCAGTGTGATTTCACTGAAACTTTAATTAGGTCCATCTGTACAATCTAAATCAATCCAATACAATAGCCCTGAAATAAATCCTGCCTTTGTGAGTCTTAATAACACTGTCAGAGCTGACTCAGGTCCAGGGTAGTTTGAGGCTTGTATTGTGGTATTGGACTGCATTATACAGAGATGTTTTAATAGTCTATCCCTCATATATATAGGCGGATTGCATTAGAGTGCAGCTGTACCTAATACTGTAGCACTGGTAACTCAGCGTACAGTACAGGAACAGCAGCAATCTAAATATCTGAGGCTGACAATGAAATCACACTCACACAGGCT
Source organism: Haemulon aurolineatum (assembly GCA_038406115.1). Classification (NCBI taxonomy): domain Eukaryota; kingdom Metazoa; phylum Chordata; class Actinopteri; order Lutjaniformes; family Haemulidae; genus Haemulon; species Haemulon aurolineatum. The sequence goes on from JBCAUF010000036.1 coordinate 23,128,800, forward strand.
GGAGCAAGACTCTTAATAGTTGCTTCTCCAGTTTAGATTTGCTGGAGAAGTTGGCGGGGTACAGCTGGAGCGATGGAAACTCCAGAGCAGGAGACAACCCACAACACATGCCCTTGTTTGCACAGTCACATAGAGCCATGCGCTCCATATGCCACGACGGTATTTAGAGCACGGTGCCTCTTTGAGGTGGAAATCTCTCACGTCTATAGATGAAACCTGAAAAATGCACAAACCTCACCAAGGATCTGGTGACATTTACAGTAAGACAGCAAATTAATATATTTTTGATTATGTTTGGGGGAAAAAAAGAGACCAATTTATTATGATTGTCTTCCATTTTCTAATATTGCGTGTAAATAGAGCTGTAACCTTTTTTAATTTAGTACGTAAATACATAGTAAAGCAAAATCTGAGTCAATAAAGTCTTTTTAATATTTGAGAGACTGTAATTAAGCCCTTTGGCCTTAAACTAATTTTCGTTTTTATCCATAGTGTGTATTTATGGAGCTCATTGTGCATAGCACACAGTGTGTTTGTTTGAAAGCCATACACAAGTATGCATACGCATGTTTTCTATTTTGTGTATGTGTGTGTGTGTGCGTGTGTGTGCGTGCCTGAGGGAGTGTATCTGTGGGTCAGTAGTGGGATGAAGTGTAATCCAGTCATTAATTAAATGAGAGGAACAGGGGTGACTGTGAGCTCAGCAGCAAACGCAGGAGAGTGAAGGAATCAGGGCTTAAAACCGCCTGACACACTGTCTGCTTAGAAACTCGCTTTAATCAAGGTCTTACGCCCCCCCCCCCACACACAAACACACACACACACACACACACACACACACACACACACACACACACACATACATATAAAGTCAAATCTTGATACTGAAGCTTTTATGTCTAATGCTCTGTGTGGAGACAGACAAACAGGCACAGACACAGCAGATGGATACACAACAGTATTTGATTAAGAAGAGGAATTAACATGATTGAATTTTCCGTCTCTCTGTCGAGGCTTGACTGAGAAAGAGGGTTCACTCGAGGCTTTTCACCACTTTGGAGGTCCCTCCTTAAATCTTTGCCGTTGCAGCACAGCCCAGGTCGCACAGTCGCAGCCTGATACATGACATCGTTAACTGCTAAAAGCTAAAGGAGAGAGACAGTTTCTTTTGTCCGACACTAATTGGTGAAGTATTGGCTTGTCACTCCAGATATGAATTCAGAGCTTCATTCTTGGCCCCCTTAATTTGTTTCCACTCATGTCACCCGTGGGTCACATTATTGGACAGCATGACATATTCTTTCCTTTTCATGCTGATGATACACAATTGTACCTCCCCTCTAACCCAGAGGACTCAGGCAGCCTGTCTGTTTTACATAATTGTCTTCTTGACATCAGGGGGTGAATTGCCCAAAACCGCCAAATGAAGACAGAAATTTAAATTCCAAGTCCTGACCCCACTCTGTCTCCTCACACTGTACACTGATTATTGCCTCCATCTTAACGAGCATGTTGATGTGGCCAGTGCTTGTTTTTATTTTTTTATCTCATTTTGCTGCGGAGGTCAGCCATGTAATTTCATACTGTACCTTTGTCGCATCCCAATTGTTGCAACCTGCAGATGAGCCGTCCTCACACGGCACATCATACACATCTTGGCCAATATGCTGCTGCCAGACTCATTTAATTTAATTTGTGCGCTGGCTTACAATACATTTTGGTTGCAATCATGAAATACGAGTCGTTGTTAATGTTCTTAGTAACACCTGTGTTTTTCCTGCTGTGGCAGAATCCATTGTGTTCTTAAGTCACATTTTCGTCTTATTTTTATCTTCGTAACTTATGTGTTGTTGTTCTGTTTAACATAATTATTCATTGTAGGCTTTATTTTCATTACATTTTGAAATTCATTTATAAATAAAGACAAAAAAGACATGCAAACGTAGTGAGTAAAAGGCGGATTTATTATACTGATATTTACACTTTTTGCTATCCATTTATTCATTTAGGAGAACATGTAAGAAAATTCTATTTGTGTTGAATATAAAGTCATAGATTAATATTTTATTAAAGTCTTTCTTTTGAAACTGTTCAGTTATTGTCAGTTAAGTTTGTGTGTGAAAACTTGTTCAGTTGAACCAAATTCTGAGCAAAATGCAAAGGTTTAACGTGACATCGATTACTTTCTGAAAAAGTTTGTTTAAACTTGTGTCAATACAAGCAGGCGTACAGACATAATTTACAAACTTTTCAAACACCAGAAATTGGAGATCAGAGAATATTCACAAGTAAGTAATACAAATTAAAGTGTAGCAAGAGGCATTAAAAAATATCTATGAAAATGGCCTTTAGGAAAATGTGTAAAGCAGATTTAGCCAGTCAGACTTAGTTTGAGATTAAATCTTTATTTTCAGCTCTATATTCGACAGCCAGCGTTATTTACCCTTTCAAAAACAACCACTGATATTAAAAAACCAAATGTAAGCAACAAATAAAAAAACTAAGAAATTAAAAGCTCTGTCAAGTACTGTTACTTACGGTAGGAGTAGTACACAGATTTGTTTTGGCTACACGCAACGACGTCTTACTATGTGGAGAATCATTTTCTCATTAATTGTATCCGTCCTGTCCATTTTCATTACATTGGCAATTTAACATCCCGTGAAATACATGTTCCCTGACAGCTTGACATTTTCTGTCGATGCAGTTTATGCCGCTCAAGCTTTCTGTGGAGTGCCATCTATTTTAGATGAATGTTATTATCGAACCATTTTTTTTGCTGAGTCTTCCACTTTACTCTCAATCTGCCGTGGCAACGGGCCAACTCCCCGGAGCAAAAATCTATGATATTTACTTTGAAAAGCGACCCCTTTCCCTCATGACGTATAGGCCAAAAGATTAGACTTCATTTCAACCATACACCACGATGCTCTGAAATTATAGTGTTCCCTCTGGTGGGGCTGGTGAGAAGCAGACTAAGTGGCAGGAAAGAAAGTGTATGTGTGTTTGTGTATGTGTGTAAAGTACATATTTGCTGACACAGCGGGAATCCGTCTGAAATCTCTGTCATTACCATTTACATATACATTGGCACATCGCATCCCTCCCCTTCCTCGTGTCTCTCTCTCTCTGTCTCTCTCTCTCTCTCTCTCTCTCTCTCTCTCTCCTTGCTCTTCTGCTGCTCTCTCTATCTTCCCTCCACTCCACGACTCCGTTACGTTTTTCCTGTAAAATGTAATCCAGGAAAATGAATTTGCCACAACAGATGAAGCGGAAAATGGATTTGCATCCAACCCCAAAGTGTTAAGTGGAAGTACCCTCTCCTCCACTAAGTCAAGTTTTATGCATAAGGGCTGCAGAAGTATATTATAATCACTGGTATTTTCAAACCAGTTTCTTCTCTCTTTGGTCCCATCTAAGACCTTATTTGCTCAGTTTGTGTGTACAGATGTGTATGTGCAGGCAGGATCAAGGCTGTGCTTATCACCCTTCCTCCATGCCACCCGCTGTGTTTATTTTTATTTTTTTTTTACACATACAAACCAAATCCCACTGCCGTATTGGGGACCTTTCATTTTGATAACACCTCAAAGCGGCAAATACGAGGGCCAGGCATCTTAAAAAATTGGCCAGGGATCAAAACATGTAGCCCACCGTGCATCATTATTTCACCAAGAAGGGGATTTGAAGAAGCTGAATCAGGTTAAAGGGAAATCAGAGGGAGGAAATAAGTAGCTTTAAGACTGTGGGATACGCAGACGAGGGAAACAGAAGTGGAACGAGGCCGGTGGTGTGAGGGAACTTTGCCTTTGTGTTTGTCAGCGGGGTTTGAGCATGCGGACAGAATTCCCATTGCTAGGTAGCTTTTTGTTTCCGCTGTGCTGCCACTATGCTCTGAGAGATATCAGCCAACACGGGGTCAGAGCGCTGCAGCTTTTTTGTTTCCTGTGCAAGGAGATTTCCCAAATCCCTGAAATGAACACTTGTGCAGCAGGATGAACTCCGCAGATGACTCAAGACTCACAACCAGATCGACACACAGAAACACACACGCGTTAGGCAAACACAATACGCCCGCCGCGTATGGCAGTACACTCTGTGAGCACAATAAATTTCCCCTTTTGTCGAGCTGGCACAGCTTGACACATATCAGAAATTATTTTTCTCTTAACTACACCCCAGGAGCTGTGTGCTGTGTTTTTTTTTGTGTGTGTGAGCAGCTCACGCTGACAAAGATCACTGTGTCCAGAAATGGGACTCGCACTGAAATTTGAAGTGATAGCTGTGCTGTAAAGAAAATGTCAGCACTGTGTATTGTTAGTTTTTACTTCATTACCCACACTTTGATTCATCCAAAACTATTTGCGCCATTTGGTAGCTGCTGCTGGGTTTGAGGAAATGACAGGGAGGACGGGAGGAGAGGAACAAACAACAAAATAATAAGATTTTACCACCGATGTCATGAAAGAAAAACGAGTCCAGTGGAAATGTTTTCCCGTGCCTGTGTTTTTTTCCTAGTGTTTTGTTCGTTCCCGCAGTGTCGACCTGAAATTAAGTGCACACAGAGCAACATTTTCACCCTCTGTTGGGGAACAGACATGTTGAAATCCATTATTTCTCTGTGGTTTCCTCCCTTTTTTTTTTTTTTTCTTCTCGAAGCTCATGTGGTTCGTCAAGATGTCCCACCGATGCTCAAACTATACTGTCCTCATCAAAATTGCCTGAACAGTGTGTTCAAAAGTGTTGGCTCTTTTAATTCTCACTTGAGGTGCATCTCTCCCTCTCTGTCTCTGACAGTCATCACACTGTTTTTGTCTTTGTAAGTTTGAAGTTGCTTCTGACTTTTTGCGCAAAAGAATAATATATGAGTTTTGATAAAATCGTGAAATCCTCTTCCCACTAAAGAAAAGAGGAAACAGACTATTAAATTACAATTAAATTACATGTCCTGTCTGCATGTCTAATTGTTTATGTTTTCAATGCTACTGTAAAAGTCAAACACATCATTTGCATCTCTCTCTCCTCGTCTTTTTAGGGGAGATTTGTGCCTTCAAGATCTACGGCCAGGATGCTCCGTTTGAGGCCGTGGTGTTGAATCGCACATCAGGGGAAGGAGTCCTGAGGGCCAGCAGCCCCGTGGACTGTGAGAGCCAGAAGGAGTATACTTTCATAATCCAGGCCTACGACTGTGGGGCCGGACCCAGCGGGGCCGACTGGAAGAAATCCCACAAGTGAGTCAGTCGTTGTGTGCTCATGTCAACAAGATAGATCTTTCTTTCATATGTTTCATTCATCTACATGTGTCCCAAAGTGAGAGGAACCCTGCCTTGTCCTCTTTATTCCGATGATGCATGGTGTGGATTACTGTTATGAGCTTGACACTCGTGTCAACAAATACAATCAGCAAATTTCTTTCCATGTGTACTGGAGAAATATTTGGTTTCCTTACCTGTGTTTATTTATTTATTTTATTTAGTTGTTTTTTTTTTGGCAACAATCTATTTGGCTCTTGCCTGAAAGAAGTTAATCCGACAAGAAAATCACAACTGAGTCTGAAGTTAAAGAAAAAATTACCCAACAAAATAACAGGAGACAGTTGAATACATTTGTCCTGTAAAATGTTCAATTTGCATTAGGATGAATTCATAAAAGTGTTCTTGTAGCTCTGTTTTAACTTTGTACTTAATCTGTCTGTCAGCCAGTCTGTTTGGCCGTGGTTTCTCTTTGGTGAAGCAGTTTCTCTGTGTTTATGTGGCATGTGTTCCCAAAGCTGTACACATTTTGTGACTTTACCAAGACTTCAGCCGCCGGCGTTGTTTACATCTCTGAAACTTTCTGTCCGCTGTCTAGAAGCTCACTTCTGAACACGCTGACTGTCAGGCGCTGTGTTAAAGCTGTCACTTACTGCTAATTGTTATTTATCTTAGATTGACTTGCTTAAGCTGTCAATGTAATTCTGATTTAAAGTGGGTGGATGACATGACACCTAAACAAACAATAACGTGGACAGGACTTAAATCACAGCTGCACAAATGAGTCACATCGACTTGTTGAAGAAGTCGTAACATTCCTGACAGCATGTGAAAAACACGGGAAAACTTTATCAGCAAACAACAGCAGTGGTCATGAGTTCAGCCTCAGAAAGGTAGCAGGATATTTTGCTCAACATAGCTCAAAAATACAGCCTTGAAAATGACCAGGGCTGAATTTACACAGTTCTGACCGTGTTAATTAAAACTTGACATTGTAATTGCACAAGAGCACACCGCCAGGCTGGACTGCATTATATTGACGCTCTTGGCGCATGATTTTCTACCCACTTCAATCAAATGAATATTTGAATGGATGAAATCTAATTTGCAAAAATGCAATGCGATGCTCGCTCGTGATTTTTGTGTGTAATTTTTAAGCGCGACTCGGATGGAAAGGGAGTTGAAGTCAAAAGCAATTAGTCCACCTGTGCTTGTGATTTAAGATCCTCATTACATAGACCCACTGTGGCCCTTGAGCCACATTTGTTAGTGTCTACAGATAGAGAAAAAAAACATATCAGGAGGATACACTGTAATTTAAATTTAACATTAGAGGCATATCCCTGATTATATATACAATACAACAAGGCCTCACTTTAAATTAATATTAAGGATACCAACATGCTAATGATGTGATTCTTAAGGTGTTAACCAGAGATGAAAACTATATTTTGTATTCACAGCTGAAAGCTATAAAGAAAAATAGATCTTGCTTTTTCTATATCTAAATTCTCTTCTTTCTTTTTTCATTGCCTCTTTTCCCCAAGATCTCTCGGTACGGCAGCAGTGACAGCTGAGACTTGCAGTTCTGTTCTCAGGAAATGTCCCCCTAATGGCCCATCAATAGCATGTGTGTCCGTATTTGTGCACGTGTGTGTGTGTTAGTGGCGGCACTGTGTGAACGAGACTGACAGTCAGGCAGACTGGCATGGACAGCAGCAAATCAAACCCCCTGGTCCTTCAGTTGGAGACGAGGAAATGCCAAAATAAGCTGCTGCAGGCTCGATACTAAACGGGAGAATAGAGGGAAATTTATCAGCTTGGGGATCTGTGATGAATTTCACCAGTGGATGATGAATGACGCACAGTGTTCGTGTGTGTGTGCGCATATGCGTGTGTGTGTGTGTGACATTATCACTGCATGACATTCTAAATAGGCCTCATTAAGCTAATGTCATTAATTAGCCAGATGTGCTTCTTCAGATACACCGCGAGTTGTTGTCAGAGAAGGTCACCGGTGAGGAAAACTTCATGATACATCTGAATTATTGCTCCATTTGTATACTTTAGTGCACCAATGTTATCCGAGTGCCTAGTTAATATCTCCAGCAGCCCCTTCCCAGCGGATGAGATTGTGTGTTTATGTGTATGAGACTAAGAGGAGAGGAGATATCGAACGAGAGGCAGAGAGATAAATGAGAACCTTGAAAAGACGAGCCTGTGTCAATAGACAAACCTGTTAAATAAAACTTTGATGGGCATTGAACAGTAATAGCAACCAGTTTCACAACCTTCTTACCTGTATGTGTGGCAACTTTAAATCAACTCTCTGTTTTTCGGGACTAAATCCATACATAAATCTATAAGCATAGGAGCTGTTTCCCTCTCGGTCTTCACTCTCTCTGCCTTCAACTAACCACTGCTCTTAAGATAAACAGTGAAATGCTTTGGGTCTTAATTAATTTCAATCATCTCTAATGACTTAAATGCCTTCCTCCATCCATCTCTCCTTTTCCTCCGTGTCCTTTCTTCTCCCGTTCTCCATCAATCATTTCCACTCTGCGTTCTTCGCGTCATTCTCTCCCCCTTTTGTCCCACTTTATGTGCTTCCTTCCTGCTCCCCCTTTCGTTCATTCCTTCCTTCCTTCCCTCCACCGTTCAGGGCGGTGGTTCACATCCAGGTGGACGACATCAACGAGTTCAGCCCCGTGTTTCGGGAGCCACTGTACAAGGCATCGGTGACAGAAGGCAAGATCTACGACAGCATTTTGCAGGTATTTATTTATTTTTTACTTTAGATTCAGATGGACTGCATGTACTTAAAATGGTTTAACAATGCCACAAAAATCATCCCAGTTTGAGATATTATAACTGTGTACAGTCTTTTTAGCTGTGAGGATGGTGTAATGTTGCAGGTGGAAGCTTGGGACCAAGACTGTTCACCACAGTACAGCCAGATCTGCAACTACGAAATTGTCACCGCTGGGACACCGTTTGCCATAGACCGCAATGGTAAGTGTGTGAGTGTGTGTGTGCGCGTTTTTGTGTTTTTTTTAAATCTGGTTCGGCTGAATGAGAGACGGCACCATTGTTATAATTGCTGATGTGATTAGGAGTGATGTATGTGTCTGAGAGCGAGAGAGAGAGAGAGAGAGAGAGAGACAGAGGGACCAGGATAGCACAGTGAAGGACAGGTTGTGTTGCCGGCTCTATTAACTAGAAATTTTAATTAAATAATTTGTTATGAGTGTGGCCAATTAGTGTGACATTTGCACAGTAGGTGATTTTTTTTTTTAACATAATTAAATCTAAACCATAACCAAAGACTCACCTCAATTTTTACCAGCATAATTAACCATAACCTGAAACAAGTAGACAAATAAACTGTGAATGGGTGAATAGGAAAGAAATGTGGAAGGAAATGTGCTGTTTATAATCCTTAATCCTTATATTGTTTAGTCTAAGACATATGATTCTGTTATTCTAATGGGAAACCACACTGAAAACACATTTAGTCACTTTTTGTCTGAAAGCAACTAATCAATTTAACCAAGAATTAACTTTGAATCCCAAAAATCTAAATTTGAACATCCACACCCACTTAATTGATCTTGTTGGAAGACTTCTTTTTTAACTGATACAGAATAAAGGTAAAGGCTTTTATTTCCTGGATCATTTATGAAATCACTTGGGTTAAAACTCATTGAGACTCATTAACTCATTAAGATGTGGTAGATTTTGAATATATAACCGTGTTGTTCTTGCCTCACTTGAACACAGCTGCATAGCAAGTTTCCCGATGAAAGCTAAAAGCCATTCTTGGGCTAAATTTGCATGTGCTCTTTCTATGATGTCAACCAGCTGAACTTCGCATGAACATGAGCAAGTCCCTACTAAAGATAGACATGAGAGCGTCAGCTCAGGCCGACTGAACTCAGAGATGAGTTCGCGGAGCAGGCAGTGAACAGAAACCAACGTTGTGTAAAGAAATAATACAATCTGGGACAATTTTGATGTCACATTCACTTATTTGTAAGCGGTGGAAGATTAAAGCTTTTGTTAACCCACAAAGTGCTTTAAAACTTTATTTGTTGTCTGTATGATCAGCAGACGCTGCAGCAGTCGTACACCAAACAGATTACTGTGAATACACTCCAAACAGAAAAGGCAGAGGCAAGCAGACAACTGTGGCTGATTCCTCTTTTTATTGCCATATTGTTGTGATCCATGCAGTCGCTTTTTCATCAGCACATAGCTCAAAAGTTAGTCGTCAAAGATCCACCTCAGTCTGACAGCCTCTTCTTTTCTATTTTTTTCCGCATTTTCTTTTGTTCATTTGTGGCTTTACACCAGTCCTCGTTCACTGGTGGAGAGTACTTTATTCCTGATTGAGAGCTATTCTGAGCATATCTGCCTATATAAAATTTCAGCTTTGGGATTTGCGCTGCCTGCTCCCTGAGCTTCCACATCCACACAGCACTGATCTGAGTGCAGTGTAATCCAAGCTGAAGGGAGACTGGAGGGCTTTGTGTGTGTATATGTGTTGAATTCTACCAACGAATTAGGCAGAAGCACACACACACACACACACACACACACACACACACACACACTGCTTTTCTTTACTGTATCTTTCCTTTTCTCTCTCTCAGGGTCGTATTTATTATTTTGTCTCATTGCTTTTTGAGTTTAACCTCCTGGTCTTTTGCTCGCAGTAGCCCGGCTCACTTGATTTGATCTCCTCCCAGGCACAATAATATTGTTTGGGGAAAAAGTCGAAGACACAGCACATTGTTTAGACTACTTTATAGAACGAGGTGATTTTGTGCACTGAGGAAAGATGAAGAATAGAAGTAAATGGGCTGTACTGTATGTATCTCTGAATCTAGATAACAAGTTGACGTAAGATCGGTTTGAATTGTGCCGTGAACTACACGTGTGATACTTTAAAAAAAACAGTTTCGCAAGTCAAGAAAGTCGCGGCTTGTCGTAAAATCATTCCACCTGTGAAAATACATAATTAGAAAGACTGCACACCCAAAAAGTTGGTTAAGTGATGTCACAGTGTCAACACAGCAATAGTGTCAAATGAGACGACGTCACTTAAGCTTAATGGTACTTTACCATCTTAATGACATGCTGCGGCTTTCTTTACTTGTAAAATTGTTTCTTTAAAGTGATATGTGTGAAATCCATGGCACAAATCAGACTGCAGTGCAGACTAGAGTACATATCTTTGTTTAAAATAAGGTCCCATTGGGCACACTGGAAAGGCAGGGAACAAGGATTTTTGACTTTGTTGTATTCATTATTTTCCATAAGGAGGGTAAAGTGAGCAGTTTTTGGGTTTTTTTTTTTTTACCTTTCTGTGATGTGAGGGAACAGAGTTCATATCTTAGTATCAAAACTCCTGAACTAAACTGAACTTAATGTGTAAAATGTCTTGTTAAATTGAAATATCACCTTACCTGTTGTTGAAAAAAGTGGCAGATGGTTGATATCCAGAGCCTTAACTGTTACTGTTGTTCACACCAGCTGTGGATCAAATAGTCACTGTAGGAGACTTCTGTAGGAGCTGTCTGACTCTGACCTCCTCACCTCTCTTCCTCTGACATTTCAAGCTCAGCTCTTTTCTTCTCTGCACTGCTGCGCTCTGAACTGATTTCTCCCGTGCTCACTGCACCCCTTCGCCTCTGATCCACCCCCTCCCCACACCTCCCCTTTTTCTATCTTTTCTTCTTCCTCCTCTCCTCTTTTCCCCGACAGCAATCACAGTGACAGCCTTTCATACAGCCAAGCCTCCGGATGCAAACAATAAAAATAGCTTCAGTTGTCCTCGTAGGTCCGGAGACAGACTGTGATTGCAAAGACTGATGCGAAATGACAAAATAAGAATATGACATTGTTTTGAAGTCTGTTGTTTATCTTGAAGAACATCTGTATTAAAGCTTGGCATATTAATAATGTGTTAAATCATCACCTGGAAAAGATTTTAGTCATGTTTTCTTTCCGCTTTGATGTTCTTTGAGATGTACAGCAACCTCACTGCTGCATTGTTAGTGGTTAGCTCTGTGCGTGGAGCATACTGTAAGCCTGTTGGACCACTCTTCCTGGGGTTTAATCCTCAGTGACTCAGTGTAGCTCTTTCATGTGGATCCACACACTCCTGTGCTTCTATCACCTGTGTATATTTCCTATAAACACGCTGCTATTTTCCAGAACTGCAAACACTTCGAGCCCACACACATCTCTGGTCAGACTTGAGATTTCTAACACAATCTGAATGACAGTCTGAAATTATCCTTTGTATCAGTTCATCTCCCAACAACCTTTACCACCATAAAATATACAGCAGGCAATTAGGGCAAAGTAAGAAAGTACCGACTGATGAGACACAAAAATTGCACTACTTTTATCTTTAAAAGCGAATAAAAACAACTGAAGCTTAATGCTAAAGTGAACCAGAGTTTCTCCCTCTGGCTGTATTGTAGCAGACCGCTCTCATGAAGATAGATCAGTGGGTTACTGTGGCTTATCTTTATCTTTTGGGTTCAGCTGATGTCATTTAACAAACACACATGCTCAAAATAGTCCATGCTGCAGACTTAACCTGCTCTAATAAACTCAACTACAAACTGAATGGACACAAATGAGTCACACCACCTGTCCAGGATCTCAGTGTGGTAAAAGTTTTCACCTGACGGGACAATGCAGACTCTACCCTAACCCTAACCCTACCAGTTTGTAAACACAGCAAACATAAATAACAAAAATAATTGACCCTTCTTAAATCCCACCCATACACGATCAGGGTGTCCAATATAAGCTCCATCTTTGAACCATCTTCAAAAACTTATTGCATTTTCAACATACTGTAGACAGGCCGAGCACATAGCACGTCTGAGTAACCAGGAAACTGTTACTGGGAGAGTTGACCAAGGTTATACAGACAGTTATAATGCTCTATATTACTCACACTGACTCTTTTCATTGTAATATTTTCTTCAGGAGACCACGCCAATGACTTTCTTTAACATACAGTATCACAGTGTGCTGTGTGCTGTAAAATGCCCCAGAAATAATTTCAGTTATAATATTGCTACAAGAGTAGAGAGAGATTGGTAAAATGAAAATTCGGTTACATTTCAAATAGATTATTTGTCCGTTTAAAGCCAGTTATGATTTAATTATGATACTCTTAAGCGATTCATTCACATACATAAAAAAACAATTTAAAAGTTGTGGAAATAGAAGCTAATGGAATCTGAAGCTGGCTAAGAATATTCAACACCGTGAAGGCACATTATGTCAAAGAAGCACTTTGTGTGAAGCTGCAAGACCCTGCACTATTAAATAAACAACCATTAAAGCCAGCTACTGTTGGACTATAGTAACCTCAGTATATAACCTTGTCAAGTGGCTGTACCCAAGGCACGTTTCTGGAAATCCACAGACCTGTAGCATCTCCTCTGTCTCACGCTGTTCTCACACTGTTTCCCTGGTGACAGGTGAAGATAATCCATCACTGCAATTTTACATTGACTGTTTACAAAGAGGCTTAGATATTCAAATGCAATACAAGGTTATTGGACCTTGTGTTTTCAGGGAAAGTGCAAAGAGATCAACAGTTCTAGTTTCGTTATAATAATCAGTTATTGCTCAGTGGGAAGCGTATCTTTCTTTATGATTGTCAAGTAAGCATAACAGTTTATGTTTCTATATTCATGCATAATCATAATCGTATATTTCCCCTATGTTTTGGTTTCCTTTAGGTAACATCAGAAACACAGAGCGGCTGAGCTATGACAAGCAGCAGAGCTACAAGATTATGGTGACGGCCTTTGACTGTGGTCAGAAGAGAGCAAAGGAGGATGTGGCCGTGCATATTGATGTCAAGCCTGTCTGCAAACCCGGATGGCAAGGTCAGAGATAAAGGCACAGCCACCAAAATGCTTTCAAAATGTCTAAATTTACCTTGTAGTAATTGACAGAAAGTGACTTATTACCGTGCAGGTGGAAAGTGCTCTGACAGTTTATTTAAACACACTTGAATGTACATAAAGAAATGCCATCAAATTTGAAGCAGGTGGTTCATTGCAATTTTTGAGCATGTCCTCCCTCCAGGGAATTTGATCTCATTTTAGAACGTCTCTCGAGGAAATCAGAAGACCTGACATAAACCTCCAGAGGGAAAGTTGACTGGAGTGTGCTTTTTTTCCCTCCTTTTTTTCCCCCTTCCTTTAACATGCTAGCAGCTTGGCATTCGAGCCAGCCCGTCTCTTCTGCTGCTTCACCTGTCAGCGCTGACAGCATCTCAGGAGTCAGGCTCACACAGGAATGAAAGAGGAAGACAGGGGGAAGATAAGAGGGGAGACGGGGGGAAAAGGAGGAAGTGGGAGATAAAGAAAGAGACCGAATGAACAGGAGACTGGAGGGAGGAAAGAAGAGGAGAGAGGTGATGGTTATTCCTGCGGTCTTAAAAAAAAAAAAATCACAAATCTGGGTGGAGATAAATGACCTAATCAGGATATATATTAATGTGTACGATGTAGTAAGTAAAGCTCTTTCATTATCTGAAAGCATGTGTTTCTTAAAAATTAAGTAGAGTCATTTTTCTATCCATGACCAGATCTCCTTAAGACCTTCATTAATTCTCATATATTCTCATAAAGCTCCAAGACAAACTGAGCAAAGGGATGATAGAGAGCAGCTCTTGTTTATTCATGAACCAAGTTACAGTATCATTTGTCTGTTTCTACACACACTGAAAACGTATTGCAGGTATAAGTATATGAAGTATTTTTTGAGCATTTTAAGCCTTTATTACAGGCACAGACTGGAAACAAAGGAGAGTGAGATGCAGCGAAGGTTCCCCTCAAACCGAGTTTGTGATTAACTCTGACCAGGGAATTACCTTAGCCTTAATCCAACGTTTAACACTGAGAAGTTCCCAAATGAGGATACGTCACTTAAAATTTAAGCAGCACTGCTTTAAGTATTTTCCATGGCTGTGCTATAAATGTCTGTGATGGTTTGATGAATGTTTTTCAGCTACCCCGAAGATAACTCGCTAACTCAAAGGCTGGAAATCTCACTCCATGTCTGATGGCATGACGTGTAATTTTGTGCTACGAAAAGAGGAGATAATTTTGGTTAAAAATCACATGTGACCAAGCCGAATGTTTCAGACACGTTTCATCCGTTAGTGCAAGGAGAGCCACCAGTACCAGAAATGACATGAACGCCAGTTGTTTAGGATCGAGTGACACACGGGGGGAAATGTCAGTGCCTATTACATATGGGGTGATGGTACAGAGAGGTAAAGAGTCAGGACAGAGTTGAGAAAGTATGAAATGGCAATAAAACTTAATGTAAATGTCATCTTCATGTGCACTAGAGCTCAGGGGAGGCATTGATTTTAACACAGTAGACCTAAAGAAAGAAAGAATTTTAAAAAAAAGGACGGACATGTGCTATTTTATATCCAAAATATACTGACTTTCACATCTTAAAACAACCAAAATGGCAAGCTGCTTCTTGCTTTTGCTAATGAGAGAAAAAAAGATGTAATTATTTTGTAATGTAATCACAAACCGTTACAGATGTGCTACATTCGTCTCACAAAAAAACACTTCACTGTCATACTCTGCTAACATCCTCATCAATGTTGCATGATTCTTTGCTATTTGGCTCATAAAAGAGGCCATACTGCACAGTCCTTTTGGAAAACCATTAACCCGTAGTAGCTTAAAACTCATGAATAAAACATAACGCAATGATGCATTCAAACACCAAGTCGTTTGGCCACGTGGCCTTATTTATCGTCTGTGTGCAAAGGTCAGCAGCGCCTCTGCAGCCCTTTTCTGAAGAAGCCATAAAAAGAAGCTAAATACGTCCCGCTCCACCTCACCTCTCACTCCTCCTCACTCCTACCTGATCACAGCCTGCTTCTCTCTTTGTGAGTGTTTGTCTTGAGAGACTTCAGAGTGTATTCTGTAGGCTCGGCAAGGGCTGCCAGGTGTCCACCTACACACAAGCACATTCACACACATGTTCCTGCACAGAATCATGCTTGGGAATCCGTTTCACCGCGCCGATGCAGGGATTCTCGTACGTTGGGGGTAGTTATAACACCTGGGTAATGAAAATGTAACATCCAGCAACAAGACTGACAGTTACAAGGAGGTCAGCACACCCTTCTGCCAGGCCTGTCATGTTACCGGGCCCTCTCACGGTCTGCTTTTGACTCGACACAGGGCAAGGTTTCGCCGAGAAAATTCCAAGCGCAGAAGTTTCCGACCTTTTTTCGTTTGCCTGTCATTTTTTTCAGGATATGCATGCTCGTTAGGAAGCCACCCACAGTAGAACATTAAATTTTATTCCCTACATTTCCTTGGACGGCTCTAATGACGCTTGAAATGTAGAAGAAAAGACAACAAGATTTGCAACAACAGATATGTGCCTCCTACAGGGAACGAAGTTTAAGGAAATTAACATGCTCAAATAGATGTGTTTATCACTTTGAGTACAAGCACTCATGTGCACATGTACATGCTTACCATGATTAACTGATCCATTTTAGTCGCATGTTGCTTCAACAGATTTCTTTGTTCTCCCAATTTCAGACCGTGTGTAAAATATGACGCTGATCTTAACCCTTTTTTCTGAGTTCAACCTCACAATGAGCCCGCTCTACTCACATTATCCCAGAGAGGCTGATCTAAATCATTGTATTGTTATACAAAAATGAAAGATGATTGCTGAACATGTTGTTTTTTAGAGAAGATGGACAGGATTCCTTGAAATTAAGGGAAATGTTATTTCTTGAAATATGTGTACAGAGAGTGGTGTGCAATTGGGAAGGAGAAAAAGAAATAGACATGCAAGAGACAGGTGACACAGAACTACTTCATGATGGGCAGAAACTGTCAAACTGTTTGATGTCACACCACACTGAAACCACACCATGGAAGTGATGCTTCCAGTGTGTGCATACGATCAAGTTAGTGAGAGTACAGAGATATCATATGTATCTTATTTTATTTGAAAAAAAAAACAACAACAACTACTTCACCTCATTTTTACCCTCAAAGGTTGGAACAAAAGGGTGGACTATGAGCCAGGGACTGGAAGCAGGCAGCTGTTTCCCAAGATGCACCTGGAAACATGCGGAGGTCCCTTGTCTGGCGTGAGGGCGATGGTGGAGCTGCAGACCAACCACATCGGAAAGGGCTGCGACCGGGAAACCTACTCTGAAAAGTCTCTGCAAAAACTCTGTGGTAGGTATAGAAAAAGAATAAGAGAGATGACGTGAGGAGTGGGAAAAGATTGAAATGCCTTGTTGAAATAGTGAGGTGCTATTCAAGAGTCGAGAACAATGAGGGAGCAAAGGGTTGGAATAATAATGAGAGACAAGGAAAAATTTAATTCAAATAAGAAATTACCTCTTGACATCTTACCCTCTGCAGTCTATTAATGTACCAGTTGTCATGCCCTTCTAATCCTGCAGGCTATTTTCATATAATATTTTTTATGAATTACATTTCCAAATGCTGTTCAAAACTGTGAAATGTGTTCATGGCTTTACACTGTAATATACCATATACGTATGTATGTGTATAGCTGACACAGAGAATATTCTTATATATTATACATATCATATATAATATTATATATTCTAATATGCTTTTGAAGAAAAAAAATTGAAAAGATTTAATTATTATTTAATTATTAATAAGAATTATTCAAACTTCAGAGGTCAAGTCACATTATCAGTGCATTTATGAATGAAGGTTGGTAATTATAACATGTTGTGTGCATCAGTGAATGCCAAACCATGCATTGAAATCTTCTTTCTATGCCAAATGTGCTTCATGTAAATAGATTCAGTTAGTAACCATGGCCATGTGATGCGAGCCAGCAAATAGCCACTATTATGACAGAAATATAAAAAATTATATAATCATTTCGAAGCTGATTCACAGAGTTCACAACGCACAAAGAAACTTAGGTCATGAACTGTTGTATGCAGACTTCTAGTGCTCACAGAAGACAGAAACCAAACAATGTCCTGAAGCAGTTTCTCTCCAGGTTGATTCAGTTGTCTTGACAGCGTCTTGTCCTCTGACTGGCACATCCAGGTGCAGCATCAGGCAGCACCGACCTTCTTCCTGCCCCGAGCCCGTCCACAAACTGGACGGCATCTCTGCTGACTGACAGTGGCCGAGACAGCGACCTCATCTATAGGTTCGACGGGCGTCAGGCTGCTAATGTTCCAGATCACGTGGTGCCCCAAAACCTGACAGACCAGTTCACCGTAGCGACATGGATGAAACACGGCCCCAGTCCAGGACTCAGAGCCGAGAAGGAAACTTTACTGTGTAACTCTGACAAGACTGGTGAGAAAACAATTTCACCCATTCTATAATTTTTTTCTCCATCTAAGAGTGAAAATTTAACCATCTTGATCAACAAGTTGC
Source organism: Haemulon aurolineatum (assembly GCA_038406115.1). Lineage (NCBI taxonomy): Eukaryota > Metazoa > Chordata > Actinopteri > Lutjaniformes > Haemulidae > Haemulon > Haemulon aurolineatum. Next base: position 23,146,531 of record JBCAUF010000036.1, read on the forward strand.
CACTGAGTTTTGAGTCATTTAGTGATTTGAACTTAGATTTTCTCAGAATTTAACATTCCTGCTACTGCTTTAGCAAACTGAAAACCACTTTATTTAACATTTAACTTGTGTGTGGAAACATACTGGGAACACAACATGATCAAAAACATCCTTTCAATATAACAAGATAATTCGGCTAAGTAAGGCGACAATGGCAAACACCCTTTGAAACTTTTTTCTCGACTGCATATCTAAGCTGAGCTGCCTGAACTGTGTAATTAAGCAAGCCATCTGCACATTGCACGCTCTCACAATGGTCTCACAGATGGCTTATTAGCTTAGGGAATGTGTAGTCTGATCTTGCTACGCGAGTAACTGCAGAGTAGTTTGTGTTAGACCGTCACAATCTTAAAAACACTTTTTCCATTTGCAACTTTTTGCTCAAGGATGTGAATGGTGATGCTGAGAAGAAGGTAGAAGGCTGAGGATAGCAATGTTCTAATACTACAGTATGTGGGGAAATGGTTGTGCATTGTATCCTTTGGCTGGAGCCTGAGATAAAAGGGTCACAAAACTAGGATGATTACAATATTAACACAATAATGGCAATGTGTTATTACCAAATTCTTCCCAATCACACATACATACAGTAGATACATCTACTGTACATCATGTTTTTTTTGTCATTTGTTGCAAAAACATTGTACCTTATTTTATAGTTTTTAAAACAAAAAATGTTGAAATAGTAGTGATAGTGAAAGAATTAAAAATTGCCTTCTTTCACTTTTAAATTGCTTGGAAATTGAGAAATGCGCTCTCTGTGACCCTTGTCAGGATAAATCAAAGAACCAAATGATAACATTTTGCTTTGTCATGTTTTGATTTACACTTCTACAAGTATGTAATGACAAACATCTGTTTCCATTTCAGTGATTTTAACACCAATAAACACCAACGCACATAAACAAACAACACAAAATCATGCGTGAAGGACAAGCACCAGTTCATCTTTGTGGAGTTGTGTGGTATTTAGAGGACTGCACACCCCGCACCTCATCCCCCCTCACGCTTATTTGGTGTATTATAGAGGCAGAGCATGTGCCACCTTATACAGACACCAGTCGATAATGAAAAAATAGCCAAACCAGCGGCGTGCACTCTGTGACCACACTCACTGGACCCTTTCTGTCACGCTGACAGCTGTGTTTTGACGTGAAGAACCCATTTGCAGGAGCTGAAAAGAGTTTCATGCGGCTCTACTGTATGACATTTTCTGGATTGTCCCAGAAAAAAAATTAAATTGCCTCTGTGAGAAAACTTGAGGGGCGAGTATGTCAGTTATTGTCCTCCAGATAGAGGGCATAATCTTCTTGAGTGATACATTGCTTAATGCAGATTACGTTTCATTGTGTGCATGTGTCATTTTATTACCGTGCATGCCTGTGATCTTCCTCTTGCAGAAATGAACCGCCACCATTACTCCCTGTACGTTCACAACTGCCGCCTGGTGTTCTTGCTCAGGAGGGATTTCACTCAGGTCGACACTTTCAGACCCGCCGAATTCCACTGGAAACTGGAGCAGGTGAGGATGTGTGTGTGTGTGCGCGTGTGTGAGAGAGAGTGTGTGTGTACATGCGAGCTTGTCTGTGTCCTACTTGAGTGCGAACATAGATTCAGGGTGATTTTCTACAGCAGGTGAAGGGCTATCATTATTTGTGTAGTGAAGGGAGAGGCTCTCCATTCTAATTACCGGAGGCCCTCCATCACTTTCTTCTGCTCGCTGCAGGAGATAAGAGGGTGGAAGACACCGTCATCCTGTGCACACACACACACACACACACACAAGCACAGACACAAATTGGAAAGTCTGTTTAGTTATGGATAATAGCTCACCTAGCAGCAGATCTCTATTATCTGTCATGCTTCTGGAGTATTGTTGAACTAATTTGCAGTGAAGCTCACTGTTTCAGCTCTGCAGAAATCTTTTGAAAGGAAATGTTGCAACATATGAAGTTTCATCAGCTAGAAGGAGGCACATGATTTTTTTTTATATTGAACATTGCAAAGTGCTTTTTCTACTCATTCTGCAGATGTACACAATGGTGCAGCAAATAACCTCTCAAATACATCATGCACAGCGGGCAGGTATTTTATCTAAATGTAAACATAGGAATATGGCATCCCTTGAGGACATTGCATTGCAGGGTCAGACCAGTGACTGTGGTGCTTGGGGGGATTAAAGGTCTTGCTCAAAGACACCTCAATAAGTCGGACGCTCGAATGAGAATCATCCAGTGGAAGAGCATCTACTCGCTCCAGTTTAGCAGGCGGTCAGTGAGCAGCGGAAATCCTACTGTACAAAGAAAATCAAATCCCTGGAGTTAAAGTGATTTTCATGATAAGCCAATGAACTTTCTTGCACCGGGAAATCTCCCCTTTCCATAGACTCTTCCCAGCACTCTCATAATGGATGGTAGATATAAATCTAATCTAATTGTTTACCCCTGGGATACAGCTTATATCCACCTCATACAGGAATTATTGAAAAACGCCTCATAATTACAGCGGGCTCTCAGGAGTTTTTGCTCACTGAGCAGATTATCAGAGATTTGTATTTGGGTCTCCCCGTGCGAGTGCGCTCACGTATATGTGACCATGCATCAGCGTATGCATGCAATCTGATGACTACCACTATTTTGGAGCATTATCTGCAGGTTTGAATGGAAAAAATTACATATGAGGCTCACGCAGTCGTTTCTTGTGTGCCTGCAAATATCCCAGTGTCTTTTCCTGCCACTGTACTGTCTCTGCTGTTACTGATGTGTACCTTCCAACCAGGTGGTTGTTTGTTCTAGGTCAAAAGTAGATTGAAAAGTTGTTCTCAGTCCATGTTCTTTTCTCCCGGGGATCACGGCGGCAGATGTGACAAAGAGGAGGGCAGCCAAGTAGTGAACTGCTGAATTTTCTCAGCAAACAACCCCGAGATTCAGTTCAATTTCAGTGTAGCTTCTTCTCATTCTCTTTCGGTCTCTTATTATCTCTCCCTTATTCCCCCTCTCTCTCTCTATCAGTTTCCCCCACGCACAAATACAGTACAGAGATAGCGGGGATCCCATTTACTGCTTTAGTTGGTTCTTGAGAAAGAGCATAGAGGAAGCATGCAGTGCAGTCAAAGGGAATGCATGATGAGTTACTCACCAGTACAAATCACTTGTGCTGAGACGCTCATTAAATATAAATACAAACTGCCCTGAAATAGCAAAAGTTAACACGAGAAGTGACATCATAGGAGCAGGAATGGACAAAGCGAATGAAAGGAAAAAAAATCCTTGCCGTATTTTCATAAATTGCCTTTTTATTGATCCGTGACTGACCGTGCTGTTTGATGTGCTTTCCTTGGCTGAATCTGCTGTTTGTCTGCCTATTGAGGTGATTGATTTACGATTTTTTTTTTTTTTCAAAGTTTTTTCAAAATGTGTGTCCATGCACTTAACCATTGCTCTTACATGCATGGTCTTTGTATGAATTTACTCCTGTGGCTAAGAAAACGTGTCTTGTGGCCGGATTCCATCATTGATTGCACTGCACTGACAAACTGGCATCTCTTTTTACACTTGATTTAGTGCGTGTGTGTGTTATTGTGTAAAATGGTGAGTCTAGAAAGAAAACACTGCTCTTTGAATCTGAGGAACCGACATCAAAACCTAATGTGTGCCCTCAAGCGGTGCACGATATTTCACGTCAAAGAGAAGTGAGCACAGTGTCTTTGAAAACAGCAGCAGCCTTCTACAAATACAGGAGTCTATTTGGATCTTTTTTGAAGATGGCCAGACGGTTTAGTGGACTGTATAACTGGAGTGAGTAAGCAGCAGACATGAAATATAGATCAAATATTTATCCGTAAAAGCAGAGGTGTAATTGATAACATTAATTAGGACTTCCCAGTGTTGTGTATGTTGGCACACTGCGAAGGTACAGCGGACAGTTGATGGAATAGAGCTATCATTAATGCCATTAGTTACACCCATTTCCTGCTTTGACAAGTGAAAGGCTGCAAAATGACTCTGCTTTTACTCCTCTCTAATGTATATAACAGGCACTCAGTAGTTTATTCAACAATGGACTACCTTTTTGTTTTTTTGATGGCCGTGTATACTGGATACATTTCACACTAAATATTCTGACCCTCAAATGAAATGGTGGACAGTAAATATTGTCTTTCTGCATAAAAATAAAGAGAAAACCTTAACAGTATAAATTAATATAATTTTCATTAGAATTTTTTTCAAAAACATATTGTGGCACAACAGCTTTGCAGACACACAGTGCCTGATCAAAATGCGGTGTAATGTTTATTATGTACTATTATATATAAGTAGTTTTTTAGGTGTCTTCTCTAAAAGACATCTTCATCTCAGTGAGACTTCTTGAAGAACTGAAGCTTAATGATATGTTTATATACGTTAGACATCTAAAAATTAGACTTGTGTTACTGTAGAGGTCTTGTTGACGTATCCCAAATATTTCCAACAATGTTCAAACCGAGACAAATCCATCATTTTGTTCAAGGTAGCAGTGCATTTCATTTGGTTGCTTGTCATGGCGCCTTACAGGGAAACACAGGAAGCACCAGATGACATGTGAGGAAACTCGGCAACCGTGACTAAATGTAGCACGAATAAAACTTTACTACGCAACCTTGTTAGTGAACATTTATGCCTGAATCACATCAGATAAATGTTGCGGTTGTTTAAGGATGAAGACAACAACTCCCATGATCCCACACTTCATCACAACATCATCAGATTGTTTTTTTTTTTTTTATTTGAGAGACCCATAGTGGCAGAAGTCAAATCCCATGAGCTGAATTAACCAAATAAATTGCTAGAAAATTTAAAAGTGAGTGTGTGGTATAACCTCAGTGATATACGGTATACTATTTCACAGGATTCATACCACCTTGTCACTTTGTGATTTTTTTTTTATTTCATTTTACTTTATGCACATAGCCTTGAGATGAATAATGAGGACAAGCTCAGAAAGTAGTAGAGAGTGTTAAAAAAAGGAGTGTGGTGGATTGAGGGAAGAAAGAGGAGAGGTGACTATGGGGTGTCACAGCTGCTTCGTACTGTCCTTGTTCCTCCAGCACTTAGAAAGGACACTCAATGGCTTCCGCGGCAACTCCATTTAGCTCTATTGATTTTGCAATTCTCACCCCAAGAGAGGAGGGGCAGAGAGGGATGAAAGGAGGCTGGCAGAGAGAGAGTGAGAGAGAAAGAAGCCTCCATTTTCCATGTCGATCGAACACTCTGAAGGAATGTCACATCTGACAGAAAGCTTTACACACGCATCTACAAGCGCTGGCTTATTTGTGAGCGTATATGTGAGCACACACGCACACACACACACACACACACACATACACGGCGCCCATTTTCCTTCCTCTTTTGCAGCCTTGGTAATGGACTATAGGATGGATCGCTCTTCTCCATGCACATTATTCACTCTCCCTGAGTGTAGAGGGCCTCGCAGCTGAACTCAGGTGTTCACTCACAGTCAGGGTGGCTCTGCACAAATCAAGACTCACTCTTCTGATGTCCGGTAAGCCACAGATGGTGGGAATCTATTAAACAGGCAAACACAGTCACACAAAGCAGAAGGGAGAGGGAAGCCTACAAAGTCGCAAACCACGGAGAGGTGGAGGAAGAAGGGGTCATGTTCCCTCTCTGACCCTTTTTACCTGTAGTTCATGTTTCCACAGCTTTGCAAAATGAAGAACAAGTGTGTGTGTGTGTTTGTGTGTGTGTTGCATTGATCTGAATCCTTACAAATGAGGTGTTATTTACTCACAGCGGGATCCTTAGAGTAGGAAAAATCCATGCTAACAGAGAGGTGAGAGTTGTAACAAATGCACAGTATTTTTCTCAGCTCAGGCCAGAGATTTGAGAAGGAATACGTGAAGGGCCAAAGACAACAGCAGCTGTTTCGCATCACCCCAAGATAGCTGTGCAATTCACAGATCACGTGTTGCGAATCACGGATGAACTTCTTTTTGCCGTTTTCAAGCAGCGTAATTTCACCAATTAGACTCCTCGAAGCAGCTGCAGACCCCCTACTATTTATCATTTATCACTGGTACAAAACCACCCTCATTGCTTGTCTATATAGCATCTGCAGTTATCTGCCTGCTATTACCACGCTTGTTGCGCCATGGCTTGTTCTCTGTCCTGTGATGATTAGAAGCCTCCCTTTTGTATCTACGGAGATTAATTAGATAGTGGCGGTGGGGTTTCGCCACTGTGCATGTTTCACTGTGAAGATACCAGGAGGGTTTTTATGCACGCTTTGCAATGCTTATAATGTTTAGGATGCACTTAGCAGTATAGTAGTGCAATTTTGAAAGGTTGAAGCAAAAAGTGTTAGGAATGAGAGTGCAGGAGAGATGTGTCTGTGAGCCACAAAATGTGAACTTGTACCCATTGAAGAAATCTCCTTGAAGAGACAGGCTTTTTGTTGTACAAAAGACTCATGAATCCATACTTTCGTTCAGTAAGCGTCACATGTTTTCTGGCCTTGCTGTGTGTTTATTCACTTTCTCGCTTTAATGTTGTTTACTACGAATCAGTCTGATTTTGCAAGTCATCCTAGTGTATTACGAGGACTCAGTATGCAGCATGCTTCATTATAAAAGAGCACAAGCTGGCAATGATGAAACACGTTATTTTTTTGTTTCGGTTTTTTTCCCCCTGCTTTCCGTAAGAGCAAAACTGAAAAAGACAGGGAGCAGTAGAGAAGATACTGAGCCTTGCCTCTAGCTTATACATTTTCAGTGTGTGTGTTTATTTTATTTCTGGCTTCTATTTTACAAATGAACTCATTTGAGAGCTCAGCTCTACTTTGTCTCCTTTAGGCTCTGCCTGTGTTATTCCTACAGCACGTAGAGCTGCCAAGTCTCACTAAGTGTATGTGTCTTTGCAGCAAGCCTATGTGCTGTGATAAGAGCGACTGCGTGCATTTGTGGGCGCAAGATGCGAGGCACTTATTTCTACTATCTGCTACCTATAGACGATGTGCGGTGTGCGGTGTGCACCATAAGCAGCACTACATAAGCATGCAGGCAGCACACTAATGTATTGACAGCTTGTTTCTTCCATCTCTCTATTTTCTATTTTCTCTCACCTCTGTCTCATCGCTTATCTACAGTATTCTCTCCTTCTTCTCTATCCCCTGCCTTTACTTCAGACAAAAAAGACTTTTCAGGCAGACACTAAAAGAATGGTTTAAATAATCCACCAATATTATTTTGCTGAATTATCCAAGTTAGAGTCAGAGGATATGCAGAGATGGACAGACAGATTTATAAAATCCTGCAGCAAAACATCTTTTCAAAGAGGACCTTATGCCTCACATCTTCCTTTGTTTGACTTTTTCAGTTGTGTCACTGACATGAATCAGATGCTGCAGATATCTTCCTTTTATCAACATACTTTAGTAAAACTTCTGAAAGTAGATCTTGATCCAGTCTTTAGATGAGAGTGTTTTTCTTTTAAACTGGTACAAAACTTCAGTGTTACATGACGATGTAAACATCATCAGAAATAGGCTGGTTTTGCATGACAAGGTGTGTTTTACTCATATTTTAGAAAGCTCTTTCTTTCTTTCTTTCTTTCTTTCTTTCTTTCTTTCTTTCGTTCTTTCTTTCTTTCTTTCTGTCATTCACTATCCTTCTTGTTCCTTACCACCACACTGACACATAATAGTCTGGCATCAATAATGCAGTGCCACAACAGTGGCAGAAGAGCAGAGAGCAGAGGTGGGGAATGTGAATAGGAACAAAGCAGATAAAAAGGGAAAGAGAAGAGAGGTATAGGTGAGGAAGGAATGAGGTGGTGGTGGTGGTGGTGGGGATGGCAGGGGAGGGGTAAACAGAAGAAAGGGACATGGAACAGGGTGGATGAGAGGGAGGAAAAGAGGGTGGTGGCGCCTTACGGCGAAGCTGAAATTATCTTGCGAATGCTAAATTGACAGAAAATATGCAATCAATATGTTTGGAGAAGTCCACAGCAAAAGAATATTGTCAGCATGGAAGTAAATTCATGGACAATCATTACCAATCATTAGACCCTTTACATCAGCAAAAAGCCTAATAGTCTGTGTTTCTAACGCCAAAGCAAATATCAGTGGTGTAATGGGACATTCCTGCCGGGCGATGTTAGTCACATAAAGCAGATGTGAACACCATTATATATGGTTTGTATCCATATAAAGACGTCTGCTCCCATCCCAGACCTCTCCAATGCATCAAAATAAACTTGACCCTATTAAAGGGCTGCACAGCAGCCAGCACAACGTCCTCATTATTCTGTTTATGTCAGCAGATTTAAAATTCCCTATTGCTGGCTGTAAATAAGGGGCTATGTTTGGTTTTCTCTCTAGCAAGATGCATAGTAAGCCAGTCTGGTTCATTACCTGAATCCTATAGCTAATATTTGGCACAAAAAAAGATTTTGGGAGTGCGCTGTTTTTGTTTCTCTGAGCAAGCAGCATCTAATTGTTTTGCCAGACATCTTTTGGGTGACATCCTGAATTCAGCTTCCAGGCTCTATAGCATTTTCAAGGTCCAATTGGCTCTTCAGATCTTCCTTCTCTTGTGCCCATGTATAAGATGTAATAGCCTCTCGTAAATACACCGTGGCAGATTTCCACAAGATAGACAGGCTTATCTCTAGTGTTTTATTCTCAGCAATAAAACACTGCTATTGCATGGTAATATACTCAACAAACGGGATCTGGCTGAGTGAGGTGTCGGCCAGATGAATCTTTATAGGGACAAGAGGTTTTTACAGTAATGGAGGAATGATCAGAACGTGTCAAAACACCGGTTTTATAGCTTTTGATCCTGTCCAACATTGTTCTAAAAATAAGGAAGTAATCTATGCCAGAAAATACCTGAAAGAGGAGAGTGTATATTCTTCTATCAGAATGATGGGCCATGCTCCAGATTTTTGGATAAATCATGATTTAGGATTTGGGGTTGACTTGAGCTACAAGGTGACATACTGTACAGTAGTATAAGTTAGGGCCTAATGGATAAATGGTTAGCCAATTAATACTGGCCCATCACAGATATATCTGTTGTATCACCATATATGTTGTCTGATATGAAAACTAACAAATAATGCAGAAAAAGATGCTTGGGGTAATTTATAACCATTAAATGCCAAGTTAAGTTTGCTTTATTAGTGCATTGATGTCATTTAGAATGTCTTTGCCCATATACATACAATATATATTACATATGGCAGTATAAATGCTTTATGTCTGCTGTATATAGCTGTATTGTGAATACTCAAGAGAAGGAAATCAGACAGAACTACAAAGCAGTCCTTCCTATCTGTTATTGGTCCATCCAAGATAATAAAGAAAGAAATAATGTAATTAATTCCCCTCAAACTTTTCGACTGCTATCTGTCAGACAGATCTCTTCATGGCAGAAATTAATCATGGCAGAAATTAATCATGGCAGAAATTAATAATTTCAGGAACAGCACATGTGAAACAAACCTTCCTTAATGATGGCTCAGTTACATTTCCAGCATGTGTAATACCAGGACCCTGGAACTGGCTCACCTACATTTGAATGCAGTTGCATTTAATGTCATCAGTTATACCTGAGCTTCTCCTGATATGACATGACTTACATTCATGTGAAATGACACATATTCCTGCTGATTAGACTTCTGCTCAGGCTAATGGCGTGTGGAGCTATGCTGGGAACGGTGTCGCCAAACAACGTGTGCTGAAAAGAACAGGACGTTTTGACACGTAGAAGTAGGGAAAAAAAGCACAGATGAAATCAGGCTAGATAATTGAAAGCACCGATGAGGATGTCTTACGAGTCTCACATAAAAAGTGTGTTCTGTGAATGCTTTCAGTCTTAAAATTTCTTTGACTGTTCACTGTTCACCGTCTACCTTCTCTATGTCCAGTATCGTGTTCGTTTCCCAGTTTAAAAGTTGAATATGGAGAATGAGCAGAATATTGACATCTAGCGTCTCAAGATTGTAGTTGCAACAACACAAAAATAATTCCAGCAGTCGGATTACCAGGTTTGTTGCTGAGTGTGTGAAGCGATCAGCCTGCACCACGACTAATGTCATATGTCGGATCAGGACCGGAATGGCAGCCGCTATCGGCTGGAACAATGTAAAGACGAGGTCATTGTCGATCTCGTCCAAATTTCTTAAATGATTTAATTCAGATTAAATATATCTTTTCAAGGAAACACTATATTTTTATTCTGTACCCCTCTAAAGGCCTTGTGGATGCTATTTTTGAAAAAAAATATAATAAGCGTTCTACATATTCAACCTTTAAGTTCTCAATCGTTGTCTAAGCTTAGTGATCCTGCCCGCCTGAGTTAGGCTGCTGCTGAAATAAGGCCTTTTTGATTTCAAACATCCGTTTGGCATCACTTGAAAGGCAAGTTTTCAAACTGTCAAGGGTAGTTTGTGGCTAGCTGAACTCCTGCTCAATTAGGCTGCAAATCTTCAGCATACTGCAGCATTGTGAGCAAGAAAAGGAAGCAAAGATGAGATAAGTTTTCTTCGGAGGAAGCGCTGCTGCCACACTTTCCACCATTCCACCAAGTAAACATGGCCTCTCCTGAGAGTTTCTCGTGAATTACTGTCTCCATCAGTTATTCAACCAAAGTGGTTTGATCCATCAAAAAGGCAGAAATGTCAACTTAGGAAGTGGTAGGCAAAAATGATCACCATCCTCTCACCGCGAGAGCATCATGTGACCCTGCGAATGAAAAGCACTTTTCAGAACATTCGTTTTTTTGTGTTGTTAAATGGAAAACGTCCATTTAATTTGAGTGGAAGTCCAAATTGGAGTAGGAAACATGTATTTTAAAGTGCATCAACATTAGCAGGAACATGGCCTCAGTGCCTCTCTGCCTCTGCTGCTGCTTCTCTCTCTCTCTAACTCTCTCACACTCTGTTGTGGGACTCCTCTGATGATTCTGTTCATCCTAAGCAGGCCTGCAACCTGCTTGGGGATCAGCTCATTACAGTGTCTCAGCATTCATTGTCTTGTTAGACTGTTGCGGAGGAGAAACACTTCCAAGCTTCCACTGACTAACGTGCCTTCAGATAAGCAGCGTCTGTACAAACATGCTGCAGCAGCAGAAACAGTACAGCTGATGGCATCTACTAATGATGTGTGTGTGTGTGTGTGTGTGTGTGTGTGTTTGTGTGTGTAAGTGTGGTATGATTGCTCGAGTTAAGATAGTCAGCAACATAAACAAATGAGTGCTGGCTTAGAATCGGGGCTTTAACTTTTCTCAATCACATGCAGTGTGTGGACATGAATGATTGCACTACAGGCCATTCAGTAAATAAGAAGATGACTTGTGTTCTTGCCAACAAGTAGTTTGATCATTTACAGAAAATTGTTGTGTATCAAATTAAAGTATACACAGTATTTCTATTCATAATCTTCATTATTCATCGGCCTTGAGTGCCTATCAGCTTCCCTTTGTGGATTAACATTCATGCAATGAAGTCTATTTACTCTGTGTGTTTTAAGCTCCTCGTGAGGACTTTCATACATGAAGTCACCACACGTGTTTCTAAACGAGCACACAGAGACAGAGGACATTATTTGTTCCTGCCCTCTATTTCTGCTATTCAGTGCAGCATCAGTTATCAGTTTTTACACTCAAAGGCAGACAGAGAGGAAGAATGAGAGCGCACAAGATAAGAGATTAAAGGAGAAACAATCAGTCTCCCTGTGTGAGACAAATAATCTAACTCAGTTTGTCGCTGCTATATTTCCATACTGCCTGAGCACCATGAAAACGTTTCCTCCGTAGTAGTTTTTTCTGGAAGTGGAGATTTATCTTGTCATTTCCCAAAGGGTTTTTTTTTTCTTTTTTTCTTCTTTGGATAGTCTTATCTTTCCATTGGTCGGTCCACCATTTTGGTCCAGATCTCAACAACTATTGGATGGATGGGCGTGAAGTTTGGTGCAGACATTCATGGTCCTCAGAGGATGAATCCTTACAACCTTTAGACTCAATGTGTTAATGAAATTTGAAGCTCCGTGAAATGTAGTACACACATTCATGTCTCCTTCTGGATCAACTGTTATAATGATGGTGATCCACTTAACTTTCCATATTGACTTTTCGCTGGGTCACAATTTTATTTATTCATTTATTTAACACTCCCATCAACTTCAACTGTACTTTGTGTTATGTGTTCAACAAGATCAAGTGAATCTTGTAATTCTTCTTTTCAGTTTATCTCCTTCAGTGACCCCCACAGGCAGTCAGCCAACCAGCAGCTAAATGAAAGTGGCAATTCATTCAGCCTGTCTAGTCCAGTACACATACAAATCCTGTATACGAGCCGATGAAACTACAACACACTGTCATTGTTAATAACCCATCATGAGATGTCTCAATCTGTGTACAGTGCAGGAATCTGAAAAACAGAGCTAGTAATACTTAACATTGTTAATATTCAATGTATTTCTCTTCAAGTTGAGCCAAAACTGTTGCAGGACAGTTTGATTAATACATTTAATTAGCCAGATGGCACTGTTGGGCCTAAAATCTTGAGGTTCAGATCTACTTGTGGTCATATATTGAAGCAAATCCATAGGAAAACATACCAACTAGTTATTTTCCTATCTGCTGAGCGATGTGGTTCTGTGTGGGAGGGGCGTCTGGGACATCCTCTGGGACTTTCTGTCTCTTCACACTGTAAAGGGAGAGTCTCTACGTTCTAAATAGAAGATCTCTGGAGACTGCTGGTTGCTCCAAAACAGGTCTCAACCCCATTAGTTCATATCACAGCTTGAATAAACTGCTAGTGTGTGTGTGTTGTGTGTGGCCACTGAGCCTTAGAGAAGAAATCTAACAACATGAAAATCTATCTGAATGTTGTATCCTTTCCCGCTGTTCTCCTCCATGCATCTCAAATTAGCAGACATTCTCCTCTTCAGTGCAAATAAATTGTTTACTGTTAATTCAACCGAATCCTTCACACCAGACTGATTACAGGAAAACAGATGCTGTGGCCGTAAGAGGAGGAACAATAATGTGTGGACTTCTAAATCCTCCAAGACTTTATAAAGTTGCTAAAGACATAAAGAAAGAAGTGCTCTTACAGTTCAAATGGTTTGAATTGGGAATATGTGCACGTCTCCTTGTGATTCAGATAACAAGCACTACGGTGGAGAAGTGTGTTGGACTGATGTGTTGTTGCTTTCAGGACCTCATGCAGTGTTGTATGTGTCATTCATCCTTCGGGCTGGTCAAATAAGCGAAAGCAGCACTTATTTCTGCTCAGCAATTTCACAGCGTTCAACCTTTTAAAACATAATATGAGATGAATATTTCTATTCCTTTCAATCCTGTTCACGGTGTGAGTGGATCTCTGTTCTGACCTCAACTTAGTGCCCAGGTCTGCTTCATTGTCGTCAATGATTTGAGAGCCAAAGCCATGTAGAGAGAAAATTTCTTTTGTTAAAAGATTCTGAAATGTGTCCATTTGCTGCTTTTTTGTCACACATGATAGTAAAATGAATATCTGAAATATTCTGAAATGGCATGGATAAAACAATTAATCTATTGGTAAAGAAAATAATCTGCATGTTCATTAATGGTGACAACAATAAATAAATACAGTAACTCTGTCGTGGGGCAGGTGGAGGGAAGTGTGGGTGTATGTTTACGGCGGATGGAGAGGCAGGAGGGAGGAGAGAAAACAGGATGTGTCCTTACAAATTCTCAAAATAATCAAAGAAACCCGGGTCTTCCACAGCCATGTTTGTCACTCATCCCGTGGCTTTAATGAACAGCTCATTAGACGGAAACCTCATTAGCCGTCTGACGACAGGGAGCAAATGATCCAGAGATGAGGAGAGGATTTTTGTTGCGTCGCTCCCATTGAAGGTAGAGAGGCGGGGAACGTTCAAGGATGCGCCTTTGGTCTCGGCTGCATGATTGGAGTAAACATCATCATCTTCATAACGGCATCCCTATAAACATAATCCTCCACGGAAAAATGCTCCTAACCTAAATAAGACCCCCCGAAAAAGAGATGTAGTTGCCAGAGTAATGTATTTTTTAAAGCTGCCCCATTTCCATCTATGTGCAAACCAAGAATGCTTTCTCATTTCAAGACGTAATAAGTGGACACAGCAGAAAATACTGCAGCTTAACAACATGATAACCTCTCTCACCCCCTCCACAGATCTGTGACAAGGAGTGGCACTATTACGTGATCAATGTGGAGTTTCCTGCAGTGACACTATTTGTGGATGGTGTCACCTATGAACCCTACCTGGTGACGGATGACTGGCCGATCCACACCGCAAAGATTGATACACAGCTAACTGTGGGCGCCTGCTGGCAAGGTCAGTATGTGTGTGTGTGTGTGTGTGTGTGTGTGTGTGTGTGTGTGTGTGTCTAAAAATATCCAGTGGCTTGAGGGTAATGCAGAAATGTGTCCATGGCATTAAAGAAGCTGAAATCAGACAGGAATGGGACACAACAGCTATTACATTGTGTTGTTTGGATTGTTTACAGCCACGCTATAATCTGACAGTTGTTTTATATGCAGCAGCCTTTTCTGCTTGGGGATATGGTTTTTATTTGCTCCACATAAAATGAAGAAATCGGTTATTTATAGGCTTATTTCTCTAAAAGGGAGCTATATCTTTACAGGAGGAAACATCATCTTTGTCACTTCATTTTTCTGTGTTACATAATTGATTTATGACTGCACACTGATAGTTACAACTGCTTTAGTATTGTGAACGCGTGTTGTGGAAACAGAAAAACAAAGGAAATGTAGAAAATCAGCAAATGAGGAAATACTTTTTTAGAAGGATGTTTTTTAGCAGAAGTTCCAGAAACTTGTTGTTTCTGGTTGATTTACAGACTCTTTTGCTGCTTTTTTCTTTGATTTTTGACCCATATGTATTGCAGATAAAAACATGCAACAAGGTAAACGATTTTATCCATTTTCAAGTTTAAGTAGTTTTTTTTCTTTGTCAGGAGCAGTTTAAAACAGTTCAATTGTTTTGAATAATACCTAAATAGCATACATTTGTACCATTACAGAAAGGGAAAAAAAGAGCATCATATTTAGACCTGTCAGAGTACTTTGATTAACATCTCTGCAATACAAGGAAAATAATTACTTGGCGCAGAAACAGAACCGAGAGCAAATCAGTCAATTAGTAGGTACGTTAATTAAAGTGTCATGAAATATGATGTATTTTTTTCTAATTATGCAGAGGGGAAAACCCTGGAAAGTGATGGCGACATATGGCACACACAGAGAAGCTGCGTCAACAACAGCAGCCCGGAAGATGTTGAAAATTACATTTGAAGCACAAACAGAGAGAGAGAGGGTGAGAACAGCAGGAGTCTCACTGTTAAGATAAATAAAGAGATTAAGCTTCATGCCTCGGGGCAAAGACGCATTTCTTCTTTGAAATGGAGAGGCACTAGCAGAGTGGGTAACAAACAGGAAATTCTGCGTGTCATTTCCAGCGGCACAGTAGCGAGCACATTGGAATGAATAAGAGCAACCCTGCTGCCATGTTTATGCCTTGAATAATTATACAAAAGTGCCTTACAGAAGGGCAGAATGAGACAGTAGCGATCCGTTCTGCAGCTTGCCTAAATCGCGCTCATAACACTCGCTGGCGTCATCCAAAGGCTTCAATCCTGATGGCGTTTTGGTTGCCGTTTAAATTTCTTTTCATCCTGTGCCTGATTGCAATTTTCTTTTTGTCGTCATCATTTTCTCCCTTGCTTCGTACGGCCCTCTCTTTCTGCCTCTTTCCACGAATCTCTGATTGTGAGAGAAAGCCCTGAAGGAAGGATTAGCTAGAGTGAATGGAGGACAACTTTGCCAGCTATTACATCCCAATGAAGCCGCTTTAAGCTTCACTAAGCCGCAACTGATAACTTTGCAGGCCATTAGCGAGCAAGATTGCCTTTCAGCCTCTCATTTCTCCATCCCCTTTTCCCCACAATCAACAACATAATGATGAGACATGTGGAATGAAAGGCATTCAGACTGTACTTTCACTGCCCTGAAAGCAAAAGACGGAGACGCGTGTTGTCGCCATACAAGGTTAACAAGAGAGCGCTTTGGTTGTTGTTGTTGTTGTTGTTGTAGTTGTTGTGGGCTTCTAGACGGCTTTTGCTTTTGTTTGTCTGTTGGTTTTGCAGGAATGAGCGGCTCTTGAGTTCGAATGTGAGACCTGTGTCTGCCGTCTCATTTTGTGTGCAACAGGAAAAGTGGGTGTGCAATTTCAAAGCAACCCTCACAGCACAGTATGCAAATACGTAACTAACGAAGCGCAGTGGAGGCATCGAGTGCCTCGAGTCATTTCATGTTGACGGTGAAAGGCATCAGCCACCGTTGTGTAATTGTTACCGTTCTTATAGCGCACATGAGAAAAGAAAAACTGTCACATCTGATATAAATAATCACATAAACAGCTTTCAATTTGTGACTAATCGACAAGCCTTTCTTAGTTGTAACTAATAATAGAGTATTGATTAGGCTGTGTTCAGTTAAGGTGCCCCAGGAATACCATAAAGCTAGCACATACAGCACAAGCGCTGCAATGAAATGCAGCTGTTATCAGTGTTATTACACATGTTTTATGTTATAAGTTTATGTTTAAGTTATAGCATTGGCAGTTATAGCATTTATAGCTATTTCCTGAAAAACAGATGGACCGACTTCAAATGCACCGATGCAGTAAAAATAATCATCTATCACTCTGCACCGCACACCGAGTCTGACTGTCTTCATAAGTGTGAAAATATCCAGGTGGAGCTCGAGAAGAACCACAAATCAAAATAATAATTACGATTACAAACTGACTCCATTATGTTAATGCGCATGCAAGATCTTGCCGCACAACATGTGATGTGTCCTCCCACTCCTCTTCCATCCTTTCACTAATATCTCTCCTTAATGAATCTATTAAAAAAAGAAAAAGAAAATATAAGCATGTAGAGACACAGGAAATCAGCATGCACTTTGTAACTGAAACACAAAGACATGGCCTTGATGAAAAGCTTTCAACAATGCATTTGTCAACAAGATGAGAAAGGAGACTAAAGTGCAGAATAATGACACATATTCATGTATAATAGGGAGGTGATCGAGGCTCATTAGGAGCATTCCTCACTCTTCCCTCACCTTACACCTACTGTCATTACAGCAACACTGTCAACTATGTCTGTTCCTAATGCCTGGCACGAATAATAGAATAGAAATAATAAAGCCTGTGATAAGGATATATTCTGTGTGATACTATATGTGAATTTAAGACCACACAGTGTCTGATGGACAAAATAAAACCAAAGAGCCCTCTAATCTTCTTCTATTTTAATCTGTTATTTTACTTTTGCAAGTCTGACATTCGATTAGATGTCAATATTCCTTCAGTAACACATTATAAAACATTTTCTTGTGAAAAATGAAGGTGCAGAGTTGCTCCAAGAGGTTGCTTCCTGCAGCTGCTGCATCATCTTATTGTATGCATTCGACGTAGTGCTATGTTAAAGCAATATACTAAAATGCAACCACGGCATTTTAGTGGTCAGTTATTGGCAAACCTTGACAATAAACTATTTTGTGCATTGTGGTAGTATGCTCTGATGTGAAATATTCTCCATAAAGTAAACTGGCTGGAAGGCTTCAAGGCGTGACCCTTTGAAATCTGGCAGCAGAGAACAACATCTGACAGAGTTGACTGGTGCTCTGGTTAAAAGCAGAGAGTGGATCTGGCAGAGCACCAGTGCCAATGATGCATATCAATAACAAATCTGAAGTTGCTTAATAATTAACATGCTAATATTGTGGCATAGGCAGCATCTGTAAAAGGTGCACTGTAAGTCTCCCGGTGCTTAGCATGCTGTAGGCAGTTCTTTGGTGTCTCAGTGACAGGACGTGTATATACTCCGGTGTGATTCACACTGACAGAGCTGAGAGAGCAGATCCCTCCAGCTCCACACTGGCTGCATGGTAGCTGCCGTTCAAAATAATATCTGCTGTTACTGTCTACCATTCCTCGGAGCCTTACTGTACAAAGCAGTTCAGTACACCCAGCCTGCGTTACAGTGAGTGGAGTTATTAAACTCAAACAAGATCGTTTAGTCACTTTGAAGAGTGTGTATTCAATATGACAGCAGAGATTCACCTGCAGCAGGTTGAGATGCAGTTAGTCAGGAGAATGAGCAAAGATGCTAATGAAAATACGTTTGTAATCTAATAAACCAGCCTGCAGTGAACTGTTGCTGCTGTTGTTATCTGGTAAATGCTGGTGTGACACTTGAACTTCCCCTTGTGGGATAATTAAAGGAAATCGTAAGCCATGGCTGCATATTAGTGATGAATGGGAAACATTGCAGTATACTGTTTGTTTCCTGTCAACTTTTTAATGTTGCATTGAGTGGATTTTTGCTATAGTTAACCACAGAACTATATTTTTGTCATTTTCAGCAGAAAACAAATCACCACTTTGTTCTTTCTCCTTTTAAGTTTTAATCAACATTAACGATCCCTGTTCTGTGTTTATATAAGGTGCACATTTTTTTCTGTAAAAGGGAAATATTTGCTTTTTTGATATTTGCAATACCAGTAATACTGTTTTGTTTTTGTCTTTTCAAAAACAAATATTTCAGTTGACAGAAAGTCACAATAAAGTTCAAAAATGCATCTTAAAGAATATGTAAATATGTAATTTCAAGAACGAGGAAACTTTGAAGGAGCTCTGTCATTGACTGTATACTGTAAAGTATGAATAGGCTGAGATACATTCAGTTCTTTGCATTAAGGAGACTCAACCGAAACATCACCCCTAGCTAGACTTTGTCAAATTGTATAAGCTGCTAGAGCTGTTATGATTGGATGGTGAAGTGAAGTGGCAGACTTTATCAGAAGTGGTGAACTTGCAGTTCAGGACAGAGTTGGCCGGTTCTAGTGCTGTGCATGAGAGAAAGTACACTCTCAAAGAAGATGTCAGGGCCTGACTGAATTTGTGATGGAGCTGACCCCACAGACCGCAGCACTGCGATACCTCGCACACACACACGGACAATGTGTTGGCTCGCACTCGAGGTTCCATTTATTTTGCATGAAAGGATCTATTTCCCGCTCTGTGGTAGCTGCGGAGCATTTAAGGTCAAGTACGATCATCTTACTGTACATCTGTCGAGCTCACACATCAAATTCAACACGTAAACCTGGCAGAAAGTGTCAAAACATCTGCAGTTGTATAATAACTGTTTTGCAGAGCACGCTGTACATGTTGGCGTAATGCCACCTGTCCCCAGGTATTTTTTTTTTCTTTATTCAACAATATTACACAGTTGTTGCCACCTGCTCCCACATTATATTTAGTGAGTCATACAGAAGGCAAAGTACAGAGATGTGATTTATTGTGAGTCATGTACTGAATGGCAGCAGTAAGAATTTACAGGTATTTAAATATTCATTATTTTCTATTTGAAAAAAGTGTCTTTGTCATCTCTATTACATTCCCACCCTAAAATATGTTCATCATATGAAATTGTGAAAACATAGAGCAAGTGTCGGTGTGATTTAATTACATTTATTTCCTGTCTGAACAAGTGTCAAGAGTTGCTTTGCGTGCCTCCCTGGTGAACTTTGGGGAAAAATAACGCCTAAATTCTTCATAGCTTCCTATCCACTGGGTCTTGTAAGCTTTTTCTGAAGCGGATTCACAGATGTTATTTTCGGCAAACTGTGTGTGCTTTTTCCCCTGGAAACATACATAATACATGTTGTTGTCTCTTTTACCCTGCAAAGGCTCGGTAAAAACAGGCTTGAACCCAAAAGCACGACTCTGAGACCAGTCCAATAAAATAAAAAGTTTGAGTTCACTCGAGGTCGAAGACAGGCGAGAGTCAAACCGGGCTGGCACGGCAGATGAGTCTAACGGGCAGGCGGGGGGTCTTAACAGGCAAAGAAAATGGCTGGAGTGCTAAGGCTGAAGCACAATTGACAATCTGGCGGTGAATGAATGGAAGCAGGTTTTTTATAAGGCACTGGACCGATGGGAAGGTGTAGGTGGGCAGGAGAGGTCAGGAGAGTGGTGGGAACACAGGGGTTCACACGGGTGTGAGTGGCATGATTTGAAGCGACAGGAGAGTTAGTATAAAAAGCAGACAGGGAAAATGTGACCCGAGGAAACTAATGTGACTCCAGGAAAACTGGCAGACACTGTGACAACCGTTTGACCCTTTTCTCACTTCTCCTCTCCTTGCTCTCCTCCGCCGCTCTTAACCCTCTCATATCTCACTTCTCCGCTTTCCCTGCCTGTGGTTCTCTTTGTCGTCTCCCGTCTCCCAATAGGTGGCGAGGTCGCGACGCCGAGGTTCACCCAGTATTTCCACGGCAGCCTGTCGGGTCTGACAATCCGGCCGGGCCGCATTGAAACCCAGAAGGTTATCTCGTGTTTGCAGGCCTGCAAGGAGGGCCTTGATATTAATTCGCTTGAAAGCCTCGCTAAGGACATCAAGGTGTGTGGAAAAAATGGGAGGCAGTGTTCCCAAAATACACACACACACACACTTACAGCCTTTGGTTGGTAGTATAGCAACTGTCAACCATCTCAGCAGTGATATAGGGGAAGTAAGACACAGTTCAGGCTGATGTTTCTCGTCATGTTTTTCTGTAACACGTGCCCTTTGATTTTAAAGAATGAATGTGGTTTGTTTGTGTGTCCAGTTCCACTTCAACCCCGCCCAGTCTGTGCTGGTGGTGGAAGGAGAAGACGTGGACAGCATCAACACAGCCATGACCAAGGTCTCCTACATCAACTCTCGCCAGTTCCCCACGCCGGGCCTCCGACGGCTACACATCACCACCACCGTGCAGTAAGTGCTCACGTACCTGGATGTGTTTTCGCTTCACGCTTTGGCTGTTTCCGTTTTCACGTCGGGTAGCTTTGCATTTGCTGAAAGCACATCTCAGATGTTTCTCTTTGCTGTTCGTCACCTCCCCTGAGGATACACATCTTGGCCGTGATTGCAAAGGAATCACACTTTGCAGCCACCCGGCGTGAGATCAAAATCTATCCGTAGAACACTAATGTGAAATGATGCATATATAACACATGAAACAAGTTGTTCAACTTAGATCCAGTAGGCGGTCACGTAAGCTACAAACAGCCAGAGGGGTGGCGGTTAAAGCACTAAAGGAAGGCCCCGTCAGATGTGTAGTGTCTGTGTTTGTCTTTAAGCCACAAAACTCCCAGTGAGATGGCAAAGGATGGATCATTAGTGTAAAAACTATTAAATCACTAAACAGACCAGCTGGCCATTAAGGACATTAAGCCTTCTGGTGATTGGAAAGACCATCTTGCTAGTGTCTGTTTTTCCCTCTCGCTCTTTTTTTTTCTTTTTGTTTATTTCTTTTTTCTTTCTGTGCTTCTTTCATTTTCTGTCTGTTTTTTTTTTTTTTTGGTTTTCCTCAGAGTGTCCTTCTGTGTATCTGTCTCTGGACGTAATTTGATTTGAATTGACTTTGTCCACTTTGCCCGATAGCCTCAGATCCCGAGGACGGTGGTGTCAGTTCTGCAAAGCAAAATATCCTGACGACTTCAAGCCACATTGTTTTGAAATCGGACACATTTGTCAAGAACTGCAGCTTTTTCAAAATGATACTTAATTATTTCATACTCGTTTCATCCTTGCTGTGACAGCGCTGACATATTCTTAAATGCCACCATCAGGCCATCATTTCCATTCACACATAGAAATATGAAAATGTGATAAACAGATAATAACTGACTGATTTTCTTCTTGTTGCATAATCAGAAACACATGATTTAACCGCATATGTGTACTGTGCATACTGTAAATCATTAAACAACGCAACACCCAATGTACCAGAATGAGAAAAAAAATACTTAATACTGAAAACTCTCTGATAACTCTTCACGCTACAATGACTCACAAACTTATATATTAGCTAATACAGTAGATAAGTGCCTTCGTATACTGATTGTGTGAATTGTTAGTTTTATATCTCTTCTAACAGCAGTACTGATTTGGACTCTTCAGCTCTCATAGATGAACTGAACCTTCTCAAAGCATTAAATTACATCACTTTGAATGTATCATGCTTGATTGCATCCGTGTGTGATTGAGCGCGCGTGTGTGTGTGTGTGTGCGCCTCTGCGTGCTTCTCCTCACTCTTGAAGTATTTGCCCATCCTCACTCAACTCGTGTACGAGTTTTTGTGTGTGTGTGTGTGTGTGTGTGTTGTGCATGTGTGCGCACCGTGCAGGAACGCCCGTCTCCACACATCTCAGCGGACACTTCACGCGTCTGCTCCCGTCTCCACCCCAGCAGCGCCCGTTCATTTGTTGAGCAGCAAAACGCAGGCAGGCCAAATCAGCGTAGATGCGCGCTGGTCGATAAAGTGGAGCGGGCTCGAGGAGCGGCAATAGGGGCAGCCTGACTCTGAGCAACACTTCACGGCTCCCCCTCGAGATAAAGACAGATAGATCCGCCTTCACACTCAGCAGATATATTGAATCTGCTGCGTGCGACTGAGGCAGCGATGATAATATTTAATCCCATTCCACCCTGCTGATATTTTTTAAATTCTTCTTTAAAGGTGTTGTGTTGTTTCAATGCGGTGCATCTTGACTCTGTGTTAAAAGTCCTGACTCGGAGCAGGAGTAGTTCACTGATAATTGCCACGTCAGTGTCTACGGGGTCAATGGATGTTGAATTTCAAACAAGCCGGGGGTTCAGCTCACATCCCTCCCTGTTTGTTATGCTTATTTTTCCTGTATGGCTGAATGCAGAGGTCAGGGCTAATTGCTTCCACCTCAAACTTTCAAATGATTCTCCACTTTGCTGCAATATTTCACTTTTTAAACTGAATTGGTTTGTTTTTTCGCTGTTCTGTGATTGTTAACACTCGTCTCCTGTGGTAGAAATGCGTCATTGTAAATTGTTTTCTCACTCTCATACAGTGATCATGTGAAGAAGTTGAAGTGCAGAGAAGATGGGTGTCTTATTACTGCTGGGCACAGCAGAGAGCTGAATATCGAAATAGCTCCGGACAATAAAACTGATTGCCAGGACAC
Organism: Haemulon aurolineatum; assembly: GCA_038406115.1. Lineage (NCBI taxonomy): Eukaryota > Metazoa > Chordata > Actinopteri > Lutjaniformes > Haemulidae > Haemulon > Haemulon aurolineatum. The sequence continues at coordinate 23,169,685 of JBCAUF010000036.1, forward strand.
GAGTGAAACCATGTGCAATTTTACCAAATAAACGCTCTGTTCATGCAATACATTATTCAGAATAAATGGAGATACCAAAGTGAACACCAAATAATTGTGAATGCAACCAGACAATCACCTTCGGGACAGACTTGGAAAAAAGAGACGTGAATTAGAGGATGATTTTCTCCTGGTTGGGGTATCATTTCTTGTTTGCAACTGATTTTCTGATTGTGACCTGGAGCGTAGAAGGGGAACATTTGGAAATGTTTCATTCTTGTCTTTTCTAGCATTTATAATCAGCAAACCTTAGAAGTGGTAATCAGTCATCATCTCTCACTGGAAGGTAAAATAGAAATGCAGCTCAACTCATGCAACTTAACGACCCTGAAAATTTTTCTCTCAGGTTTTCACCAACAGTGAACACACTATCCTCTGCCAGCGATGTATTTGTGTTTACGTTCTCGCTTTTCTTACTGGCTTGAAGTGATACCGTTGGCTACTTATGTTGCCAGGCTGTGTGTCAATCAAATCTAATCAAACCGCACCCACACTTTCCTGAAGTTGCAGTTTAGTTTTATAACTTTGTAACAAAAAACATTATTTTTCCGAACTTGAACTTTGCTTGTTTTACTTATATCCTTGCTTATTTTGTCATGAATGTTTAATAATGCATAGAAACATTTCAAATTTGAAGTTTTCAGGGAATTTAACACACATTTTCAGTCTGTCCATGTTGTCACGACAGCGTTTCTCCCTCCTGAGTGTTGCTTTTCTTGACCAATAGTCTACAACACTGGTGCTGTCCCGTCCTGTAACGCCTCCCTGCTCTCTTCTTCTGTGTGTGTTTGTGTGTGTGTCAGGTGTTTTGGCGAGGACACATGTCTCTCCATCCCAGACATCAAGGCGGTGGTCATGGTCCTGCCACCCAGTGAACCGAGAATCACCATTACAGGATCTAATCGACTCGTCAGGCCTGCCGGTGACCTGCGGGGCCCGCTGGGCGTGGCACCCTTCAAAGAGCTCCACATCACCAGCACAGTAATGAAGGGAGACAGCTTCGGTGGACGTGAGTGGAGAGGCTGCCCGCGTTGTTAGGCCTGTTCTCGTGTCGCGCCAGCCTTCGAAGCGATGTTTCTGTTAATGTGTTTTGGTGTTTTTTTAATTCCAATTGAGTCACACATAGCTCTTTTTTTTCTGTCACTTGCATGCAGCCCGCAGACCAGGCGTGATGGAGGTGATGCATAACCTGGACTACTGCGATGTGCTGGTAATTGGCGACGAGCTGAACCCCGAGAGAGAGAGCCTGGAGATTCATCACAGCGCTTTGTTGGGAAAACACCTGGATGCCACCAACTCCACCTCTGGAATATCAATATACGGTACGCAGGGGCTGAGGAGTCTGATAAGATGAAAGGCGCCACCTTTCCACCTTAAAATCGCGAAGAATACCTCTAAAAATGTCTTGCCCTTTATAGAGCAATAAGGAGAACGTTCACTCTCTATACACCTCGACAGCTGTAAAGGTCTCTGAGATAGGCTCCTGCCATAACTTATTACGCTGACACACGGCGCTACATGACTGCGGTGTAACATGTGTTCCCTGTGTGCTGCAAGGCGTGGACTCCATGGCCCACTACGAGCAGGCGCTGAGACAGGTGCGCTACAAGAACTGGCGACCGGCCACGCTGAGCGAGAGGCGGTTCAGACTCACCTGCTCCGAACTCAACGGACGTTACACCAGCAACGAGTTCATCTTGGAGGTCAGCTCGATGTCTTTCAGACGCCATTTTTTTAAACTCTTGTTTTCTCTCCTCTTTCGTGTCTTGCGCCGTCCATCTAGTCCCTTTTTCTTTCCCGTGCTCCTTTTTTTCTGCCTTCATCGTCTTGTGTTGGCCTTTTTCTTTCCTGTTTTGGTGGTTTGGCGAACAGTCGTCCAGCTTCTTGTTCCCGAGGGTAACGGTGTTTGTCCCGTCTCTGCAGGTCAGTGTTCTTCACCACTCGGCGCCTGTGGAACATGTCAATCATATGGCCGCCCAACCACAGTTCATGAGACCCGTCCATCACCCTCTCATGATACACACTCTCAACTCACACATGTCAGGTAAGCCACAGAACAAAATATACTGAAATATAGTCTGTTGGTGCCGTAGTGTAATCCTGTATTGCAGCCGTCTTCAATTCTTCAATTTCACATTTTTGAAACAGAACAGTGTTTTTGTTAATCAGACTGTTATTTCAAATTGAAAACAGGTTCAGCTGAGACGTACTGTTCTGTTATTAATGTACAGCAGCTGGACTCCACTCTCACACTGCAATGGATGACTATAGTGGACAATTTGTGTGCCTCTTAATATAAGTAGTTCAGAGCAGATGATTAAACTGGAGAGCGCTCTGTTATAAAGCGTTGTCTGAATGAGTTGCTGCATCTCCGGACCCCGTCAATCAAATGTAAAAGTAAAATGTGTTTATGAGACGATGGTCAAACCGACACAAAGAAGACACGGGCTATAGAGAAGTAGTTTTTAAAGGTTTTAAAAAATACTTAGTTTAAGCCTGAAGTTGGGCAGAAATATGTATGTGTAGACTCAGTTGTATATCCATAAATTTGTGTACATACAGTTAATACTTACTGAAGTAGAGGCAAAAAGCCAGAGAGACAAGAAGATAAGCAGTTTACAGCCAACAGCAAAATAAGACAGACAGCTCTTATGTAATATAACATAATATAATTTTTTGTCTCTCTTCTTCTTTTCCAGGAACGGCACCGCCAGCAGCCACAGTAGTTATTGTGGTTTGCATCGCCGCCCTGGTGGTGATCGTGGTGATCGGCGTGTACCGGATCCACGCCACACATCAGGAGGGCTCCAGAGAAGACGAGGACGGGGGCAAGGACCCCGAGGAAGACTGGGACAACTCCGCTCTCACCATCACCGTCAACCCCATGGAGGTACCACATTTGCATTCAGATTTCTGGGTGTTTTATTCCTTCAGTGTGCTTAGAAAAGATCTATCTAAAGACTACAGGGGCTGAATGGAGGATAGAAAATGAGTCATCTGACAAATTCATTTGCTGCCTCTGTGAACTGGATCTGGAATCCGCGGTGACTTTTACTCGCACGCATTTTGTGTTTTCCAGAACATAAAAGGAGCTCAGGCTCTCGACGAGGAGGTGAAAGAAGAAGGACGCGAGGAGGAGGAAGAGGAGGAGGAGGAGGACGAGGAACAGGTGGGAGGAATGACAAGTGCCGAGTCAGACAACAGCGACGAAGACGACGAGGAGGAGGAAGAGGAGAGAGAAGAGGTGAAAGAGAGGAAGCAGAAGGGAAAACTCGAGTGGGACAGTTCCTCCGTCACATACTGACCACACATGCACCCACATTAACATGCACCTGCAGACACAAACACTCTTTACATGTTCACCTCTCTCTCTGTCAACCACACACACACACACACACGCACACGCACACACACACACACGTCATCCATCATTCTCACTACACACACACACACACACATCCACACACAAACATACGCACACACAATCTCTGATCAAATTATTTACAATCTGTTGCTGGAAAAAAAACAAAAAAACCCCACATTCAATCTTCCCACACTGTCAATTTTTTTTTTAAATGAAACATCTCCCTCTGCTGGACAAAGTCAGAACTACACAATCAGCTGCAGTCCCACAGTGCTGGATAACGTTGTATGTGCATTGTTATTATTCACATCACAGCCAATGAGGAAGCAAAATATACGATGAGTATCAAACAAGCACAGTCTGCTCATCACATGTGCACAATTAGCCGAGGTTTTCCTGATAAAACTCGAGTCAGATCTTAAACGTTAAATATGACACGATCTCTCTCTCCATCTCTGACATCAACACAAAGATAATGTCGGCTTTTATCCCAACAGATTTTTTTTTCTTTTCAATTACTTGTGTCCTCAGATTACTTTTGTGTCGTTTGTTTAGTGAACAGATCGTCTGCAGTATGGTGGGTTATTGACGGAGTTAGCAGCGAGATGGATCAACATACAGTACATATCCATTATTTAATGTATCCATAAAGCGTATCAATGTAGTTCCTTTGACCTATGTAGTAGGTATAACATAGCTGTGCTGTCACTTGGTGTGCATCCTCTGTTGTCATCTTTAAACCAGACGCTGTTCTGTCCTTGTGTGTGTGTGTGTGTGATCAGTGCTGCGTTTCTCTAAATACATCACAGTGCTGTGGTTCTGTGGCCTGGACACTAAAGAGAAGCAAGATCCTGTTATCACGTTAACATCATGATTATTCCACATCTGTCCTGATTTATGTACAAAGCAGAATTATCAACTGTTTAATATCGTTCTCCATTTAAAACTATACTGTGGCCTATTGTAGCCTTTGCTGTTTGGGGTTAGATCGGTCATCTTTCTTTTTTCAGCAGATGAATATACAGAGATGTTACTGTTGGCTACTGGTATGCAATTTTTTTTTCCACAGTAACGGGAGCCCTCTATGCAATTATGGGCCCAGTATCAAAGACCAGTACACAGAGACGGGGGTACTCCAGCAATTTGTTAAAGACACAGGCCGGGATATTCTGATTTTAGTGCCTAGTATGAGTCGAACACTAAATCCTATGCTTCCCATAATGCAACTCGGTAGCATCTCCTCTCAGATCAGCTTGGCGAATTCCCAGGGGCTTGTTTCTCAAAGAGAGACTTAACCTACACATTAATCTACAGCAGCACAAATTTGCTACGAATTTTGGATCAAATAAGCTAAATAAGCAAATCAACTAAAAACGTGGTTGGACCGAGCACCTGTGTCAAACGGTTCAGCTTTGTTTTCTCCAATAGAAAAGGCTTGCCTTTGAGCATTACAATAACATTTTGACTGAATAAATTCAGCAAAGTGAAGAGAAAAAACCTCCAGCAGGTTCAAATGTCCACACAGTGCTGACCTGCTGTCTAGCAGGTTATTAAACTCTACAGAAACTCTCTCTTGACTCGCTCCACAGCATTATCAGCAAACCAGTAATAATGAGTCATGTCTGCTTTTTTTCATCTCTTGGTGTCGCTGGTTAATATGTGTTAGCCTGGAGGTAACAGAGCTAAAAAAAAAAAGGTCCTTTCAGACTGTCTATTTTGCTTTAGACTAATCTTATCCAATTAATCTTTGAGAAACTGGCCCCAAGGAGTTTTAAACTCCACGCCTCCAGTGCATGCAGACTTTCTGTTAAACATTTGTCTCATATCCAAACAGAGTGTACATCATCAAAGTTATTTTCTCAGACTTGTACCACAGGTGACATTATACAGTCCTTCTCTTGTGGTGGTCCTTTTCGACGAGTTCACTGAACCCAATGTGTAAAATTGTTGGAGTGCCCCTTTAAAGTCGGGTGAGGACCCACAGAGCTAAACGCTGGAGAAACGAAGCAGAGAGTTTATTTTACTGGTTTTATCTAGTCGGCACATCTTCACCAGAACTACGAGCAGAAGTGCAAACTTCACTGACATTAATCCACGAGTTCGTCTGCATTCAAACGATCGAAACGTGACTCCAGATCTCTTAGACATTCCCATTTCTGCTCAGAGAAAACACCTGTCGCCTGCTCATGTCCACACTATTACTCCCTCTGAGCTCTTACAGTATACTGATACGTCCCCTGTTCACCTCCCCCTCCTTCCCCCCTCCCTCCCTCCCTCTGTTGGCCTTTAAGCACCTGTGATTGTGATGTCATCATTGTGAAACAACTGCCTTGTTTCCCTCGTCCCCCCTTTGTCATATTGTGCTTCTGAAAGATTAAAGAGAAAAAGATTCTTTTACATATAAAAACAAACCCTGTAAAAATGTTCAAGACAGTTATTTTATATATCCGTTTCTTTTTCTTTTTGTAAACAAAATGGTTGGGATTTCTCTCTCTTTAGTGGTCATCCCACTGCTTTCTGTATATTGACCAATAAAGACTTGTTTTAGACTCTACACGGCTCTCCTTCTTGTTTGTGCATGGGTGTCTGTGTGTCTATGTGTTGGCAAACTGAGAGACTTACATAATTAATAAGCTGTCACTGTAGACACCTGGAAAGCTGCCTTCACATTGACATGTTGGAACAGGCTCACCAGGTGTTTCATTTGTTTACATGAGCCCACATAGACAGAGAGGCTTATGATTAATATCACCTCACTCAATTTGTGTATTTGTGTGTCTGAGCCAAATAAATGGTATGTAAAGTGTGGAGAATGCATATTTAAAGACGCATTGTTTCAGCACAAATAGAAAGAAAACGTGTGTTTTTTAGTGTATTTTCCATAGCTCAGCATCACTGTGAAGCGACACATTGCCGTGTCTGAGGTGTTGTACTGTTGAACATCAGGCAGTGCTGCATAATAACATATGGCCTCAATTCATCACCTTTATTAAAGCTACGAAAACAATCTGCAACGCATTAAATGTGCACATTCAAAATGAGCTGTTTGAGCTCCAGAAGGTCGGGACTCCCCAAAGGTCCCAAAATAAATCTGCGGGAGAAAGAAAATGATTAAAGGAACTGTTTAAGAAAAAGTAAACATTTAGATTACACATTTTTGCAGGTCTAAAGGTTCTTTATATAAAACTCTGACAGCTGAAAAGATAAAAATCGCACAACTTTAATATGTGACAGATCATTTCTTGTCCAGAAGTCCTGTCACTGTGCGGTTGCTAGGAAACCAAGAGACTCCAGGAAGAAACTGCTCAATCAAATAACACAATACATACAATACATTGTAGTCTTTACACGTCAGTTTAAACATGCAAATAAATGAGTTATGGAGGCTGAGGAGAGTGCCTAAGGCTGGTTGTTTCACCAGTCTTTGTACTCAGTAAAGCTAACCAGCAGCTGGTTAACATCATATTTGTTACTGGTCTTTTCAGGTCAGGAACAAAGCAAATACAGTAAGCACATTTCCCAAAACTATTTCCTTAAAACCAAAAGGGCCAAGCCAAAAGGAATTGTTCAAAGTTATTAGAATATGCATTCATTCTCATAGTAAATATTGTTGGTAGTACTAGCTGAAAAATACAAAATAAAAAAAAGAGTAAAAACATAAACTTGTGAATGAATTTGTCTTGTCCATAAGTGCAGCTGTAGGTGAAAGACTGAAAGAAAGACTGAATCATTCACCTTAACATTTAAGTGTCCAACAATAACTTCTGTTCTGCTGGAATTCCAGCCAAAGGTCCGGAGATTATAATTTCTGTACTGATTATGATGGCGATGACAGACCCACAGTGAACACCAGCTAAAAAATATGTTAATAAAACCCTCACGCAAAATTGGCTTGAATGTGGTAAAGATGCACGGTGATACACATTTAATTATGCAACATTTTGCAACAATGCGGTGAACGGGACAATAAATCAAACTGCTGCTGTGAGGGAAAACACAGAGGTCATGAGGACACTAAGACAATTATATGGATATGAGAGTTGCTAGGGAGAGGATGAGAGTTTTATCTGGAATAAATCACAAGATAAATGGTTGAATAACAAACTTCAATTTGTAATGTACGATCATCAGTGAGCACTGGTCCACAGTGACTTTATAAATGGCACTCTAACATTTTGTGAAATATGTACATATTGCTTCAACTTGAATGAGATGATACAGATACAGATGTATTTAATGGTGATAAATTAGATCCAACAGTGGAGTGTTGCTGACCCCTGCTGGTGGAAGATTGACCAATCGTGGACTGAGACTACAGCTAATAAATTTAGACAAAAAAACCCCACAAAAACAGGAAGTCATAAATATTAAATTGATGAAGAATGAAAGTTTGATTAGTGAAAGATGTCCTACATTATGTTGCTTTTCTTTTCTTTTCTTTTTTTTACCTTTTAATAATGTTTGAAATGTTCAGGCAAAATTCACACTGACCTGTTCTGCAAAACAAGCAGTTTAATATTTCTCATTTTTACATAACTGTTTCATAAGGTACAAGAAACAATATCTGACAAATATTTCCTGACGCACAAACTTCACGTTTGAAAAATGAAGATTATTTAAGTAGAAAAGAAGTCCTGTTAAACAAACCTCACTATGTGGATTTTAAATCAATCCCGCAAAGCTCTTAATT
>JBCAUF010000036.1:23276257-23286354 GCA_038406115.1 Haemulon aurolineatum
CCTGCACCTGGCGCATGTGAGGAGGGAGGGAGCTCCCGTTTCCACTGTTCTCTCCCCTCCTCTTCTTACACTCCTGTTCTCCTCCTCCTCCTCCTCATCCCCTTTCCTGCTCTCTCTCTCTCTCTCTACTCCGCTTTCCTCTCCTCCCCTTCATGCTCTTACCACCTGCTCTCCATTTCCCACATCCCGGTGACCTTACCCATCTTAGAAGAGTAGACCAAGGTGTAACCACAGAGAAAATGCATAGTTAGTTTACAAAAATACAACACAGTTCTGCATTTAGTTACATTCAAAATCTAACTTTTGCTCTTTTATTGTAAATGCCACAGTTTTACCTCTTTAAGGTTCTAACTAAATTATGCATTTGTTGGTTTTTTGTGGTTTACAAACTCACAAGGGCTCACAAATAGGAAGATTGTTGCAATAAGCCATAAAGACTAGAAACCTCTGGTAAACTGCTTGTCAAAAAAAATTGATGGATACATAATCAGTTTTTAAAACACACCTTTTGCATTATTCCTGAGATGCTAAATGCATGGCTTCCCCCCCTGACACACAGTCAATACAGACATTCAGTCAACCTTCTCATCCCATTATACGAGATGCGAGATGACACAGACGAGGTGACATCAGCATGGCCACAGCAGTAACCATGTGAAAATGCGGACGCACACATTCAGGTACGCTGTAGGAGTATTTCTGATGCAAGTATCAACTTTAACGCACTAAAACATGGCAAGAGTAAAAGTAAAAGTAACCGTCGCTTGACGAGAAGTCGTTTTTCTGGTCGCGAAATTCAAATTTATAGGAAGTGGACTGAGGATACTTATTTTTTGAAGGAAAACATTCGACTCGTTTACCTGCTCACTGTTACACACATAACCTAGTGCTCAAAATCCTGTGGTCAGCTCATCCGGTGTAAACAGAGAAACACTCACCGAACAGAAACTCAACTCGTCCTCAAACGACACTTTTCTCTGCGGATTTCCCTGCGAGGAAAGAAGAGCCGTGGCCTCGCCTCTTCTCCGCCGGTGACATCAACGTTATTCCGGTGCTGTTACTGTGTGTTTCGGCGATGTAACGACGGTTTCTTTGTTGCAGTAAACAGCAGCTCGATACATCCGAGCCGAGCTGCAGCCAGTGTCCCGAACGCTGAGTGTCCATTTACTCCAGAGAGCGAGCGTTGATTGGTCGCTTCCACCACAACACAGCGTTCGGCTCTGACGCTATTGGCTCAGCCTTTAGTGGTACGTTCAGAGGCTGCTCGTAAACCCTGGCTTCCAGTGTACCAATTTATAATAAGATGTACAAAAATAATACCACTACTACTACTACCGCAGTTGTTACTACTATTGCTACTACCACCACTACTACAGCAGCTACTACTACTACCAATGATAATCAGGCCATGAAAAACTGGCCAAACAATTTTATTCGGTTAAAAATTTTAGAATATACAGAATATTGTGATTATCTGTTTTATGATGTCATGTATTCATTTTATGTTTGTTTTTCAATGAGTAAAGCAAAATAAAGTAAGGTAAAATAAAGTGATCTATAGTGGGCCTATATAATTTTTCATGTCCCTTGTGATGGTATGTTAACTGCTACTGTTTTATCAAATATAATATACTCTTGATCATATTTGAATAGTTGATACAGTATTTGATTTTCAGCAGCTTTTCAGAGGTATTCTTTAACTGACCGTTTAGTCTGTAGCAAACATGCCTCATTTATGTTGTAATGAATTCAACTCCTTTGGTGTTCTTCAGCTCTTTTGGACACTATCACTGTAACTGACACACTTAAATGGACATTTTAGTCAATATCAATCTTGAAACTTACATTTCATATTCAAACCATCATAATCAACTTATTTCGGTAACTGTATTTTAAACTGCCAGTATTACAACACGTTCAAACTATTAGACAGATGTTAATGTTCCTATAGAAAATGGTATATTTGTATGCTTCCTTTGTTGTGCCATCTTGCCCAGGATTAAAATTAGACATAAATATATTATATGTTATTATTATAGTTAGTTATAGCTATTTGTCACTTCAAAGATTACAATTCATACTCTGCTCTACTTTATTATTCCACCTTTTACCATTCACAGGATTCCGACAGCACTTGAACGTATCATTATCCGCATGCTTTATTTTTCTGTTCTTGTAAGCATCCCAGACTGTGGGTTCAAACAAAATCCTCCTCACTGAACAACGCGGTGGGCATTTAAGTGGAAGCCAATTCTGATACACAGTTACAAGCTCAATGTATCGATCTATTGTAATGTCAGAAAGTCAGACTGTTTTGTTGAAGTAAAACAGAGTAGAGCTGATTGATTTGCATCGAGCTGTATGCGATGTGTGCTTTTTGTGCTGAGCAATCCCAACAGCTGCGCCACAAAATCAATACAAACTAATATCTCATGGCCATTTTTTTAATACAAGTCACAGCCACGACATGTAATATGATGGATTATTCCAATCTCCACCCACCCACATTCATCGATTAATTCTGCTGTAGATATTACACGTGCATTAGAGAGAACTAAACATTAATCGATGCCTTTATTGGGTCCGAGTGTTTGTGCATGAAAATGGTCATGACGGTACGTGCAAAGTATGTGTGTGCATGTGCCTGTGCCTGACAGAGGATTCTCTCGCTTCTCGACACCAACGTGTTTAATTGATTGCAATTTTAATTATGACATTTCTAATTGCAGTGAGATGAAAACCTAAATCGGTGAATTAGGCCAACTGAACTTGTGCTCTGGTCAATTCTATCAGGAGCTATTTGGCTCCTCCTGGTGGTGGTAGTAGGTAAAAAGAGGTCGCGGACTTCTCCCCATTCATACTCTTTACACTTCTATTTCTATGAGACTATTTTACACGTTCAAATAAATAATGTGAAACAATGTACATGAACAAACAAATTAAGAAATGTGTATGCTTTTAGTCGCAAGTGGATTTTTATTTACTTTTGTGTTTAAAAAACAAACAAACAAAAAAATACATCAATGATTGAGCTGGCAAAAAAAAAAAACAAACAGATTTCCAGATTCCATTCAACCCTGCTTGAGGCTGCATTCTGTCCAAGCATATGAGTCAAATATACTGAATTGCATACAGACACTGAAATGAGAGGTAAAAAATAAAGTGAAATGCTTCTCCAGTTGTCTGTTCATGTCACATTTTGGTAACTTGACCTCAAGTATTACTGCAATTGAGCCAAAGACACAAAAACTATTAGTGTTTTACAGGAAAACATGGACGTTTGAAATGATTCAGCATTTTTTTTTTCCAAGCACCGACGGCAATTGTGGACTAGTAGTGACTTGTCAACACACATTGACTGAAAATCAATAACTGTTAAAAGGTTTGACACGGGCCTCAGTTTGCTTCTGAAATGAGGCTGCAACGAGGAGGGAAAGAATGAGAGCGTTCAAGAGCAACACCATGCGCTGACACACCAGATTTTTCTATAATTGGTAAAATAAACAATACTTTTAAACATGGAAACTGTGCAAACTTTATAATTTCTATGTGGTGAAGTGTGCACCGAGCCCACAGTGGCTAGGTCAGAGAGATTGTGGAGGGAGGGCGTTTCTCTGCTCAACAGAAGCCTTAAATGTTGAAAAGGGAAAATTTGATAAAGGTGCTCAGATACAATTTGAAAAAAAAAATAATAATTGTGTACGCGCCAAATTTTCCCATAAGATAATTCTTGCTGCATACTATATCAAGCTTATGGACCGATTATTTTAAGTGGCACATTTACGCTCTCTTACAAACAACCCTCTTCTGTAACAGGTTAGTTTAACAATTTCTGTATCTCTCAAAGTCAGTTTTGAAAAGCCCAAACTCACTGGTGCTCTGCACAGCGCTGAAGAAAGGTGATTCCGGTTCTTGAACTCTCACATTAAAATACTTCCATCTTCAAACTCCAAACATGTTTTGCTGGGAAAAGCCCAAAAATAATCTGACAGAGAGCATTGAACGATGTAAACATTACCAATGACGGAAAAAACGTACAGACTTTACAGAATGGAACACTTTTTGTGAACGGCGTAAAATGACTGACACTCCAGCACAGATGCTTACATGACGGCGTTTTGTCTTGCAGCATTCGTCGGCTTTCATGTGAGCACAAATGTTTGCGTGACGGCAACATACAAAAACAAAATAACACATCTTATACTGTAAGAAAAACCAGCCAAGCAATACCAATATTCATGTCAACAGTCCATGTCAAAACAAGGTTAAATTGCACATGCAAACTACAGCATGATCGAACATGGGCCGCAGAGAAAAACAACAGATGATATGCATATACAGTATCTATATTATATACACACATTTGGACATCCTTCACAACTACTGAGAACTCTACACTGTACAATATATCTGCTATAAGAACAGTAGCGCAAAACACCATTTTGATATACAGTAATACTTTTTTTTTTCTTTTACAATGTACAAGTTTGAACTGTCCACACAATAAAATGCAAAGCACAAGCCCCAAAAGGCCACAAAAGTGCATGTTATCAGGTCAGTTGGAAGCCACTAGAATGAAAGGACTGGCATGAGAGTGCGAGTGAGAGCTGCCAGTGTCGTACACGAGCTTCTCCACACTCCCGACCGCAGTGTCTTGCGAGATTAATAGTTAGTGGAGGGAAATCTGGAGTAGATATTAATTATACATGCAGGCACACATGACCGCAGATGCACAAACACACAACCACACACATTCTTGAACATAGTTTGATCATCGCAGTGAGAATGATCAACATGTTAGACATACACGCACATACACACACACACACACACAGGTTATGGGGTGATGATAAAACTCTGTCAACATTCTCCCACTCCAACATTTCCCCACACCTTCACATTATATTCAAGTAGTGGCACTCCGATGGTAGATGCTTAGTCTTGGTACCTTTTGGATAATCGCACACTTCACGTCTCAAAAAGGACACGTTGGTCTCGTGTTTTCTCGCGAGATTTCCACGTGCAGGGCGGTGACTGGGCGCAGGCAGGAGCTGGCCTTCTCGCGAACCGGTCTCACTTCGGTGAGAAAACCGTCGCCGTCGATGGCCAGCTTCGGCCGTGGCGCCATCACCACCAGGCACTGAGTTACAGCGGAATAAAAACGACCCACAACCCACTCTTTCTAAACCCGAGCTATATTCTGAGCGAGAGGCCGTCACAAGCTCACCGTTGTGTTTTTCTTGTGTTCGGGGCCAGTTAGGCTCACTTGCTGTGTGTGTGTGTGTGAACTCCAGGCCTTCGTAGAGGGGGCCTGGCTGCAGCGTTCGGAGGGGAATGCTTGAAGCTCGACTTTCTGTAGTGCAAAGGTGGGTGGTTCAGGTGACTTGCGAACACACTGATGTCTTTGTTTTAAATGCCAACTTCCCTCAGACATTCTTGCTTTCTATGGACATTCCTTGACTGCCAGTCATCTAATCGTACAGTAGTCTCACAGCACTGGATCAAGTGCGGACAAATAGTGCCAAGGAGAGATTCTCGGATTGTTGAAATTGACCTACGTTTAGGCATCATGTTTCCAGTAAAATTCGGCTGCCTCCAAGCATTCCCCTTTCACAATCGATCATCTCTCTCAAACTAAAACCATTTCTGTTAAGGCCACTGAATTGTGCTTAAAATCCTTTCCTTCAGAGGTACCCTTTGTTTAACAGGTGCCAAACTTTTCCTGTGTCTCTCCTGTCAGTGCCTCCTTTCTCACCCTACCCATATTAGCTCTTCTGTGAACTGTAGCGCCCTCTGTCTGCCCCAGCAGTCTGATAAAGGGAACAGGAGGTGATGATGCTGATATGGTAACAAAGGGCTTTCCTCCTTCCTTTCTTTTCTTCGTCTCTTGTCCATTCGTCCTCTTCTGGTCCACTAGAGTATGTTCTTTTTTTATTTTTTCTTCCTTTGGTCTTCATTTTGACGTTTTGTCCTCACTCCTCCTCGCCAAAGGGCCTCCTCCTCAGTCGTTTGCTGACCGTCTCCCTCTTTAAAACGGGAAGGAGACACACCTGGCGGGCTAGCGGCCGAGCAGGTAGACCACCACTTCGTAGGTGCACATCATGATGGCGGTGTTGGGGATCTGTCTGACGAGGTGGGTGGTGAGGCCGCGGTACAGCGCCCGGTACCCCTCCTCCCTGGGTACTGTCACCAGAGTCTGGAAGAAGGAGCGATACTTGCTGCCCTCCTCTCGTAGCCGTGTGCGGATCACCTCTGCAATTAGAGAGCAGAGGAAGAAAATCATGTTAAATATGTGCCATTATGCGCTTAATTGTTTATATCTGACAGCCATATAAACGTAATGTTATTAACAATTTGTTAATCAATATTTTAGTATACCAGCTGTCCATCAATCTGCCCAATCTCAACCTGCTATCAATAAGCTGCTATAGATATGGACAGTGTCTATGTCCCAGAATGGCTTCAGACAGTCCTAACAGAAGGTATCTGTACTGTTGCACTCAGCTGTGGGCTGTAAGTAGGTGGAGAATGGTAAGCGTGATATTTATAGCTAAGTGGATGATTTTTTTTTCCAAAAAAGAAACAGTAAGTCACTGTCTCGTTGAAAATGCAACATGTCTAGACGTTTCCACCCCAAATAACTAACTACAAATCCTTGGTTTCTGATTTATGTTTGTGCACAAATGAAACTAAGATGCAGCATGTTAACTGATGAGCTTTAAAGGTGCAGGCTCTCTTCATCCCAAGATAAGCTTAGGTTGTCTCTGCTTCCTTACAAATACACAGATATGAGAGAGTCATTTCTCCTCCAGCAACGAAGCAAACGCTATCCAAAAATGCTGGAACTGTTCCTTTAAATTTCAATGCAAAATGGTCTTAATAGAAAATAAGAAAGAAATAAACAGAATGAATCCTGAAATATAAAGTATTGTACATAATATATTTCTATACCTCAATATTTTCTATAATTAAGTAAAATAAATTGAAAGATATGTTTCGTAATATTACAGTTGTATCTTTGTTGTTTTTTTAAATGAAACTCCTAAATAAAAATTATTTGAGCCTACTAACAAGTACAGTCCATTCATCCAAAGCTGATATGGCTCTTTCCTCTGTGCAACTGACTTAATTTGCTCTTCAAAAACAGGTCACTGAGCCACACAGGCACGATTAAGAAGGGCACTGTAGTTTATTTTAAGTAGATGCATCATCCCGCTGCCATGAACAGTCCCTAGAGGACTTGAGCTAATAGAAATCCCCAAACGAAGGCGCTATTCACTCCTGTTTGAGTAATATTTGTTAAATGCAGTGCCCAGCTGTTGTAGGGAATTAATTAGTCTCAATTATAAACAAAAGGGAAGTATATTCCAGGCCCACAAACTGGCTAGGGAGGTCAGAAAGTACTGAGAGATTGTTTGTTTGGTCTTTTCGTGGGATTTGTTGCTAATTTAAAAAAAAAAAAAAAAAAAAAGACTAATAAAAAAAAAAAAAACCCAAAACCTAAAGATGAGTAAGACAGAGGGTTACCATGAGGGTAGGCGATGGACGTGGCACAGGTCTTGGAGGTGGCCGCTGCGAGCATCATGCCCACAAAGTCCGAGGCGTCTTTGACCGACTCGTCCTCTTCGTCCATGCTGGCGTGGGCCTTGGACTCCAGCAGTTTCCGCTTGATGCTCTCATAGATGACAAAATGGATAACAGTCTCAGAGATGCCGGCGTACGAGGCCGACATGCCCCTGTAGAAACCTCGCAGGCCGTCCATCTGGTACACCCGCCGCACGCACTCGAATGCGTTCATTCGCCGCTCGCCCCGGTTCCTGTGATCATGAAGAGACTTTTAGTCCAGTAACGACATCGTTTCATTCTTGTTATCGGAAAATGAACGAGTCACACAAAAGGTTCCAGTTCTAGTCTTTAAGGTTTTGAGGTTCCTCACCTGGTTTCCAGCTGCAGACGGGTCTTGATCAGCCAGATGGGATTGGTGGCTGTGATGGCGGTGAACCCTGAGAAATTCAGAGGAGGTCAGAGGTTCAGACAGATGCAGAGACATTTGAAAAGGACACAATCTAATCAACTATGTTAAATACGCTATACTGTACAAGGACAGTGAGAAAGCACTTCACTAGACAGGATCAGAGAATTATTATTGCACAGATGATTTGAGACCATGTCTGCACTAATTTCATCGTTTGCTTTTTTTTTTTTTTTGCAGAAAATGAATGAGTTCCAGACAAAAATGCATGCTTTTCCATATTCACGTATTGATCCTCTTCATGTGAAATGCTACACAGTTGTATATAAACGACAGCTGTCTACCTGAAGTAGAGTATCTTGGCTAAGAACAGTGCATGAAGGCAGCAGCTGAGTGCTTTCTTTTCTTTTTCATCTATCAAACACAATATTGAAAACTCTGAGAAACGAGGACAAGCAGCAAATTCATTTTAGGCCATTGAGTGTGGCGGATTATTGTTATTAAACTGCCATCGGATTCATTTGTTTGAAATGCTAATGAGAGCTCCTGTCTTTTTCTGATTAAAAAAAAATCATTTGCAACTGAAATATCAGCTAATCTTAGAGCGCTTACAGGGGCGGTCTGTTTATTTTTCCTATCATAACACTTTCAAAGTGCTTTGTAACACACATATTGGCCTTTTTACAAGGAAATCTGTCATTCCACAACTTCATGTCACAACACAGTGGCTTTGATTCCTAGTTTTCACGTTGCTCTAAAGTTTCTCTGATTGTTAGTTCAGCAATATGAATGTGTCCCCTGTATTAGCCAATGAATGGACGGCTTCATGTTTATTGTGTGACATTTAACAAACCAGTGTTTAACTGGTCAGACGCTACAGACCGGCTGTGGGCCTGAGACGAGCCCGACTACGACAGCACAGAGAAACAAAATGGTGTCTGGAGGAGATTCTTGAATTATTCAAGCAGGACTACAGTGGAAAGTCTGACGTGGAATTGAGTGCAGCCTTTGCTTTCTAATAGTGGTGGGCAACCTCGTCCCTTATCTGCCTCCAGTGCCGATCTCAATGTTAGCTCAGTTTGAAACTTCAATCAGTCAACAATGGTGCATTAAAAATGCACTGCACAGAATATATGTCAAGCAGGTGTGAGTGTGTGCGTGGCATGTGCTTGTTTGGAGTCATTTACAAGGGGATGACACTTTGTTTTTGTTAAGTATGAACACTAGGGGCAACGTACGGTGATATGAAGAGCGTGGGGCTAATTAATGAGCGCTCTGCGTCGTTATGAAATGACACAAAGTCTCTCTAGAAGTTCCTGACACCAATGATGTGACGAAGCATGGCCATTTGCAGGGCAGCTAAGGCAACGGCAAGTCTGTGAAGAGACCTGAGTCACATCTAGTGGATCAATGCAACACAGCCCTACGTTAAGGCAACTGCGTGAAGAAGAGAGGATGACACAGGTCTGTTGAAGGAGAAGAAGAGCAAGAACAAAAAGAGGAAGAAGATAAAAGAGGGAAGTAGAAGGAAGTAGCGTCTATGGCGTGTACTCACGAGGGAGGGGCAAAGCTCCTCCAGCTCCTCCCCGCTGCAGCTAGTAGCCTGCAGATATGGGGGGCTCAGATGGCGGGGGTCTCCCACCCAATCACGCAGGGGTGAAAGCTTTACAGTAAAGCCCTAAAATAGACACAGGCTTTTCTGTACCACAGTCACACACAAGCAGCAGTCACATCCACCCCCAACCCCAACAACCACCCACCCCCAAACCCCCACTGGTACTGTACAGGTGGTTGGAGAAGAGATGGGAGGTGAGGGGCTGACCTCCCCCCATCTTTCCCCAAACTGTAATCCCAACTCTAAGCCCCATCCACTTCAATTCATAATTTAGTTTTTTACATTTCTTTGACTTTAGTGTAATTTATCTCTCCCTTTCCTCCTGTTACGAACTGGAATAAAGACTGAATAGAAACCAGCCCAATCCAAAACTCCAGCTCCATCTCACCAGAGCGAGGTACAGTACAAATACAGAGGCAGAAATGAAAATTGAAGAGGTGTTCTTCAGAATCATTGTTCCATTATCAAATCATGATCTACATATTAGCGAAAGAACAAAATCAAATGTTT
>JBCAUF010000036.1:23327564-23339734 GCA_038406115.1 Haemulon aurolineatum
AGGATCAACAGACCACCACTATATGGCCACCAACAAGACTTTACGGTTTCAATCTTGGTGTCTTATTGTGTATATGAAGTCATGGTACAAATATGGTCCAGCTGTTGAACTGTAAGAATGATCAAATCTATTAATTAATGAAATTTCTGTTTGATAAGAATAAAGATAAATTCTTCATATAGTAGACTTGTTTACAGCAAGTGAAAATGGACCCAGCTATCCTACTCGTTAGCATGCCTGGAAAATATACTAAGTCAACAATGGTTTCCTTGAAAAATGACCGGGTTGTTGCCATATTGTCCCATTATTATGAGAAATTCTCCATGGTGTATTGTGTGTATGCATTTCAAAGTGTTCCCACTAAGATTTACACATCACATCCATCCTTTACATTCATTATTTTCTCTTTGAGTTGACCAAAGAAAAATATATTCATGAGTTTGTCCATTTTTATCCAGTAATATGTCTGTCTGCGGAATAAAGAGAGCTGTGCTATGATGTGCTTTGTCCAAGCTTTCTCAAGAGTCAGCAGCTCTGTATGCATCGTGTGTGTTTGTGCTCACAAGAGAAAATTAAACTCTGCACATTGTGTGTGTGTGTGTGTGTTCTTTGTTTTCTCATTTCAAAGCTGACACGCTTTGATAGATGTCCATGGATCTGGCCATTGACACTGGTTGATAAACCTATGGATTTGGTAGTATAGGGATGATAGATCAGGCTTTAAATAACGCATGCCTGTAGATTCACACACACGGCCGATATACAGGGACCTCATCCCACAGCTGTCTGTTGTGATGAATGACTGGGGGCGTCCTTTTACTAACTAACCTCTGTCGGCACTCCAAAGTCTGCTCACTTCTCTTGACTACGACTGAAACCAATTGATGTGTGAGCGAACAGTCTTAAAGCTAAGTGAAAGTGATTAAAGTGAAGTTTCTGCTGCACATTTTCCCACATTGATTGTTTCCTTTCAATGTGGAGGACAAATATTTAAATTGCAGGATATAGGAAAAACATCCTTGTGCAGAAGGTCTGTGCTTTCCCCCTGAGCAATGAGCTCTTCTATTGTATCTGAATGAATAAGGTTTCATACACCAACACAACAGCCTGGGAGCAGAAAAGGCCTTGGAGGCAGTGCAGTGCTTTCCTTTATCTAGTTCTTTAGTTATCACAGTATGTTCTTGGTGACACACTACCATGTATACACCAAGCTGTGCTCTAGCCTACATAATATAAAGGCTTTCAGTGCAGTGCATGCAGCAACATCAGACCTTTATGTAAGCAGACTTTACACAGTATTTAAACCTCTTTTTTATGTTATGTTTTAATGTCATAATTATGTTTATGTTTTGTGTTTGGTTTGATGATAAACAACAGAATTTTGAAATATGATTTGTGAGTTAATTTCCCCAGAAATTAAACAATTTGGAATGACAAACAGTCCCTTCACATAGAGAATAACCTCTACTCGCACAGCTATTCCTTTAAATATAAATATCATCTGATCTGAATAATGACTAGATTATTTTGATCAGAAAAGATTGATTTATACGTTCTGTGTCTTTGAAAAAACTGCCATGCATTGATTGATCACTGGAATATTCTTCACTTGACACTAAGGCATTGATTTTTTTTCACTCTGTGGTGTTTCATTGTGTTTCATGTTAATATATTTCTTAGAAAGTTCCTCAAACAAAAGAGACTGAACTCACAAGAGATTACATCATGAACAAGGTAATTTATGTCCTTGTTGGACATAGTTTGTAAAGAGACCCTTGGTCCTTGGTGATAACTTGTAAGGTCCATAAAATGTGAATAGAGCCCCTGAATAATCATGGGAATCCTGCCCTTTTTTGAGCCTGTCAGGTATCACAAACTGTGGACTTTCCCTTCTGAGTTTAACCAAGTTTAGATTTAGACTATAAAAAGCCATGTTTATGGTTTGGAAACTTTAAGATAGGACTGTGAAGGAACTTTTGCCTACAAGGCGAGATTAAGGGCAACAAAACCCTAGTAACCTACAAGCCAGTCTTCATGTGGCTCAAGGTTTTAGTTACCCAAACTCACCTGCTGTCATGCAGTCCAGATATCCTGTAGCGGTGACCTACGTCTACTCCCTGAACCACAGCTTGACCTCCCGGTGTACCATCTGTAACAGTAAGGATAGTGATGGAAAGGCAGGTTGGAGGCTTTTCTTATCAATTATGACCCCAGTGGGCGGCCTGCTGGAGCACTGCTCAGTGTGATTTGATTATGAGCCCCTTCAGGACAGTGTTACAATCCACTGACTATTAATTAAACCTGCAGGGAGATCCCATGTAGCCTCAGGCGGGGGAGATGTTGATGTGTACGGACGGCAGTCTGTCGCAGTGTTTGTACAGGTTTAATTGTGTCAATTAATTATTTCTCACAGTGAGCGTCTAGAGCTTAGCCACAGGCGCAGTCAGGTTGAACCACTTGTTTTGTTCTACATCTTGATCCTTTCTTACAGTTCAGCAAAACTTGCAATGCAGTCCAAGATGTAACTATGTCATCTTACACAACCTACAGCAATGACGTCTTCCCCCAAGAATATGCAGTTTATCAGACTTATTAAACTCTTTGCCCAGATTTAGTTTTTCCAAACAAATATTTATTTATGAAGTGCAGAGCATCAACAGGGTAAACATATTGTGGGGCCTTCTAAACCTACGGGAGCAAGTATGAAATAAAATCAGTGGCTTTGAAAAAGTGAAAATGTTTTACCTGCATTATTATATGATCAGCACCAGGTGGGCTGTGTCAACATTATCTAATATGATTCTGGCTTCACCTGCACTTTTAACCTGCAGGTTAATTCAAGTCATAACCAATATTTTAAAGACTTTTAATGGCTCAAAAGTTCCCTTAACCCGACTCAAAGACACCAAAGCATTAAAAACTGTTAAATACCTTATTTTTCATAGTTGCCTGTTCAATAATATTTTCTGCAAGTTTTATTTAAATGCAATGGTTCCTGCATCAATAACTGTTCAAAACACAACTAAAATAATAATGATCTCAGAACATTTTCCCTGTTTATAACACTGTTATTACAACCAAATTACCTTTTCATCTATGCTGTTTCAAAGCCATCCAGGAAAAGCCTCCAGAAAAAGTATTCTGTTGGAGAATCACTGAATCCTGCTGAAACCCCAACTCCCTGAAGGTTGCTAAAACTGCGGCAAAAATAAACACGGCAAAAAATAAAAATAACTATTCGTATAGGCTAAACGTACATATCTATATAGGACCTCAGCATCTTCAGGTGCACTTATGGCCCTCTCCAATGTCATTTGTCTTTTAATATCTCTTACCCAATCCATTATTGTAAGAAGCATCATGGCAGTGAAGTAAAAGTTTTATTTATCAAAAAAACAATTATAGACAGTTGCAGTTATAAGGAAGCAAAGTATTGTGCAAAAGTTGTTTTTATTCGTACAAGATCATTCTGTGTAAATGATTATTTTAGAGGAAACAAATAAAAACAATAAAACTCTTTACAATATGTACTGTTATATATTGGCTGTATGGCTAACATTGGCCCTAAATGGGTCCAATGCCCCACGCAGTCCTCTTACATAATGTAAAAGCCACACATGGCTTTCGGCGCTTTACTCATCCAGACGAAACAGTTATGTGTGCAGCCCATACAGGGACAGACATAAGTGGGAAGGGAGGGAGGGAGGGAGGGAGAGGGCGGATCCCATCAAACTACTCGGACTTAAAGCTCCTGCCAGAGAAGAGGAGGAGCCGCAGGACGTGACAGAGTTCAGACCTGAAGCTCCGCGTGCAGGAGGAGTGAGCCTGGAGCTGTCCGCGGTGCTGAACAGCTGCTGCTGCTGCTGGATCATCATCATCATCAACAACACACATCTGCGACTGTGACATCCGCTGGAAAGTAAGTTCTCTAATCTGATTGTTTGTCACTGAGATGGCTTTGCTTGTTGTCAGTGAACTTTTGCTGGTAGGAGTGGAGCTCAGTGTGGAGCTGTGAATGTCATGTCATGCATGGCCTCGGGTTGATTCATGAATCACTCGTTAACAAGTTGTCCTGTGTGCAGGCCGTAACTTTGTGCTGTTGTGTAATTTCATGTCACATTGCAAAGGGCCATGCTGTGAGAAACCCAGATAAATTCACTGTTTCAAAAGAAAGAAATGTATATATGAAATATATCAGTAATGTATGTATCTCTTATGGGTGGTCACTTAACTGTCCTGCAAGCAAACACTGCGATAAAACAAGCAATATTATTTTATTTTTTTAAAAGTGGTTTCTTTCACAGATAGGACCAAATCTTGAACTGTACTATATGTATGAGGGCGTCTCATGTCCTGCATTTGTGAAACACAGTGGTGGTATTTCATGTTTTAAAAAGAGATAAATGAATAAAACCGTCTGCTTTTCATTTAAGAGCAGTCAGACTAAAGTTTAAAATGCCTGTCTTTAAATTAATTTGACTCATTTCCGTGATCAAGAGTTTTATTGCGTTTACCAGAAGAAAATCAAACTAGAGAAAGTCATTGGGGGTGATGTAATCCCCAGTAGGGATAAAAGAAACATGGAGGCAACAATGTTGTGTGGACTGAAATAAATATTTCTAAAAGCCATAAATTCAGTCAGATGACAAAAAGCTTCAATTGTAGATATTTGACTTTGTTCAGACCTACATTCAGGGTTTCTTTTAGACAGCATCATTTCACCTTTTATATTTGGAGAAGTCCTTGACATTTTCAAAGCTGCTGTCATAATCCACAGGTATAAATGGGAGGTATTACAGCCACGAGGAACACCATATGTCACTGCATGTGCTCTGTCGTCAGAACTGATGGCTTCCTGCAGCTTTTGTAAATCTGCCTTTTACCTTATTTTGATACTGCTGTTAAATGAAAAACAGCTACATTTGTCCACATTTTACATCCAATCCGAGCCCCAGACTAGTTAAAAGTCAGTTTTTATTTTTTACTCTGTGTGTGTGTAAATCAGCTGTAGTCAGGCACCACAGTGTGATTTATCTGCTGCTTAGGAGCCAACACAGGTCTCTCAATGAGGATCTATGAGCCATGAAATTGATGTTGCCCGTTCCTTTATATTCTTTAAAGCTGTATTTGTTTTGCCTGTCAGTGAGACCGGGTTTCCACCCTCGTCCTGAGCTCTGTGCTGTGTGTATATCATGATGACCTTGGGTAACCCGCAGAGTTTTTGGACCTGAAAACATGCAGTAACTTCCCTGGTCAGCTTTTGAACCCGTCCTTCTCCAGTGCGCCCACGTATCTGCTGACTTTGCATGTGAATTTGTTTGTGATATAAAATATCCTCCACTTCCACTGTATATTCTGCCAGTGTAGCATAAAGCACACTGTCAAGTGGAGTTGCAGCGACGAGCAAATATTTTGCTTGTGTTGCGTAACTCTCTGTATATTTTGTCTGGGCAGATACTCAAAAGGATTTTAATCTCAGTTAACTTTTAAATCTAGTCTTTTTATCATTTCCTTTCCTGCTTTCTGGCAGCCGGTGAAAATCAGTCACATCCTCAAAAACTATAAAAAAAGGTTATGAAGTCTATAATACCACACTTGATGTACTATTTGTGGACGTGATTAAACATCACACTGCTCTGTTCAACTGCTGTTCTCAAGCTTTCACTAGCAGCCTTGTCCTAAGTGGTTTGCACCCACTGACACAGACTGATGTGTTGTCTTAATGTGTAAACTTCATGTCCACCTCATGGCTCTCCATTGACTCCCGAGTCTTCATTTGGCTTCCCTTGCCACACACAGACGGCTACCTGAGCTGTCCGGCCTGATGTAACCACCACAGGCCATTTGATAATTGATTCTGAGGCAGGCAGTTTCTTTCATTATGTCTTCAAGTCTCCTATTAAAGCTTCGCTCGGCCCTTCAGTCCCATCATCCAGGGAGCGGGCGGGCGGGCAGGGGAGGGGGGCTATCAGCGTGTCTTTGCGAGGATCGGCGGGGTGGTAAAGGAGGGAGACGGAGCCTCCTGGAATAGAATCTGCTGACTTGGGAGTGCACCTACAGCAGGAAATGTCTCTCCACTCCACACAGCCCATTAAAGAGGCTACGGGAGAGTGTTTCTGTGCAAAAGTGCAGCAACTCTCTGAGGGTTTTCCGCACATTTTCTCCCCCCCTCATCAGTGTCTGATTTATTTATCTTGCACTGTGCTGTACCTGAGTTCAGGAGACGGGTAGTGCCTCGTCTGAGTTATTTTTCTCACAAGAAGGATTAGAAGATTGGACAGGGTATGTAGTTAGTTTTAAAGTGAGGTTTAGGCCCTGAGATTGAAGAAATCTCGAGTCCTTGACACGTACCAAGACCCGCCCGTTTGAGCTCTGAGCCCCTCTGAATCAATCAGGCATTTTGCTCCAATCAGCACCTCTGCATGCTCAGAAAACTCACTCACTCGCTCACGTTGTGTCTCATCGTTGCTTCTTTTTCCTCTCAGGTGTGAGTGAATCCTCATGTGAAGGGTGTTCCTGGAGATGAAGGCATCAAAATCGAAGCAGCGCGTCAACAACTCATTTCAACGCAGCCGAACCATTTAGGTGACTGAATAGACAAACGTTCTCTGAAGCACCACAACACGGATCATTTACCGGCCTGCAAGCACTTTGATTGATCTACGGAGCATCTTTGGCCACTCGGTTG
Organism: Haemulon aurolineatum; assembly: GCA_038406115.1. NCBI lineage: Eukaryota > Metazoa > Chordata > Actinopteri > Lutjaniformes > Haemulidae > Haemulon > Haemulon aurolineatum. The sequence continues at coordinate 23,334,253 of JBCAUF010000036.1, forward strand.
AGATTTATACATCACTTTGTAAATGCCCCTCGAGGCCTGCTATTGGATGACACTCAAAGTATTGACGAACGAACTGAGGGCCGGGCAGATGATTTGAAGTTGAAGTAGCGACCTCAGCATTTGTATTATCAGCTTCTCTTGAGGGTCTGTGTGGGGGAGAGGGACACGGGAACATCGGCCAGTTAGCTCTAATTAGACGTCACTGAGCATGCCTCAGCTTGCGGCTCCGTTCACCAGGGGGCTTATTAATTTGCACTGCTGATTTGCCCCGTGTTACTTCTGCAGGAACAGTTTCTCTGCCCCGTGGCTGGTGGGAAAACACAGTCGGTCGACATCTGCCAGATTCCACTATGTGATCTCCCTCTGCCTTTAGAAACCAATAACAAAGATGACCCCGCAGAGCCATGCCACCCCCCCGTAGCTTCTGACCCACAGAGTAACACCCACACAGTAAACGATTTCAACCCTCCAAAAAATTCCCCCACTTCCAGGATGAGCGACACAAACTACTGGGTCGTGGACTACGATCTCTCCTCCCCCGCTCCGCCCGGGTTCCCCAGGGGCCCGACGGTGCTGCAGCCCATGGAGGGGCACCCCGAGCAGGGAACGGCCCTGTGTTTCGTGGGCCTCCTCGTGCTGCTGCTGCTGTTTCTCGTTGTCCGCTGCGTCCGGATCCTGTTGGACCCTTACAGCAGCATGCCGGCGTCGTCGTGGACGGACCACAAGGAGGGACTGGACAGAGGACAGTTTGATTACGCACTGGTGTAAAGACGAGGAGTGAGCAGGAGATGAGGAAGGGGGGTGTCTTAAAGTTCTTTTGAGGGACTTTTGATTGATGATGTTTATTGTGTGCTCTGCTAAAAGCTTCTATATACAAAGCATCAGCTCTGGAAATGAGTGAAACTGCAGTATGTTACAGTATGTTCAGTTGGGTAATGCAAGCTGCCAAGATAATGGCATAAAAACCATTAAATAGTATCTGTGCGAGGATGAAATGCAGCAGGGAAGAGAGGAAAGGACCTGCATCCATTCTAATTTACAGTAATACATGTATTATCAGAGACTTATAGTGTGTATGATGCAGCTTTTAGAGTGAGAAACACTGCAGGAAGACGACGATCAGTATCGTTCATCATGTCATTTTGCAATTCCATAATGTTTTTACGAATCCCAGGGCTGAATCATAAATAGAGAGCAGAGCAGCTGCAGGAGAGGTCCTGATCGAATAAAAGAGAAATTAAATGAGTTTAAGGCAGACATGGAAGTCGTTTAGTGCAGATTTAGAGACAAGACTGACAACTTTATACGATGATTCACTTTGAAAATGTCTGCAGGTTTTATTTTTGAGCTTGTTTTTTGGAAGCTGAACCAAAAATTTAGAAGATGTCATAGTTTTGGTAGAACTAGAAGCTTTTTTTTTTCTTTTCCTCCCAAACTGATTTTTAATGTGAACCATGCTGCATATTGTGAGATATTTGTACCACCTCTAAGATTATCCTCAGGTAAAAAGACTTCTAATTAACCAAAGCCTCTATAATTTGAGGGAATCACTTAAATTGCCTCCTTTATTAAGCTTAAGCTGTTTCTTTCACACTCACAATGTCCTGAATTTCAATCATATCCCACTATAAATGCTTAAGTTCATAATACATAACACTTAATACAGCATTTTTTATTTGGGGGTTTTGCTGTTTCATGTCGCTCTCCCTTTAAGAGGCTTATGAGGCCCAGTGCAGGGGGCCACAGCCGGGGCTGAATATGTGTCATATGAAGTTATGATTATGAAATGCATGTACACCAATTTCCTCCGTCTAATCCTTTTTGCCTTTAGGCCCCCAGTCCAGTGCACCAGCCAAATCTGTTCAACAGTGCCTGTAGAAATATGAGAGAAGCTAATATCTATTTCATACTAACAATGTTTCTGCTCCTTTTGCCACTTGTTTTGTAATATTGTTTTTTCCCTTATCATTCAGTGATGTCCTACAAAATGTGGCTATGAAAGACTCTTTATAAATAAAGTTTAGTATGGATATTTTACTGATTTATTAAGAAGTTGATGTGTTTTGTTAATGATGACCAAAGGACTGTTTATTAATACCAAATTATTATATATGGTCCAACTTCCTGGATGTAGACTCTTGCTTGTAAAAATTAGATATTTTCCTAATGTTTCTTTAAAGTGGCATTCAATTTTTTTAATGAAATAAAAGCTTTTGTCTTGTCTTGATTTTGGAAAGTTTCATTAGTGACCTGCGGTACTCATACACACACACGCACAAACTTGAGCAAAGGCTGGCCTCACTGCTGCCCTGAAATCAATATTCGCAAGATTTAGAGAAAATGAAATCAATCGAATAATCAATTGGAGGCTCGTAAAGAGACACAGTCAGTTAATTTATGAGGCCGGGCCCTTGTGGAGTCAGATCAACACCCTCCCTTCCTCCCACCCTCCCTTCCTCCCCCAGAGGAAATATATCCCTTCGCTGGATGACTTAGACCCCTCATCACAGCGCTCTGCTCGTTTAGACACGAGAGACATTCAAGAGCAAACTTGACTCTCAGCAGTCGTGTTTTTCAAAACATCCCAATCAGTCATCAACACAAAAATACAGAGAGTTTAAGAGATTTAGATATAATATGGGACTCATGTATCAAAGACAGTATTATCATTTTATTTTAGAGTTTTATAGTGTTTTTCCTGAACACAGTTTCATTTCCCCACATTTCCCCTCTCAGCTTCATCTCTCTGGTGGACCTCCCTAGGCCATCCTCGGTGTGCATTCAGGGATTTAGCCACCTGGTTAACTGTGACCTCCTCTGGACACTTTGAGAACTACAAGTGCAACCGAGGGATCAATCAGTGCTCAAATACACCACATAATGACACATAATGGATGTATGCATGCAATCCTTTACTCAAAATCCATTATGCTGGATGAATGATCAACTACTTCACAAAGAGTGCTTTTCTAATTACATTCATCTGAGCTTTTTTGATATGATCTTAAAATGATCTTAAATTTTGCACAGACCTTCACGAACCGCTGGGTTTTCCTGTAGCACTGACACGTATTTCACATTGGTCATTAAATTGGATTCATTCTTGTCCTTCAGGATGAATTTTAGCTTTAACTTTGGTGACTTTTCATCCAGTGCCACCACCTGGTCAATACTTTGATTTAGGAGAACTTCCAGTGGAATGGGGAAGAGAAAATAATGACTGAATTTTCATTTGTGGATGAAGTGTTCCTTTACCAGCCTCGGTTATACCACTTCAATTTCAACCTTTCAACACTCTATTAATCAAAATACTCATTGCATTTATATGCCTACATGGTTCATATAAACCTTAATTATAATGTTGACGCTATTTTCCATCATCAATAAGAAGGATCTTAGTGAAGAAATTAGTCAAGGCGAGTTATGTGGTGAAAAACCTAGCACAAACAGTGCACAGCCATTGGTAACTGGACTGTAACAGCCCCCTACAGTTTATCAGGCTCCAACAGATGGTTGGAAGCACAGTGTAACACCCCCCACCTCATTAGTCCGGCAATTAACAGAGCAGATTTTGCTTCAGTGGGTTCTGACAATTTACTTCCTTGATAAAACAACAAAGGCACCCAGTTCCCATTCTCTCACATGCATACACACACACACACACACACACAAACACACACACATGCATGTACACACCGATATGGAAATAAGGCTGCAGCACAGAAAAATATGACCTCAGGCGTGACATGCATGGCAGAGGTTGTGCACAATAATGTGGTGGTGGAGGGTGTATTACTGTTGACAATGCTTCTACAATCCCTATAATCTAGCTGAATAGCAGTAATCACATTTTAAAAAGACTTTTTTAACTTAGTTATGAGTAAAAGGTTTGTTTCTGTTATGACTGGTATTACAGGCTCAGCTGATTTGATTAACTCTCTGATATGTCATAACAAGACATCTGTGTCTCTGCCTCAGTTCACGGACATAAAGACTAAGCAGGTGCACACACAGTATGCAAATACCTTCCTGAATGTGCACGGGCACATGGTAATGTGACTCCATCCCACATAAATGCACAGAAACACACTTTTACATTCAACCCCCCACACGTAGACTAGACAGAGCACCAACACCAACAGAAGTTCAGTGCAGCCCACGCACGCATGCAAATCATGTTTGTCTACTGTAAAATGTAAACAAACTCTCTCTCAAAGACCTTTAACGCATTCATCACACTCTTCACATCATGCACAACTGAATAATACATATGCTCGAGACATAACAAAGCTGTAGTCCCGACTGATATGCATGACAAAAAAGAATAGTTCATCTGCATAACAAAAACAAGGTTATCAGCAGACAGCCTGCTTATCTCTCTCCATGACAATACTATCAGCTGTGAGTGTTGGTTGAAGAGGAGGATGGTGCGAGGACCACTAGAGTGTGTGTGTCTGTGTCTGTTGGTATAGGTTTGGAAGAAGTGTGTGTGTCTGTGTTTGTGTTTTAAGGGTGTGTGTTATTAGAGTTTGTACTAAAAAGGTCACACACAGGGCCCTCGATGTCAGCACAAACAACTGTTCTAAGCTATGCACACACACTTGGAGAGGCGTGTTTACCTTCAAACTATGAAGTCCTGGAAGTGTCCGGGATCGTTGCTAGAGATGTCATCAGCTACTTTAAGTGGTAACCCAGGAGATGTCTGTCATGAGTGGCATTACAGCCTACAATGGCACATGAGGAAATGAAATGAGACACTGGCCTATTATTTACTGTCAAAAATGTGTTAAGCATTTTATTTGTGGTGTGGAATACAACCTCTGGTACGACATAAGGAAATTCAATCAGACATTAGCTTTTTCCTGTTATGGTTTGGCCAAGCCCCAAGTTGAGCCACATATGTAGTCACTAATGTAATCTTTTTAATCTCATGACATTTCAATTGAAGTTTAAAGACTATTAAGATGAAGAGCTGTCAGTGTGGCTGCAAGTTGTTGTTACAAGCTGTTGTTAATACTACTGTCCAAAGACTAAGTGAGAATGCAGCTGAAAAACTCTTTAGGGGGTTTAATTGAATGCTTTTCATTGATTAATTTGGGTATGAATTTGTGAATAGATACTTTATTTCTTCCTAATAACTTAATCTATTCATGTTTAGATTAAATTATAGGGATAATATAGCCTAGCATCACTTTTGGCCTAAGAAGTTTAATTGTTAGTTATTAGACGTTGTAAACGGCGTAATAGCTTACTAATGCCCTATATTTCCTTTGTTACCCATGCTGAGTTAATGGTTTATGAGCAGGAGACGCCCCAGGTGTTTCATTAGCCGCTCCGCCATCAAGGTGCTTCATCCTGTTAGAAAAAGACAGAAAACACCGGAAACCTTCAGAATAAAGGCGCGCCTGAGAAAGTTGCACGAGCAATTATTGTGTAGCTTTGAGATTTTCTGCAGGAAATACATAGGCTATGTATATATTTG
>JBCAUF010000036.1:23395061-23405899 GCA_038406115.1 Haemulon aurolineatum
CTATCCTATCCTATCCTATCCTATCCTATACTGTTCTGTTCTATTCTATATGTTCCATTCTGTTCTATGTGTTCTATTCTGTTTTATTCCAAGTGTTCTTTTCTGTTCTTTTCTGTTCGATATGTTCTATTCTGTTCTGTGTGTTCTATTGTGTATGTTCTATTCTGTTTTGTTCCAAGTGTTCTGTTCTATTCTATATGTTCCATTCTGTTCTATGTGTTCTATTGTGTATGTTCTATTCTGTTTTATTCCAAGTGTTCTTTTCTGTTCAATATGTTCGATATGTTCTATTCTGTTCTATGTGTTCTATTGTGTATGTTCTATTGTGTTTTATTCCAAGTGTTCTGTTCTATTCTATATGTTCCATTCTGTTCTATGTATTATATTTTGTATGTTCATTCTGTTCCATTCTGTATGTTCTATTCTGTTATATCTCTCAGGTATTCTGGATGGAGGGCATCTATCATTCAGACTATGCATGAGTATTAATAAATAATGTCCTCATGTTGTTAAAATGAATAAATATGTTTGAAGGCCTTAAATGTCACTGCTTCTGTTCCACTGTTGTTGTCGACTACAGCCTGTGCGCCCATTGTGTGACAGATTGTAAACAAAGAGGGGGGCAGGGGGGTCGACTCGAGGTCCACCGAGCCACAGCTATTAAAAACCATGAGGACATGTTTGTAGTCGCTAATGGACTTCAGTCAGTACTGTATGTTAACATTTCCACTTTCAATCACAGAAAACACACGGTTTCCTCATTCTTCTGTTTCCTTCCCTATTCTAGTTCACGCTCAATTTCCCCAGAAACACGCTTCATCTGAAGCCTCTCTGTCTTGTTGTTGTAATGGGTTGAATGTGAACACAGAGCCTTGAAGAGCTTGAACAAAAACTGTTCTCAAGTCTGATTCTTTTCTTTTTTTTTATCCCAGTTTGAAGACTATCAGGATCCTACACCGTCTCATATCATGTTAATACTTGTGTGGAGTCAAATCTTACATGATCTAAAGCTGACTCTGAGGTCTTTTTCAAACAGCCTGAGCCTGAGTTGAAGGAATATTTTCTGTTCGGCCTGCTCCTCTGTTCTTCCTTTCCTTGGCCTTCGCCTCTTACACCTTCCCCGCCCAGTCTCTGCTCTCTTTTGGCGACCCTGAGCTTTTTTATGCTATGACATCAAACCACAATGCATTGCACTGTTTGTAGTTTACTTAAAGTCTCCATGGCAATAAAGACCGGCTCGGCCCCTTATTCAAATTGAACCGGAAACCAACGTCATTTTGGGCCAATCTGCGCGCTCTGGAGTGACATAATGGAATTTTTAGGGCTAGAAAGCGAGCGAGGTCTGGCGCTGCGCATAGCAGTCGTGCCATCGGGAAAAGACAATATCGTCGGCGCGCAGGAGAGACGCATCAGAGCCCCTCAGGTGGTCGACTAGATAGAGTGACTGATACGCGAGAGAGAGAGGGGGGACAGGGAAACGGGACCGTAGACACAAGGATCAGCTGATTTCCTCATGTTTTGGATGTGGTCCGTTCAGCGATCGTTAATGCGTAGCGCGCAACACTCCCTCATGTGAGGGTGTAGAATGGAAACAACCCTCTACCCAGGAACCGTGGTGAATACTCCGAGGGTCCCCAGCATCTATTCCCAGAGCACGATGATGAAGAAGGACATTAATCTGAACCTGGACGACCAGAACCCCGAGCTCAAGTCAAACTCGCTCCGAGACGCAGACGGACTCCTCAACTCCCCAGATTTGGGACTCTTGAAGCTCACCTCTCCGGACCTGGAGCGCCTCATCATCCAGTCAAACGGTCTGGTCACCACCGCCAACCCGACCTCGCAGTTCCTGTACCCGAAGTCGGCCAGCGACGAGCAGGAGTTCGCGGAGGGCTTCGTCAAGGCGCTGGAGGACCTCCACAAGCAGAACCAGCTGAGCGAGGCGGGCTGCGTCTCCGTGGACAGGCTGGAGCTGCTCGGCTCGTCCAACGCGGTCGGCACCACCGGGCTCCAGACGTCCGACCTCCCTGTGTACACTACTTTGAACGGGTATGCGGCCAGTCCGCTCGGGGCCACCACCATCAACTACTCCACGGACACCATCCCCTTCCCGCCGCCTCCGTCTCATCTGGCGAGCGCGCAGCAGCAGGCGGCGGCCGCGGCGGCGCTGTCACGACTCCAGTCGGCCGGCTTGGTGAAGGACGAGCCCCAGACGGTACCAGACATGCAGAGCTTCGGCGACAGCCCGCCGCTGTCCCCGATAGACATGGACAACCAGGAGCGCATCAAGGCGGAGAGGAAAAAGCTGCGCAACAGGATAGCCGCCTCCAAGTGCCGCAAACGAAAACTGGAGAGGATATCTCGGCTGGAGGACAAGGTCAAGAGCCTGAAAACGCAAAACACCGAGCTGGCATCCACGGCCAGCGTCCTCAGGGAGCAAGTGGCCCAGCTGAAGCAGAAGGTGATGAACCACGTCAGCAGCGGTTGCCAGCTTTTGCCAAACCAGGTCCAGGCTTACTAAAAATCTCAGCCATGGTGCTCTTTATGGATGTTTTTTTTTTTTTTTCTAAAACCATGCTCTAAATATGCTCTGAGGATCCAGGGCTGTATTATGGGGAACGTTTGCCTTTTTGTAACCTGAAGTCCTTATCAGAGACTTGATATGAGGACATTGTAAATGCACCCTCCAGATAAAAGCCTGTTAAGTGAGAAACAAAAACAGACACCATGCCTCAGACAGGCCTCAGTGAGAGCTGGACAATCATGGCAGGTCAAGCAGCAGCAGCAGGTGAGGGCTGCAGCCTCCTCGGAATCCTGAAAATCTGGCAGTGTTGTGCAGCAGCATACAGACTTTATTTTGTTGCCCTATTTTTTTTTGTTGTTTTTGTTTTTCTGTTTTGTTTTTCTTTTGGGAAGCCATGTAGCAAAACTGCTATCCAGTGGACTCGGGTGAAGGATAGCAATTTATCTGTGTGTGTAAGCTGGACAATCTCAACAAGAGTGCAACCAAACACCAGGGTGTCACCAAGTGCTGTCATCCACCGTGTAATATAATGCCTTACTTGTTTACAAGCACTTAATGACAAATATACATATATAAATATATATATTTTATTTACTGAAACATTTCTTATTTTACATATGGTCTTACTTCTTGTCGTTTCCTTTTTTTATTTTTATTCCTTGCAAAACTCAACACTGCATGTCTTGTCGCTTTCGTGTACAGTAACCATTGTATTTTTCATCGTGGTGGCTGCTGTGTAGTCCTCCAGTCGCCACTTCCATGAATGTATGTGTACGTGCTGAGAAACCCTATGTATCCATGTGTAATGGACTTTCAAGTCTCTACCTGACATTTATTAAATTCACTACATTACTAACCGCTCATGTGTTTTGTTCTTTTGCTCGGCTCTGCTCACTTCATCATACTCAGGTGGGGAGAAATTTTATGCGTACAGTGTATAGATTCACACCTTTACATTTGTTTCCTCTTGTACAGTTGACACCGTGGGTGTTGTATTAAGTGCAGTAGAGAAGCTGAACCAAACCATAGATGGTCAAACAAGTCTGAGGGTAAAAACAAGACATTGTTGCAGTATCATGCCCTCTGCTGGGCACAATAAAACCTACTCCGAGCCATTTCTGAGACATCACATGTGCACTTCTTGTAAATCGCCAACCTTCGGGAATAACTGTTGGACCAAAAGCAAGGCTTGCGGCTTTTACGTTTTGTTTATTGATTCCTCATTTTTAGCAAATCTGGCATTACAGAATTACAGCACAATTCACACAACTAATACCCGACGGGGGCAGAAAATTTCTATTTACAAGGGATATTTATGACAGGGGGGGAGGGAGGAAAGAGGGAGGACGTGTTCCTAAATCACCAGCAGAGTTTACAGCTGTAGCAAAAGACAATAAATAAAGTAACAAAAATCAACAAACAAATCAAAAAGTGAACCAATGCAGTAAGAATCGCTATTTTAATGAAGTGTTCAGAGTATTCAGGTTACTTCTCATAACGTTTTCCCTTTTTTGATGCTACTGCGCAGAGCAGGAAAACACTACCAGACGAGTTTGTGTGACGACGAGAACTAGCTCTCTTTTTGGCTCTAATTTATTGTCAAGATCTCTCTTTGGAAAGACGGGTTATTAAGACCGCCTTCATACAAACTGTACATTCACACACACAGCACGTCCACAAACCTTCAGCAGAGTGGTACGCTGCTGATGTTGGGTGTGGAGGGAAAGAACTGCTATTGCTCTGTGAGAACAGTCTGCTTTTACACTACAGAGTCTTAAAAGTTACACAACCGATATCAAAAGACAAACAAACTTCCCAGCGAAGCTGTGCCAACGTGATAAGAGATTCTCACACTGGAATGTTTGACTTTTCCTCTCGAGGAAGCATCTTAAGCTTTATATTCACTGTAAACACAAAAACATTTTCTCTTAAAAGCTGGGACAAGCAAGTGAATACTATTGAACATCTCTTTAAAAACGTAGAGTGCAGATTGCAACGCATAATCTAGGAAGGACATTATCTCAAAATAAATAACATTAGAAGTAATACAAAATAAATACGTTACACTTTGAAATAAGTTAGGTGTTGAAAATATTTTCGCATGCCTCAGCTCATCTGTGAACGCATGACATACAGAAGGTTTTTGTACTGTATACACGGGCAGACAAATCCCTAACCTTTAGCATCCGAGTGAGAAATCAAACTCACAATTTGACATTTAACATGCGTAAAAACATCATGTTCCCACGAAAAAGTAAAGATGAAACAATCATCTACCATGACATCAGAGACTATCTGGAAGTTGATGGGAGATCTGTGGTATGCCAGTGCTCACACTGAATCACATGCCTTTCCAGTGAGTGCATGTTGCACATTGTGTGCATTGAATGAAAGTTAATACAACGAGAGGGGGCCACATGTGAAACCTTTAGCCCCATTTGGTACCTCCAAGCACTGAAAACTGCAGGACAGATGGGTTTTCACTTCAGACAACAGCTCATACAAATAACCATCCAATCAACCATAATCGATTAAAAACATCAACAACATGCACCTCTCACTAAAGCACAGGTAGGAATCCAATATCCTCAATCATTATTATTATAGAATATGCAAATTATATATGTATATATATATTATTATTATGCATTTAAAAATGCATATCTATTGACTTTTAAACATTTATACACTCTTCTTGTGTGGTGAAAGACATCTCTTATCCCTTTATTCTGTTGTAGGTCTTAAAAAATAGTAACAAAAAAGTAAAAAAACAAGGCTAGGAATCTAAATTTGAGCAGCCTCCAGAGGAAATGCAGCTCCTTCCACTGGCTCAACCGAGAGACTGACATTACCATCCAATTTCACTCAAATATTTTTTTTTTTTAATCTAGAAAGGGGCCAAAAATAAAAATCATAATAACAAAAGATTACTTGACTAGCAAACTGATATGCATGACCATTCTTCATTCCTAAAATGAAGAAGAAAAAAAAAACCTTTCCAATGACCTTTTTGGACGTCAAACTTGGACCGTAGCTATCAGAAGAAACTCAATCACAACACTGGGAAGGACGGCTGATTTCACATGCTCAAAACCGCACCCAACCAACTCAAAAACCCAATATATAAAAAAACAGCAACTCTACCCACAGTAACAAACATATATTTTCAAAGGGGCTAAAAATAAAAACAAATGCTTTGTATCCATTTAGGTTTGAGGCGTCAGCGCCGAGTGGGCGTCGAGTTTGGAGGATCCCTCCAACACTACTCCTTAACAGCATTTTAGAGAAAATCCTAATTATAGACATAGTCAATAAGGAATGATGATTAGCCTTGACTGGCCTTTTGTAATTCTGTTACGATACAGTAGAGTGAGTGTGTTTGTGCATGTGTGTGCAAATAAGAAAGATAAAAACAACTTGAGATTGTTCCTCGCCCCTCTGACTAAGTTAGCACTATCACATAATCTCTGCTTTAGTGAAATGAAAAAAAAACTTTAAGATGATATTTCTGGAAAAAAAAGAAAAAAAGAAAAAAAAAATCTTCGGGGGGAGCAGGCTCATGTGGACAGAGCTCTTGGTGTAGTGAGATGGGTGGAGAACCTAAGCAGCCAGGTTGTGTGTCTCTGTATGGCAGTGTTTGTGTGTACTATGTCTGTGTGTGTGTATGAGAAACAAAGTGAGAGACAAACTGAAACCACTTAAAAAGGAGTGTGGATTTTACAGCAGACAGTGTGTGTGTGTGTTTGTGTGTGTGTGTGTGTGTGTGTGTGTGGTCATGTTTAGCAAGCACAATCCTGATGGGACCTCTGAGGCTGCTCGTTGAGCTGCGGCCCCTGTTTAGCGCCGGTGACGGTCGGGTCGTTGTTGTCCAGACTCTCCGTCATCCTCTCGCAGATGATGTCCACGAGCCGCTCGAAGGTCTGCTTCACGTTTATGTTATCTTTAGCGCTCGCTTCAAAGTACTCGAAACCTGCCAGGGGCGGGGGAAGGGGGGCGGGTCGGGGGGAGGCAGGGGCAGAGGGGAGCTATGGTTACACTTATTGTTCCAATGTGAAGCTTATCCAGTTAATCCACTTATCGCATCATGTCAAGACACATCAAGGCTATGTTCAGGCCGGCAGCTCGAACCTAATCACATCTGTGTTTGTAATTCTGAATGAAATGTATTCCTCAGTCTTCACAACAACAGCATCCGTCTTTCCGGATCGTACTTAAACGCCTTTCAGAGGTGGTTTCAAATGAAGCCTAATTAAAGTCAACTTACAAGTGATACTATGACTCAGTCTGACCACTCTGGTCACTCCCCAAACATGTTTTGATGTTACATGTTTCAACAGGGAGAGCTGTAAATTACACCGGGCTTATCTGAGAAAAGCAGCTACTGCTAGGTTCTTTGTGCTTCTGTACGTTGCCTTATGAAGAGTGAGGTGCTGATTATTGGACTTGGGTGAGTATGGCTCGTTAGCACGGCTGCCTTTGATTTGCAGTTACTTCAGCCTCAGTTGGTGTAACATCAGTTTCAAATGTGGTGAAATTATGCAATATAGAAGCTGAGAAGTCGAATCATGATGACCTATACGCCAACTACTTACGTGATGAAAACTAAATGTAATCTGTCCGAACATTATGAATTTTACAACAAGATTTAGATGCAGAATTTACACTTAAAGGTTCATGATTCTATTTCATTTCCACGAAAGCTCCCACAGGGGCAGGGGGTGATAAACACCAATAGTGACACACGGCCTGTATCTTTTGACCAGTCGACTTACCCAGCTGTTCTGACAGCTGCCTGCCCCTCTCCGCAGCCACCACTCGTTCATCCTCCATGTCACACTTGTTCCCCACCAAGAGCACCTGGGCATTGTCCCATGAGTATGTCTTGATCTGGGTCGACCTGTCAGTAGTAGACAGCACAGCAAAGATATCGACACAGACTGATACTCACAACTGACTTTCATATCTCAGCTCATATCTCAGAATCGGTGCGTGAAAAGAAAAACGGACGTGATGAAACCAAACAAGCAACAACAGCAAGGATGCTCAGGCTACATAAAAGAGCAAACACAGAAAGCTGCCATTATCAGTGATCTCGAGGAGGATCTTCTCATGAATTGGTTAGCGAGAGTGACAAATGGGGGGATTTTGCCTGTCAAATGTGCGTAGAACGAAAGTGTGAGTGCACCGTCAGCTGCAGTCTGTTGTCATGGCGACAGCAGCTTTGTCGCTGGGCGTCGGCTTGGTGTGGCCAGGCCTTTAGGTGCTAAAGCAGCAGAAGGTGGCACACGGGCTTCATCTGCATGTTGTGTCTTTGTTACAACCATGACTCATGTCGGTTATAATGACATTTTAATCACCACTTCCATTTTGAGATATGGGAAAATGGCAACTGTCACATGAATAAACAAGGTAACGTAAACACAAGCTACCAGACAGGTTCCACGCCAGTCTGACATAGTTATCTAAACCACTAATTTGTGTAAGGAAACAAAGATGAATGTTAAAATTCACTTAGTGATGTAAACATCTATTTCCCTTAGATACTCTCTGATTCAAGTTTCACTGACGTTCAAGTTCTTGTGAAAACATGTAGTTTGGCAAAGTGAAAAGACTATTTAAACAGACATTTTTCATATTTTTATCTCCCTTTTCAGTGGCAAACAAATGCTAAATTTCAGGATTAAACTGAGGACTTGTTTGAAACTTGTCTAAATCTGCTGACAACTTGTGTGGTTGCTCCTTCCACGTTGTGTATAGAGTCCAAGAAAAATCGAGATAGCCAGAAATTCAGCTGGTGGTTACAAAAAAAACGAAAGAAACACAGACTGTGGGATGAGTTATACACACAGATATGCACACTCGGGTGCCCCTCACCAGTCTTGAACGGCGTTGAAGGACTCCTCGTTGGTGATGTCATACATGAGGATGAAGCCCATGGCTCCCCTGTAGTAAGCTGTGGTGATTGTCCTGTAGCGCTCCTGGCCAGCAGTGTCCTACACAAACAGACATAAACACTCATCGTTTCCTACCTGAACATACTCAAAAAAAAGAAAAGCACCTGCACACATGGGCATGACATAGTTTCCGTCCATCCATCCATAGGTGGTCTTGTTGTGGTCTGTCTGAACACTATCTGGGTCGGGGGTTTTTTTGGTCTTTGTGCAGATCGTTATCACCGAGCACCTGCAAAGAATTTATGACATATGCACGTGCCTCCTGATGACTGCTGGGGTTTAACGTTCGCCCAAAACCCCCATGAGCATTAAGTATTCCTCTGGTGTCGCATGTAATAAGCAATTGGTCCCAGGGTCGGGCTTTATGGCTCCGGTAAAGTACACTTCAAGGGTATTACCATTACACAGCAGATGAAGTGATTCTGGGGGGCTGGAGAGGCATGCTCAACAGCTGGTAATCATTAAAGATACATGTTAATGGAGAGCGCCTCGGTCACAGATGTGACGGGGCTGCATGAAAAACAGGCATACTTATTAAAGAAGATCTGCAGGTGGTATGGACGTTTGCCTCAATTCTGATTAATTAAATCTTTTTTTTTTTTTGCTTGCCGAAAGGAAGTGATTAATGGATTGACAAAAAATTAATCTCCAACTGCTTTTGATAATTGCTTAATTATTTGAAGTGTGTTTTTGAGTTAAAAAGGTCCAAAATTATCTGGCTGCAGCGTCACCAGTGTGAGGATTTCTGTCGCTGTGAACATTTTTGAGTTGTGGACTGATGGTCGCACAAAACAACACATTTGAAGATCTCACTTTGGACTATGAGATACTGGAACAGTGGACATTTTATCGACTCAAAGGTTATCTGAGAAAACAATCAGCAGATTGACTGAAAAATGCAAACAGCCAGACTCTTGAAGACTGTATCAGGGATGTTACTGCATTTATATTTCAGTATATTTTTCAGTGAGATGACTGGAGACTGAAGCCTGTGCAAACGTTTCCGCCACACAACAGCTCCTCTTTTAGAGAACCATTAAAAGAAAGCGGTTCTGTATTTTCTTCATTCATAATTATGAAGTTGTCACACACAACTGCCTATCTAATTACACAGTAAGCCTATTTCACACTGAGCCTACAATACAGCACTGTGTTATGGAGGGAAATATAAATATCAGATCTGTATCAGCAGAAACATAAACACTGATTGCACCATGTGTGTAGTTATGTAAAGCAGTGCAGTGTGTGTGTTAACAGACTTCTCCACCTGTTACACATGGATTTCTCCAGAGTGTCTGACTCTTAACAACACATTGAGAACTCTTCCATACTTCAGAGTTTAAGTGTCAGCTACTGAAGAGCAATCCGTGATTCACCAGCACAGTTTTTCACCCTCAGCCCGCTCTGGGAACCACGAGACAATCGGCTGCCGTCAACCTTGGCATGTATGCATGTACGTGTTCACTTCCTCACCCAGATCTGCAGCTTTATCCTCTTGTCGTTCCTGTAGATGGTCTTGACCTTGAAGTCGATGCCCACCGTGCTGACAAAGGCTGGCGTGAATGAGTCGTCCGCGTAGCGGAAAAGGAAGGAGGTCTTTCCTACGCTGCTGTTGCCAATGATGAGGATCTTGAACATATAATCAAAGTTCTGGTCCGAGGACTCCTTCTGTCCGTATGTGGCATTTGCAGACGCCATCTATGCGAGGATTGAGATCACATATTAATCACAGACAAAAATCATAGAAAAACCTCACAATATAACCCAACGCATTGCAAACTATAGTCACAAAAACAATCAGTATTGAATCAAATCCTCTGTGACACTGTCTGCAAAAATTGAAACATTATATAAATGCACAAAGGAAGGGCTGTTGTATTAGATTCCATCAGATTGTGCAGGTACTGTATTCATGCCACTGTGTCCGCCCCCCTGTAGCCATGGTGTCACACACAATTCCTCTGCCACCGACTGAAACATTTAATTTGGTGTAAAAATCTGCCTCTTTGCCATCTCACTGTTCTAGTTAAGGACACATGACAGATTGACAAACCCATTGTCAATTAGTTTGCATAATTTTGTATCATACATGCTGCATTTGTTTTAATTGGTCTCTATGGGGTATAAAAATTAAAAGATTAATTAATTCACAAACCAGATTGAACACATATTCATAAAACACAAACGCCTTTGAGACAGGAAACCACTGACATCGAGATGAGCAAGAGCAAACGTCTGATATCAGTGAGAGACATCCTCTGAAGCTACTTTTAGACCAACACAACAGATTCAGGTATCCTTTGCCTGAGCTGCACAGTACTGTCAGCACCTCTGGCACACAGAGATCTTGATACACATGC